>SEMN01000462.1:0-420066 GCA_005408345.1 Macquaria australasica | reverse complement strand
ATATATTATATATATATACACATATATATACACACACATACATATACATATATACATACATACACACACATTTTGTCAATATTATGTCTGGTCTCGTTAACTAGTTAATGTTTCTCCTGTACCTGTTTGGGAGGTCGGTGGCGGTTGTACTCTTCTCCCCAGAGTTTGGCCTCCATCTGCAGCCTGACGTCCTCAAAGTAAACACTTCTGTCCACTGTCTCCATGTAACTCTTGGCCACATAATTAGATGCTGACTTCCAGATGCTGCTGTGTGAGAAATTTGACAACTTCTTCCTGTAGGGAAAGGAGACAAGAGTTGGATATTACAGTAATGAGCAGCATTTCAATTATATTTAAATGTATTCATCCACACTTTGTTAAAATAGAGCACCAAAGCCATTTTTGATCATAGCATCAACTGGAACTGATGTCAGATGTACCAACAGGAACAACATACCACGTTTCAGATGTAGAGATTTTTTTTTTTAGGACCTAACTTGTTTGAGCTTGTAGGGGCTGGGGGATTCACTATCATGCTCTGCGTTTTGTCAGAGTGGAATATTTCTGTGGGATACTACAAACAGCAAACAGTGGGGATTGATGGATGCCTTTCTTTTACACTTCCCACATAACTGAGGATTAAACATGAACAATTAGACTATTATCCCTTTTCTCTTTCATTCTGCAATGTCATGCAGAAGCCAAAACACAGTGGAGCACGCTTAAATTCCATTTTACCCAAAGCAGTAAACATCCAGGGAATCAATAAAGTCCCCAGTGCCATCATGAAAGACTTTATAGAGCTGGGTCAGTGTGATATTCTCAGTACCATGTATGGCTCTGAAACTACTGAGCAAGAGTCAGAGCAAGAAATGTGAGGAATGTGGACCTGCACCACTTATAGGCTACGATCTAGGAGCGACACATCCCTCTGATTTGTTTACACTGAGACCGCGAAGGCCTCGGTTACTACAACACGAGGGGCAATAAACCGCTGGATGAGAACTGATAAATGATAAAAGAAACATATTTCAACTTACGTTCTGAAGCACTCCCTCATGGCCCCTTTCCCAAATGGCTGTGAGAAACCAAGCAGAGGAAATAAATTAGACAAGAGATAAGAAACTGCAAGACGCTCCAGTACAGTGTTTTCTTTTTAAATATTGTCAAACAATCCTTTTCTAGAGAGCAGTAATACCTGGGCAGCCATCTTGACGTGGACCTGGTCTTGAGCCCACTCTCCTGTGATGGCATTGTACCTGTGAAGAGGGAGAGTGAATTAAGTCAAAATATTGATTATGCTCATGCAAATATGTTGGATGCTCTTTAAATCCACATCAAATCTGTCTAATCACATAGAAAGTTTGATTTTTAGCCATGATAGCAGTGTGGCTGTAGGGATGGCAGTCCAGACTAAAATATCTCAGCAACTATTGAATGGATTGCCATGAAATTTCAATTAGTCCAATACTTAGTTTACTACTACTACTGCTGCAAAATGAATCCCATTCCCATCAGCCCCAGCTGTACTTTGTGTTCATTGCTAATTAGCAAATGTTAGCATGCTAACACATTAAACTAAGGTGGTGAACATGATAAACATTACACCTGCTAACATCAGCACTTAGTATTATCATTGTGAGCACGTAAGCATGCTGGTGTTAGCATTTAGCTCGAAGCCTCACAGAGTAGTATACAGTAGAAGTATAAGTAGACGGTAAGTAAGTAGACAGATAATGTAGACGCAAACAATTTTCATAATCAATGAACTTTTTAACAAAACATTAGCTTGTTTCGGCTTCTTAAATGTGAGATTTTGTTGCATTGTTTTATATCACTTTAATCTTTGGGTTTTGGACTGTTGGCTGCAAAAAACATGTAATCTGAAGATGTCAGCTTGGGCTCTGGGAAAATTGTGATGGCTATTCTCATTGTTTTCTGATTTTTTATAGACGAAAGATTAATTGAAGAAAAAAACAAAATAAAGAGATAAATCGACAATCAATATAATCTTTTGTTGCAGCCCAATCTCCATTAATATTTTTGAAACTAAGTCTACTGCAGCTCTGTAAAACAGCATCTCCTTTCAAGCAGAGCTGCTGTGAGACCATCTGTGGGTCTTTTTTTATGTCACAGCACAGACCCCGTGACCCTGCTCTGTGGGGAGAAAATGGCTCTCGTTTCCGTTTTCCACCTGTTACATTATAAATCACTCACACTGGATGGTCTAACAACCCTGAGCTGGCTGCCAGGACTCTTGTGTCTCTCACGAGTCTACCACAGTTACTAAAAGAGCGCATAATCGTTCCGGTCTCGATCGCGTTAGCCAAGTCACTCTTTGCCCTCTGCGAAGGAGTTCGTCTGCCAACAGCCCATTATCAATTCTTATCATGGGGGCACATAAAGCATCTAGTTTCCTCTCTACGGAAAAACAACAAGGAGAGAAGAATGAAACAGAGAGGTTGTGTGTGTCCCCTTTCCAAAAAAAGGCTATTTTGTCTCCACCCATTCCTTTTTGGACTTGATACAAATGTATGTGTACACACTGTACGTCGGGGTCAGTATGTCTGTTTGGCTTGGCAGGGTGTGTGTTCTGAGTTAATGAATGCTGCATGAACTGTAGGTGCAGCTGCAAGTCTTCACAGCTAAAAGCCGAAAGCTCTATTCCCTGTCCAAAATCTAATCGTCACTCTTTTCTGCCAACAAACCGTTTCAGCCTGGGAACGCAGTGTACCATGACATTCATCCCATCAGGTTCATACTACAGGGGGGCTTAAGAGAGGGAAGGAGGAGTAAGGTTACATGTGGGTAAAATTAGCACATGAAAGAGAACACCAGGGCAAATCCCAGCTCCTGACAATCCCTTCTCTCTTTGTAGGTCCAGCCCTGTATGTTATGTAACAGGCACGCACACACACACACATTTTTTGTTCATCCTGCATTTTTGCTCACACCCATTCAGTTGTGTGTCACTGTAAACATCTGAGAACTCTACAAGAGGTGTGCACACTCAGTGTCCCACCTTCAGTACGAGATTAAAAAATGAACTGGATGGACGTCAATGCTTAATGTGCTCAGTGAAGGAGCAGTAATGTTTGTCAACAGCTGACCGTGAACTGTGAAACATGCTACCATTTCAAGATTGATGCAGGCTAATATCAATGTGAGAATCTCTCTGTGTCGACTAATACTAAAATATGTTCCATCTTAATACTTTACAGCTAGTCTTATAAATATTTTTACATTAACAATGGCTCAGATGAATATGTGTAACGTGAAAGTGGCCGCTCGTAGTGATGAAACCACAGAGAATTATCACCCGACTCTGCAGTTCCTCTTAGCTTTTAGCACTAGAGTGTTTTAGCATCTTTCAGCTAATTGTTTTGGTTTTCCAGCCTGCAACTTAACTTTTTGGCAGCAGCAGGCAGCTATTTTAAGTCGAAAAAAGCTCTGATAAACCCATTGAATTCTACCTGCTCAGCACCAAACAGCAGGAAGACAAAATTAGTGACTAGCTGGTGAACGTAGCGTAGCATTTAGCTGCTAAAGAGCCAGGAATTGCAACTGTTTGCTATCAAGTTTACGAAATCAACTTTATAAAGCGATGATGTGCCAGTGTTGCGTTTGGGCCCGTTCATCGCTGCTTGCAGCATTAATTCAAATTTAAAGTTCTCAAGGTGTCAAACAATGTTATAACATGGGAAATACCACTTTTGAAATGCTGCTTGAAATTTTCTTAAAATTAAATAATTGATCTACAGAAATCAAATATAATTATTTTGGCACTTTATCACCCTG
Organism: Macquaria australasica; assembly: GCA_005408345.1. Lineage (NCBI taxonomy): Eukaryota > Metazoa > Chordata > Actinopteri > Centrarchiformes > Percichthyidae > Macquaria > Macquaria australasica. The sequence continues at coordinate 416,268 of SEMN01000462.1, read as the reverse complement.
TGGGATATTAGTTCAAGACCACACTGTACCCCCCCATGCAACAATAGGCCTTTTTCACAGCAGACATTGTGACTTGTCATAGCAGGAATGGCACAGGTGTAATTGATCACATTAAAAATGGCTGCATTCCATTTAGGTGAGCGAGTTCCAGGGTCCCGGTGGTGTGCATGCTGGCTCTCTGGCTTGGCTTACAGGGACACTTGATGGAACTGGGCCATTGTTAACGAAATTTGTTTCTCTGCACTTTTCCTGCACGGCGTGACAAAGGTCTGTTACTGCTGCTGATTTCAGCCACACTGAGTTATTCATACCTGTAACGAATGCAGGGTTCAGTCTTGATGTCCTCCAGATGAAACTGTGCCCAGGGGTCGGGCATGGCTTTGGCCTTTTCAATCGCATGTTTCCATGCCTCCTGCCACAATGAACGAACACGACTCATTAGCTGGCAGTATTTGTTTTTATGCATAAAGAATGGAAAAGTCCATTTCACAAAAAGGTTTGTTACAACACATAGAAAGACGGGAAGCCGTTCAATTTAAAAAACATGCAATTTAATTTGTCCAATAAAGGCAATTCCAAGACTTTTTTGTGCTCTTTCTGCACAACACAGTCACTTTCTCCCTCTAAGTAACTGTATTCTGCTCACGAATTGAGCAAATTAAATTTCACAGTTTCAGCATTGAAAAGCTTCCCCCCATTCTGCATTTAATCAGCTTAGGGCTAGGGAACCCTACAATGCAGATCATTTATCAACAGGGACACACCAAAGTAAACTAGAGCCTGCTCTAAGGATGACACTTCTTTAGTTTGTTGTAACAGCATGCAAATCAGGAAGGAAGGAAGTAAAAAACAAATATCTTCAAAAGTACAAACCAGGAAGAAAGCACACAATCATTAAAATGACATGGAAATGTAACGTATTAATGAAATAGTACATAGGTTTTAGTACGAGGCAGGCTAACTAAATGTATTAAGTGGGGGTCAACCAAGGTCTCGTATTCCATAATAACTTAAATAATTTACTGCTACTTTAAAATGAATGTGACCACCATGTGATGTTCTGTGGCCATTGCAGTTGTGCCATTTTCAAAAAAAAAAAAACTTTCTTAGTAGGAACCTGGAATCAAGTGTCACTGGTAATCCAAACCTGCTCTAGTAACCCAAACCCTGACCCATCCAGTACTGCACAGCAGCACGTCTCCCTCGTGTACCACTGGTCACTGTGCGGCAGGCATTCTATAGGCATGTTTATAATTAGAGCAAAGGATTTACATGAAGAGAAATATGAAGGGTTGAGTGTCACGTCTGTTTGTGAGGAGGAGCAGGCGACGCATCTTACGTCAGGCCTTGTTCAGCTGCTGGAGCGTGCAACTTCTCCATGCTGTCAGAAATATTACAGCATGCTCACAAGACTTTAGGATCAAATGGTAAAGCCTGGACACGACAGTGAAAGGCACAGCCGTGCTCAAAATACATTTCTAACTACAATTTCTTTCTGGGATTTTTGTCATTTTCTAAAACAAATTTTAGAGCAGCAGCATGTAATAAAAAATGTATGTTCTGAAATGAATGAAAAAGACAAAAGAATTTGCACATTTGCTCCAGAAAGATATGACGTTTTTTCAGTGCAGTTTTGTAAAATAACAATAGAACATTTCTGGTGTTTGTTAGTGTAGATGAATTCAATAAAGTACAGGAATACAGTCAGAAGGAAAGGAGGATGAATTGATTAGGATATAGGTGGAATAGGTGGAAAGCATGTTGCTATAAAAGTAAAACATTCCAAAGCAGTAAAGGAAAAGGACAATAAATTACAGAGTGGAGTGAGGAGAAGGGAGGCATAGATGGTCACTGGTGAAGAGGGAGAGAAGGAAGATATAATTTGATCTGTAACGTACCCGTGCGCTCTCAGACAAAACCTTGTATGACCGAGGTTCTGCTACTGTTTCTGTTTCATTCTATGTAGAAAGGTGAAAATGGACGGCTTTTCATCAACAAACAAACAAAAAAATACCTGACATTCACATAGCATCCTCAAATATTTTAAATAACATGAATTGTCTTGATTCTTTAAACAACAACGCTACACAAAAACTAAAAAGGCCATTCATCCCAGCAGTTGGCTTGTGCACAGTGTCTCTGATAAGGAGTGCTCAATCGCACCCTTATGTAGCTGTGAGAGACGTGTTTACATGCAACCTAATCACAAGAAGTGAAAACCACTGTCTGGTACTTCCTGTTCTTTAGAGAGAGTACAGTTAAGAGGTGGCTGACCAGCTTTCTACTTCAACAAACACATACAAATAGCACACATACTGGTACGTGTGTGCACAGATCATCTTTCCGTATAAGGCAAAGAGCTGTTCTCATAGAAAATTGCAGAACTCAGTGTTTATGATGATGCATGAGCACAACACATTAAATACAAACTGTTTTTGAGCATGATTAAACAATCCTCCAGCGCTTTATTTCAACATTAGCTGATACTTTTCCCTTTACTGTCTATTTGGCTAACATCTCTGGTAAGATCATGCACCTTGCGTCATGTTACCGGGGCAACGGCTCACCTTGAACACAAAGTGGCTCTTAGGAAGAGAGTTTGATAGCTGCCGGGTGTAAACCAGATTCTTCAGGTAGTGACCGATTTCTTTGGCGGAGTCGTCCAGGATGGGACAGATGAAGTGGTCTTCGTCATCGTCGCTTGCATTGGCTTCACTGAGGGAAGAGGCCCGCTGTTTGGGGGCACTTCGTTGGACAGGGGGTCTCTTGGCGCTGCCCTCCTCCTCCTCCTCCATGCTGAACATCAGGTCATCCTCCATGATGTCTGCTGCTGTGTTGACAAGAGAGGAGACAGGAGTGAGAGTGGACTGAGAGAGCAGCCAGGTGCAGTGAGTGGAAAGTAGAGTCACATACATACATAGATTGGACTTGATCTGTGGCAGCCATGTTAGTACGTGTTCACAACAACCCTGCATCATGGCTGCACAACTCTGCATCTCATGCCATATGTGAGAGGGTTATCTGTGTTATCTTAGAAGTAGCTACACCATGTCATCTCCATCATACGCATAAAACTAAAGTCAGTCAAAATACATACTTATTTAATGTGGATTTAAGCAATAAATTGTGAACATCAGCATGCAAAAGCAATTTAGCTCATTACATTTATGTTATTCAGCAGCTGTAAGCACCAGTCACTTCCACTGTAATCAAAGGAAATTGTTTGCAGAATTTTAAAGTAACAGTTGGCTGGTGGAGAGGAATGCAGACCAAAGCACGATACATAGAGTTCCTGCTCCCATATAAATCATGCAACAGCAACCATGGATGTATTATATTATGTTACAGCATGCTGTAATACGATTTTCCCCTTAAGTATTAACTTTAGTTTGGTCTATGTCACCTTCTGTCAGATGCACGTATTAAATAAACAACCAACCTTATAACCGGGGGCACAGACACACCTTTAATCACTTTAGCTTAACAGACTGTGACAGTGTAGCCAGTCACCTCGGTCTTCTTCCGTCTCACAGTTTCAGTCAGAAGCTAAACAGACTGGATTGCAGCAGCAGTTGCAGTTTCACTCTCCTCCCAGACCACACTGGGTCGGTCCTGGTTCTCCAATGTAGCCTGAAGGTCCGGGGACGTGCCTGGCAGAGGGCTGTAGTTCTTGTTACCATCCACCACTGCTACGTGAGCCCTCGGCACGTAGCTCGTAGCACTGTTCTCTGACAGCCACTCCCCTGCCTTCTGCTGCATTATTGCTATCGGAAATGTAAAATGCGCATGAACGTACGACGTGGTAGAGTCTGTCGATACGTAAAGACTTCCAAGCATGTATAAGAGTCAAATCATGTCATTTGAGAGCAACAGTTAATTCTAGTCGTTTTTAACATTTTGCATTAATAATAGATACAGTAAATGTATTATATGACCAATGTAGTAAAATTGTTCCGTGTTGTTGTTTCAAAACAGAAACGCGAACTTACGACTACGGAGGAGCAAGTGAATGCAGCACTGGGTAAATTCTACCTAAGATAGCCGTACAGTCCGTAGCCATGTAAGTATCATGTGCCGTGAGGGGGAAACCTGAAGAGCTTTGTCAGGAGTTTCCGACTACACATTTAAGTTATCTGTTGGGTGTAGCGCAACGCAACATAACGCAAACAAGCCGCTAAGCTAACTTATTTATCTGCAGCAGGTCTGCGAAATTCAGTTTGGTAGTTAACGCTAGCTAGCTGAGCTAATGGCAACTTCACTAGAAAACACTGGGAGTGAGTGGAGCCAGTGTCCCCACGTTCCAGTGTGACGTTAGTAACCGTCAAGTTAGTGTTTCTATGCAACCGTTTGTAATGTATGGCTATGTTAACGTTACATCCTGCTTACCAGCAGAGTTAGCGATGTTAACGTTGGGCTGGGATTAATAAAATAAAACATATACAAACGTTAACGTTACGTTACACCATAAGGTAAACCATGGATGTACTGTAAGAACTTATTCGTATCATACATCCATGGCAAAGACACAGCTAACCAGTATAGCTAACGTTACAGTCAGAAACTACCTATTCTTAGCGATAAAATTCTGCAATTGTGCAGGAGACATATAAATTATGTGGTCCGCCATTAGTGTGTGACATGGTAGCGTGGCCGAGTGGTCTAAGGCGCTGGATTTAGGCTCCAGTCATTTCGATGGCGTGGGTTCGAATCCCACCGCTGCCAGATTGTTTTATATTTCATTAAATACCAGCGATAAATAAACAATATCAGGCAAAAAAAAAAAAAAAAAACCCTGAACAGCGTATGTTAATGGTTTATAGGGTACAAAAAAGGCTTTTCCTCAAGTTGTCAGCATCTACCTAAAGACACTACATATCAGGGACTGATACAACAGTGCCATCTTGTGGCTGTATGGTTACTGCATTGTAAAGCCCGTTCTCTAAAACAATACATTGTCATGACTAAATAAGCAAGAATTAAAGTTGACACAACTAAACACGTGCAAATATTTCTAAATTCTAAATGGTGCACATAAATATGAGACATCACCATTTTGCAACAGAGCCCTGCCACTTCAAACCAGAATAAGACAAAGACAAAAGAGAACGGAAACCTCTCAATTGAAATAACCAAAACAGTTCCAAATACAGATTCCTAAAACGCAGTGGTATGCTGCTCAAATTCAGTAAGTTTTCCAATTAAACAAAATGGAACCGGAGTGGCCGAGGGTGCCAACCATGAACTGCAGCATCCCTGGTTCACATCCAGCTGGGGACCTTTCTTGTTTGTCACTCATTGTCATCTCTTTACTGTGTCTCTAATAAAAGACATACAATACACACCACAAAATAAAACAAACAAGAGACAGTGGTTTATTAAATTTAATGACTAAGAATTACAAAAAACAAATTGATTGAAATTAATAATGATGTCTCCTAAAGTGACTCTAGTTGTATTTGTCCCATGTTTGACATCCTTCAGTCTTTTTTTAGATTAGTCTGTGTAAATTTTGTATGATTATGATTGTGTAATTAGACTATACATCTTGGAAAGTATCAGGTTTCACTGGGCCCTGTGTTTTCCTTCAAGTACTGAGAAGCCACAAATTGCATTTTCTGGATGGCCAGCTGGGTATCTTCAGGGCAAATCCCAAGATGCCATACAGCCCGTACTGAATTTCCAAAATGGGGGTACATGAGAACTTGTATCCCCTGTCCCAGTGCATCCTCCTCTCCCTCGTTAACTTGACCCATGCGGGCACAGAACTCAGAGGGACTTAAACTGGGCTCCTGTAGACGGAAACGCAGGATGTTTGTCTCTACGGCAGCCATGTCTACAGCGAACAGAGGAGGGTCACAGTCGAGCAGAGCTGGGAGAGGTGAGGAAACAAGAAGAAGTCACGAGCAGGACTTCTTCGGTGTGCCTGGCAGCCAGTTAATGATTTAACTTTCATAGACAGAAATATGAGCTACTCACCTTGAGCAAAGGTTTTTGCATTGCGGTGATCCTCCTCCAGTCTTCCTACCATTTCCAGTAAAGACAGTTTTCCAGCTGCTGCTAGTACACCAGCCTGCCGCATCCCCCCACCCAGGGCTTTACGGCACCGTACTGCCCGGGATATGAAGTCTTGGGGTCCAGCCAGCATGGTTCCCACAGGGGCACCCAAACCCTGTTACACACCGTAATGTGAATTTGCCTTTGAGAACTTTTGTTTGTCTACACAAAGTATGAAGATGTTCTGGTCCATTCTGTGTTTGTGTTTTGCAGTCCCACCTTGGAGAGGCACACACTGACGGTGTGTGCGTGCTGCAGTATGGTGGATGGAGGCACCCCCTGGGCCACAGCAGCGTTCATCACCCTGGCTCCATCCATGTGAACTGACAGACCATATCTATCTGCTAAATCACGAACCTTGGAGACGGAAACAAACCATCCAAAGATAATCGAACCTGTGAGAACTGCTGGATTCTTCATTCTATTGTAAGTATCACAGCTTCTTTCACATGTTGACATATGGACGTTTTTATATCAGCAAGTACCACAAGATGAAAACACATCTACACACACACCTCCTGCAGGAAGGTCAGAGGCAGCACACGTCCTCCCTGTATGTTGTGTGTGTCCTCCACACATATGAGGCGTGAGCGGGGGTAGTGGGGGTCGGGGTAACCGTGGCGGATCTTCGATTCCAGCTGCTCCAAATCAAATGTTCCATCGGGGAGGTTGGTCGCCGTGGTGGCGTGGACACCAGCCAGCTGTGTCAACACACAAACACACATTGAATGCACTGCAGATGATGAGGAAAGAGGAGGTGCAGAGAAGCTCAACCACAGGTGTCTGCTGGTACCTGTGCGCTCCCTCCTTGCTCATAGATGTGTAAATGGGACAGATCGCCCACAATCATCTCGTCCCCCCGCTCCCTGCAGTGCACCATCACTGCATAACAAAATATGTGTACATTTATAACCATTCTGACCTCATAAAAATGGATTCAGACTCTGCCAATAAATGCATGGCTCACCTGCGATGAGATTACTCATGGTTCCAGAGGGAACGAACAGTGCGGCCTCCATCCGAAACATGTCAGCTGCAATTTTCTGTAACTCTGCAGAAATTAGTCAAATATTTACCGATTTAGGTAGCATTCATACTGAACCAAATTCCTCTCTGACTTTTAAACTGTGTAGTGAGCCATTCCTCCATGCTACTTCTCTAATCGAGGGTCTAAGGACAGAAGGAGTCGTACAGATTGTAAAATTTGTAATTTTGGACCATATAAATAAAATCTGTGTAAAATCTTTTAGGCTGTTTTGCCGACATACTAATTAAAATCTATTTTTTAAATTCTGTTGTCTGGATTGTTTCACTCATTAATGAATAGTGGCAACTCACTGGCTACTTGTTAGGTAGTACTGTAGGATGACACAAAACTATCAACTAATGTGTATGTGCATATTATGTAATTAATAATTATGAACCATTTAGCGGCTGATGCAGAGCTACTCACGTCTTTAAAAATATACAGATGTACACATTAGCAAGAACAAATCATTACAAACTGGTTCAATAACTTTTTAATCACAATAAGGAAAAACGTACACAGTCCACACAGAATAAAACATACATGTAGCAAAAACATATTATATTCTCATTAATTATCTATCATGCAATTTCAATATATCTCTAATCCTTGAGAGTTATTCAAGAACTACTTTTTAATTATTCATAATAAATTAGTTCCATTTTTGTGTGTGTGTGTGTGTGTGTGTGTGTGTTTTCACTTTAACTTTTTATTAAAAATTAGTTCCTTATTCTCTCCTTACTAAGTATAATTTTAGCATCACTACGCTTCGACTCAAACCGTTAACTGTCGGGTCTTCTCCCATCACGTCATCTCCGACCTCGGCCTCCGCCATGACCTGCCGCATCGCCGGCCCGGGCTTGGTCACCGTGTCGCTGCGGAGGTCCACCACCCGGACGCGGGCCGCCCCGCCTGGTCCGGGGTACCTGGGTTTCCCGGTGTTGTAATAGCCCCGCGTGGAGCTCCGTCCCAGCACGGCGGCGGCTGCATCTCGTGCACTGAGCGGTTTACTTGAAGCGACGCCGCCGTGCTTCAAAAAATTAAACAAAACCCTGCAGGAAAATGTTATCAAAGACATGATGCTCCTCATTTAATCATCTTCATTGGTGGTGTTTTTGTATTGAACTTTGGATCGTTCACTTGTAATCGATAATCATTGACTGCAAGGAAAGTTAATGGATGACCTATCATCCCATCAACATTCACAGAGCAGTGTGGACCTCAAGGTGGCGCCATTATCCCAACAAAGCTAATTATACTGCATATGGATACTGACAAATATCAAAATGCTCTGTTCCAATGTAACTCCTGTCTTTTCCAAACTGTAGCCTAATTGATAACATAGTTTTAACTATAACTTGTCTAATTTCTTTCACTTATGGATTGCATACAAAATAACATAGTGGCCGCAGTCTAATGCAATCCATCACAATAGACTTGTAATTTTGAATTTGTGTTAATTTTGTTTGTAAGAAGAGTTGGTAAATTATGGTAAATTACTGCAGTTTCTGGTGGTGGTGTTGTACTGGACTGAATTACATTCAGAAAGTACCAGAATTAAATCAACTTCTCGAGGAGACAGTCTCAGCAAAAAGTAAACATTATAGCCAGATTATTGTCCTGGATCACATTTTACTGTATGGGTGATTATTTTATTGTGTCTACTAGGGCACAAACTAACAATTATTTTAATTACTGATTAATCTGTCAATTATTTTCTCGATTAATCGATTAACGTGAGGTGTACAAAACATCAGAAAACAATGACAAATGCCCTTAAATAGCCTAGAAGACAAGGTGACGTCTTTAAATGGGTTGTTTTCTCTGACCAACAGAAGTCCAAAGATATTCATTTTACTAAAATATAAAACAGAGAAAAAAAGAAAATGTGACATTTAAGAACCTGGAGCCATAAAATCAGAATCAGAAATGATTGCCAAGTAGGTTTTCACATACAAGGAATTAGCCTTGGTGTTGTGGTGCAGTCAAAATATACAGTCAAAATATACAAAGTAGGATAAAATACAAGTACTGCAAAAAGTAATCTAAATAATAATAATAGAAATTTACAATAAGAATATACAGTATATACTATAATATGCCATATAAAGAGCTGTTCAGTGATTAAAACTACGAGAATGAAATGTACATTTTGAATGTGCAAATGTTCAAAGCATAAAGAATATGTGCAATGTGCAAATAAACATATGGAGATACACAGACAGTACAGAACTACGTTAATGTGATGAGTGGTGTCGGCAGATGTGCCATAATAATACAGACGATAAGTCAGTGTGCATAGGTGTAATGTAAAATGTTTGGCTTGTAACAATGACGATTAATTGATGATTAAAATAGTTGCTGATTCATTTTTATTTGATTGATTAATTGATTAATCATTGCAGCTCTAGTGTCTACCACCTGTTTATTCAGATGACTTATTTGAAGCGTTGGTGTACTGGGCTACATGCACAGAAAACAGTGGAAACGATCTTTTAATGTGTTTTTTAAAATCATTATTGAATACTGAACATATTCACATAGACACAGGTCGTCTTGCACTATTACTGACTTTTCATATTCTGCTTTTCCCTTCAAATATTCCCGGACACATTCCTCTACTTTTCCACAATTATCTTCAATCATCTTATTTTATGTAGAGTACGTTTTAAATTTAACTCTCACCGTATCCACCCCAGTGAGTGAGTGAGGCATGCATGTGCGTAAATGTTCCTGTGCCAGTGCGTATGGTGTGTTTACACTATGTTGTGGCCACGAATGCTCTGAAATAACTGTGACACCCTCAGATTCTTCAGGGGTCGCAAACCTGCTTTTGGCTTGACCTTTATCCCTTCGCTGAGCTGTAAAGCTAATTCTACCTAGCTGTCACCCGTCATCCATTTATCTTAATGCAGAGAGCGAGAAAGGAGGTGAAAGCATGCCTGCTATGGGCTCAGGCCTAAACTGAACTGGTTATATCCAGACCTATCCTCTATTTTTATCAGCAATAAAGCCCCAGTTCCCTCAGGTCTGTGGGACTAAGTCAATATTTGGAGGTGAAGCCTTGTGGGAATTTATGTACTGTGGACTGAGATTAAGCTACGAGGGAGGTGCACTCATTACAAAACAACTCCCTCCTCCCTCCACTACATTCACATCACAAGCACCATCTCCCTCCCCTCACACACATATTTCCCACTCTCATGCATACTCATGCTGTCTTGTCTGATTTTAATCACTGAATAAAAGTCCCAGTGTGTGTTATCAGGACCGCACCGTACTGTAGTTAAAGTTGATATTGCCAGTAACAGAGCCAGGTTTTATGAGCCATAACAAGTCGTCATTAAAAGTCATTAGCAAACATCAGCGTCGTAAAAAGGCCACAGTCGGTCTCGAGAGCCCCACAAGAGCCGTGAACGGAGAGAGATAAAGATGCATCTGTAAGCAAGACAGACCAGCGATGGATAACTGCGATAAGATGGAGAAAGTGGGAGACGTCCTGAGCAGGAGTTTTTCCGGGATCACTGTTGGCACTGCGTTCTGTAACCTCACACTTTTGTCTGTGCGTGTGCGTGTGTGTGTGTGCTTTGTGTCTTTGCTTGTGTGTTTTGTTCCTCTCAAATGCCTTCCAGCATTCCTTGCCTGTGCGTGGAGGGGGAGAGTGGTGTTTTGGAGAAAATATTGAATTAGAGAAAAAGAGGCAGAGAGGGAGAAATGAAGGAGAGGGAGAAATATTGACTCCTTCTGGGAAGGAGCGAGACGGCAACGCCTTTCCAATAACCATAAACCCACTGGGCTGAAAATAGATGGGCCGAATGAATAAACGAATGTGTTCATCCCACATGAGCTCTTCTCTTTCACAGACGGAGGGGAATGGAGGTGACCCCCCCTTCTCTTCTCTCTCTCTTTCTCTCTCTCTCTCTCTCTCTCTCTCTCTCTCCTCTTTCACTGAGGCCATCATTTCTTCACCATGACGAGAGATATTAACCGGAACAAAACAGGTGTTTATGGGAAGCCTTCCCTCAAATGAGGTTTTTCATACACACACAAAGATGCACACACACACAAGCACACACACACATTTCCCTGTGCAGTGTAAAGGTGTCGACATCAGTGCCTGCGAAACAAGAGTAACATCTGTTTCGCATTTCACACTACACCACCACCCCCCACCCCACCCCTCATATGTCATGGGCCATGTGGACATGCTTTACTTCACACACACACACACACACACACACACACACTGATATGTTGCTCTTAAGACGCAGGGGGCTCGGTGGTGTAAATTCTTTCTTTTCCTTTTTTATTTCAAAGCAGAATGGGGGTAGTCCTCTGTGCTCCCTCTTCAGCTCTTTAAAGGGTAAGTTCACCCAAATAAAAATGTAAAATATGACCATGCAGATACACTATATGGCCAAAAGTAAGTGGACAACTGAACATTACACCCATAATGTGATTGTTGATCATCTCATTGCTAAACCGCGGGTGTTAATATGCTGCAGTAACAGCCTCCACTCTTCTAGGAAGGCTTGCCATAAGATTTTGGCTGCAGAGATTTTCTCCCATTCAGCCTCAAGAGCATTAAGTCCGGGCATTGATGTTTGGGCGATAAGGCCTGGCTCGCAGACAGCGCTCCAGTTCATGCCAAAGGTGTTGGATGGGGTTGGGGTCAGGGCTTTGTGCAGGCCAGTCAAGTTCTCCCACACCACTCCCGGAAAACCGTTTCTTTATGGACCTGACTTTGCACAATGTGGGCATTGTCATGTCAAAACAGGAAAGTGCCTTCCCCAAAGTGATCCCACATTGTTTGTTGTAGCATTAAGACTTCCTTTCATTGGACCTAAGGGGCTTAACCCAAACCATGAACCCCAGACCAAAAGTATGTGGACGCTCCTGTCCTGTCCACATACCTTTGGCCATATAGTTTAGTTTTGGTTGCATTTACAAAGTTTTAAGATATTCCTCTGTCTCCAGACCAAATCTATGGAAGTGAATGGAATTTTGTTTGTGATCCTCTGTTTGCTGAAAAATGCAAAAACAATTGCACTGCTTGTTTCCACAGAACTTGCTGCGAACAGTTTTCATTGGAACCATTTTCTCAACGTCTGTGGATTATACTAACTGGAAAATTGCCTCTGGAAAGACAAAGGATTATAAAATTGCGTGCGCCAATTTAATTAACTTCCATTGTAGCTCTAATTATTTGCATGTCTTGATAATTTGGGCGAACTGTCCCTTTAAGCACTGTGGTGAAGATAGTTGTTGTGTGACAGTATGAGGCAGGGTTAACCAGACCATCAAGATTACCCGCTGTAGTAATCAACTGCAAGCGCTATCGCCTGTGTGTACTCATTCATTTCATCCTTCATTCATGCACTGACTGACTTCTCCTCTCAGTCATTTCTCATTTTGTTCATTCAGCTGTAATTATAGACCATGACCAGCCTGTACAATTTCACTTCCGAGAACAGTGGCATCTCTCTTCTTTTTTACCTCCGTTCTGCTCCACTCATTTACCAGACCTTCAATTCACCCCTCGCAGCGATCCTGTCACCCTCCTGACCCTCTTTTCACTCCTCCTCCTCCTCTTCATCCTCCTTTCCCACATTGCCCACTCCTCTCTCCCTCTCCCTCTCTCTCTCTCCCTCTCTCTCTGGGAAGTCATGTGACTTCTCTGAAGCTGAGCCCTATAAACCAGCAGTACTTGGGGGGCTCAGTGTCTATACAGCTCTCTGATTGGCTCTTACATTCAGATGCTGTTCACTGCTGGGCGCACACACACACACACACACACACACACAGCAGACCCCCTGTTTTCTTCTTTCAGGAACAAATGTGATCCTTCACATTAACAAACAGAGAAGAGGGGTGTGTGTGTGTGTGTGTGTGTGTGCGTGTGTGTGTGTGTTTATGTGTGTCTAAATGCCATTTGCAGGAAAAGGAGTATTTAAATACAGCAATGATTACTCTTAAATGAGTGGGCTGTTCTCTCAAGATGAAATCACTTATATCCACACACATACACTGCCAATAAGCCTGAGAAGTGCCATTTGTTTTATATTGTGGGATGCGTGCTGTGGCAGGTCAATGGCTGAATGGACTTGCTGCAGAGGGCTCAGCTTTGAGACTCGTTTAATCCAATTGGATCCTTGTTGAGACGAAACAGAGCAGCCTGACAGTTATTGGCAGAAAAGTGCCACTGGTCATATTCAAAATGTCCAGTTTGGATTGAAGGCTTCTGTCGTTTTTAATTTGCAGTGAAAACCATGTAAAAGATCTAGTGTATAATTTGAAACTAAACCCAGAAAGCTGTTTTGGTTTTAACTCATGAGAAAGATTTTTTTGGGGGAGATCACAGGTTTTTATCTGACACTGATATTCCAGCTGGTAGTGAATGTGTAGCTTCAGGGACTGTTAATGATTATCCAATGTGGAAACCACAATAAGAAGAGTATTGATAAAGAAACGTCAAGGGCAGTGGAGCCTCTTTGATGTTAGTCGCCTCTTTATTATGTAACTGACTGACGGCCAAAGACCAACACCCTCCCACGCACTTTTCCTACTGCTGTCAATTCATACGCTCAGTATTAATGTTGACTTAGATAGACTGTGTGTGTGTGACAGAATTACTCTGTGCTGGCAGGTAAACAGAAGTGGGAGTAGCTACTGGAAGTGAGGGTACTTTACTTGAGTATCATAAATGCAGTAATTTTCAGTTCTTTATTCTTGTGTTCCATCTTTTCAGATGTACATGTACTTTTTAGGCACACTTGCGTCGTGGCTCTAGGGATGGCAATGTTAGTCAGTCAGCCTGTCCACCGCTTTAGTTCAGACACCTATTCAATGGATTGTCATGAAATTATGTAGACACATTCATTGTCCCCAGAGTGATAAATGTGTGTGACTTTTGTGATCCCCTGACTTTTCCTCTAGCGCCACCATGAGGTTGAAATTTTTGTTTTTTAGTAATATGTCTCAACAACTTTTGGATGAATTGCCATGCAGTTTTCTACAGACATTCATGTTCCTCAGAGGATGAATCATAAAACTATTGTTTCCAAACTTAAAAATGAACTTTCAACCTCAGTCATAAATATAATTATCTTTATCTTATCTTTCATTCCTTAATTTCTTCCTTGCTTCCTGCATGCTACCTTTCCTTCTTACCTCATTTGTTTTTCTTCTTTCCTTCATTTCTTTCTTTCATCAGCTGACTTTAAAGAATAAAAATCCCCAAAACTGAGATGCAAGCTTTTCATTTGACACCGAAACTAAACTCAACTTGTTACTTATGATGAGTACTTTTACTTTTGTTACTTGACTACATTTTACTACTAATAATTGTTAACTTTTACCGCAGTGAAATTGTGAATGCACAAATTGTGAATGCTTTTCGTTGTAGCTCTGCTGCATTTTCTTAAAGGATTTGAGTATTCCTTCCATCACTGTAGGTAACTCATGGGCGTTGCCATTAATTCATGACCAAAAACCCCTTACTCACCACATATGTATGTGCTAGTGCTCATGTGTGCGTGTCTGCTACAGTCTCAAGTTCAAATATTATGCAGTCCTGTTTGCTGGCTGATGGGACACAGTGACACCTGAGAGTGTTAGAGGGTTTGGTCTGAGTCCATGCTGTTACAGTAAGCCATTTGGCATCCAAGCGTCTCTGCTGCTACTCTCGCACAACTGTGAATGGAGAGCAATAACAGCAACACAAAAAAAAATCCACCTCTCAGATAAAACATTGTGGCGGTGTCTACTACAACATGCCTCACAACTGCACTTTTAGAATCTGTTTTGTACCTTTCAGGTCATTCAAGGTAGTTTTCTTTGTTCTTCCAGCCAGTAACAGCACAGGCACACCCATCCGTTAGGCTGTCCAGGTGTTACGGGAAAAAAAACATTTCAGTGATGATTTAAGTGAAAATAAAATGCGTAGGGGGGATGGTGGTGCAGTCAGCTTAGAACGATATTGTGGTTTGAATGTGTGTGTGTCTGCATGTGTCACAGTGAGCTGGTCAATGAGTGCAGGTCAAGACTATGAGTGTCTTTATAGGCTTGTGCACACACACAAATACATACATGCACACGTTTTTGAGTGCATTTGACTATCTGTATGCTTCCCATATGGTTTTTATTGATCCGTGTCCCTGTTATACCCCTCCTGCTCCCTCTCGTTCTCTCTGTCTCTCTCTGTGCGCTGATGGTGAAGGAATGATGGAATGCTGGAGGGTAAATCTCTGGTTTCCTGGAAGCTGGTCTGGCTTTATCAGAAGCGGCTGTGACAATACTCAAGCTGATGGGCCAACCAAACGTCTTTCCTATAAGCGCCGATCAGCCAACAAAAAGCCTTCCTGGAAGAAATAATCAGCAAACCGGAGGCCCTTCCTGGAAGACCACTGTGGACTGCTCATTGCAGGGCATATTCCTAACCCTTTAATATTCTTTCCACCTTCTACGCTTGACATCGTTGACATTGGCATGAGCTCAAAAATGAAATGAGAGGCATGAAAAAAAAAGGAACTGTTAGTAACACTTAGATTTTAATCAGACCTCAAGAATGTTATCAGTCAATCTGGCTCGCTTTTAAAACTTTCTTTCTGTTGCTCAACTTGCTTCACATTTCCTCGTGTTGCATTAAAAACACGGTGTTGAAGCTACGAGGGGCAGTGCCCAAACTTCAGCGTGAACTCCAGACCGAGCTCAGTTGTTTGAGAGGGAGATGGGTGTTGTGCTTGGCCCCGGATGCTGTTGACAACTGTTGAGCTGGACACAGCAAGTCATTACCCGAAAAAATGAATCATGGTGGAAAGACTTTCTATGAGTGTGTGAGATTCACAAGAGGAACGAAGGATACAGGCAAAATATTCCAGCACCACTAACCAGGCAACTATGGGGAACATAAAATGAGTCATAGTGAGCTGAGCTGGCTTATTTAGACAATGTGTGTGTGTGTTTGTGTGTAAAACTGGATTATTCTGGTTGGATTTTGGGAAGAAGGCTCACTCATTTCTGTTTGTCTCTTGCACTACGTCACTTTTATCTATAATTGCCCACTCGGTCTTCCTCTCATAAACAAATAGCGTCACCCACCTACATTCACACACACACACACGTGTACAAACAGCAACTTTCGACACACACACATTGTTTCCTGTAAGTGTCATAGCAGAATGGACCTGAGTTTTTGAATCATTATAATTACCTGTACTGAAGTAAGCTGTAAAAACAGTTATTAAGCATTGTCCTCTCATTCCCTCACTTCCACTCCTGCGGCTGGCTCATATCCAGATATGTGTGTGTGTGTGTGTGTGTGTGTGTGTGTGTGTGTGTGTGTGTGTGTGGTGAATGGTGCAATGTATTATATATGTATTACCAACCTTCTCTACTTGGTGTGAAAACTGTCAACAATCCAGTTTCACATCACATTTCTGTTTTTAACGTGAACTTGATGCTCTTTCTGCATCATTTTGCTTTTTTTAAATTCTCACTTATCTTTAGGTGGAGTCCCCCTATCTCTCTCTCTCACACACACACAAAGACACCTCATTCGCTGCTTCTCATACACACACTATCACCAGTCAAGCCGTAAAACGTCAACTCAATTAAAGTGCCTCATTTCCTGGAAGCCAGGCTCAGACAGAACAGTAGGTATGCAGGGAATGGGAACTGTGTGCGTGTGTGTGAGAGAGAGTGAGAGGAATATAGAAATGAAGAAACTCACCTCCTGCTTAATTTTACCAACTGCAATCCACACACACACACACACTCTCTGCATCAGCTGCACAATAAAACCACAAACCGTTATAAATCTCCTCCACGTGGACCCTTTCACCTATTTGACCTCACACACACACACATATATGTATATCTACACACACACTCTCTCTAGAGGACACCATCCTCACTCAGCCCCTCAGGCAGGATGTATAAAACCCTGCTGCATTCCTTTCCAGTTAGGTCCAGCCCAAAGTGAGCTTTCTACACAGTAACTGCTGTGTCAAAGTGTGTGTGTGTGTGTGTGTGTGTGTGTGTGTGTGTGTGTGTGATGGTAACATAACTGAGTGCTTCTGGGAATCCCTTTGTTTCTGTGTGTTGTGTACATCTACGGGGCATGTCTGACAAAATCGTGCCCCCGTCCCTTTCTATATCTTCTCTGATGGCTATGGAATTTATCCACAATGCTGTAGCAGAGAAAACAAGAATTGATGATTGCAGTCATTTTAACCCTATGATGAATATGTATTGTCCTCACGGTCTGGCTCTTTAATAACCCTCCTGATTGAATAAACACTGGTTTGTTTGACTAGGAAATCCCATTTGTCAGTTTACAATCTGGTTGTGGGGCCAGGCATTGCTGGAATACAGACTGCCTTACAATACATTACGGTAAGTTAGAGCGTATCCAGTCAATATTGACTCTGAAGTAAAGAGAGAGAAAAGAGGAGGCGGCAAGGAAACAAACAGTGAAGTAACACACAGGGCAAATGCATTGACTTTTGTAAAAATAGTGCTCTTTAATATAAATTATTGAAATATTTTAGAAATATAAATATGTGCAACGTTCCTTTTCATTTATTTTTTTTTTGTAATGCTTTGTCATTTCAGATATTACAGCTTGTATTTTTGCCAGACTAGTGGCCAGCCTTTTTGCGAGATAGTCTTTATAAAAGACAAATGATTCACATACATGTGTGGTCCACTGGTGCAACACATGTAAAAAAACAAAACAAATTGGGGTTGATGTAAGAAAATAAGACTGAGATTTGACCAAAAAAAATTTGTATCACTATGGTATATTTCAGTGCTCTTGTCTCAAGTGGCCACATGAGATCAACATTTTTATGATGTGAAAAGGCTACCACTCCAATATGGATCACAGGTAAGTAGGAGCACTGGTGAAACAGATGAAAACGAAGTCTTTGTTTTACAAAAGGCTTTTTTTTAAACAATCACTTTAAGGAAGTCTTGTGTTCCCTTGACATTCAGACAGACAAACCCAACTGTCCGCTCCGGGTTCAGAGGTAACGAGAGTGGATGAGGTGAGACACCTTTCTGAAGTTACAGGGATTAAGCCGTCCACATAACAGTTCATTTTGTCTCTTATCGCCTTCATGAATGGTGACGTGAGAAAACCAGGAGGGAGAGAGCATACAGACACTCACTCAAAACACACCAAGACAAAAAGAAATAAGTTCGAGATGATAATGTAAAGAAGAAATCACTACGAGAGGGTCTAAAAAGACAATTAAGACTCGGCCAAAACTTTGTTTTTCACTTGGGGCTTCATAGCAAACCTGGCTTTATATTTACAGGAGCAGCGTCCTGCTGAGCTCCATCATTTCCTCTAAAGCTGGGACACCAATCACATCAATGTTTTTGTTTAGCTGTATACCAGTATGTCTCCTCCCCCTTCTCCTCCACCCCAGCTCCCTCCCCAGTTCTCTGTCCTCTTCAATTTCCTTTTCCTAATCCCATTTCCCGCTCCTCTTTCTCCTTCGTTCAATCCTTCTTCCCACCCTCCTCTCCACCCTCCTCCGATCTCCAGGATCATCATTGTCATTCCCCAAGGAGCTTTACAGTGTCGCTGACATTTTTTCCAGCCAGTCTGGATAAAAATAAGTTCTGCTGTTTTGTTTGGTCTTGTGCCAAGGCTTTTGTCTCAGTAACAAGCTTTTGTCTCGGCAACAGAAGCCTGTTTTCTGTCAATGTCAAAGCGCACATGCAACTCCGAAACAAAAAGGTGTGGGGGGGGCTGGGAATAGGTAATGGAGGAGAACCAAAATGACAAACAGGAGAAGGAGAAAATGCTTTGTAATGCTTTTTTTTGTCTTCTCTTGTTCCCACGCTAACAAAATATGGGTCTCTACCTGTATGTGTGTGTGTGTGTGTGTGTGTGTGTGTGTATGCATGTGGAGCTAGTGTGCATGACCCCCCCCACTCCCCTCTATGGGGCAACATTTGTGGGAAGCAGCAATGGAAATGTGTGCGCCACCACAACACACAAATACACACACACACTCAGACAAACAATACTGTATGTTCTCTGTGTCGGGCCCCTCGTTTGGACTTTGCCATTTCTCTGTGACTCCTCCTTCATTCACCCCCTCTAAACCTTTCTGTTCTTTGCCTTCTTTCTTTCTGTCCAGTGATCCAAAGTGTTGTAAATGTCAGGCTGACAGAGGAGAGGTTTCTTCTTAAGCACATTAAACCCACAGGGATCACCGTGTGGTGTATTGATCATGTCGTCGCTGTCATCGTTAATATCTACCAACCAATCGGTTAATCTTCTGCGAGGCTCTGCTCTGCGTCTGAGTCAGTCATAGGAAACACTGACCTTCGACCTCTGGCTTCATCTGCCACTCACACTAGTGGTCAGTTTTTGCAAGACAGGACGGACGAGGTAATCGTTGGTTACCCAAATCACACTCCTCATCCCAGACCCCAAGTCGGTGGAGACTCTAGGTAGATGGTGTCCGTCAGTGTTGCAACAGATCTGGGATCAGCTGATTCTGGTCACAATGAATAACTGACCTCACATTGGCATCTAAGGCTAACTCTGGTCAGTATCTGATGGCGCGCATTTTCATGTATGCTCTGAGAACTGGTCTGTGCCATCCTCCAGGCACCTGGTCCACAAAGTGGAACCTCTGCAGTTCCTGACAGTCATATAGGAGCGTCGTACTTCTCCAGGAAGTCTCTAAGTGTGTGCGGGAGCTGCTCGGCTCGCTCCAACCCCCCCAGGCCTCGGTTGTTCAAGGTCCTCCTGCACATGTGCTGCAGGGACGAGAGAGATGTTGCGAGGGGCCGGCGCAACTCCAAGGGAATCCTCTCCCCACCGGTGTGGATCAGATATATGCTGCGCCCCTTAATTTCTGCCTCTCCTGAATTGCCCCCACATGCCCCTTCTCTGCTCCTTCCAGCCTCCGGCCCTTTCCCCATGTAGTGCGCTATGAGTTTCAGCACGCAATCAAACTGTGGGGGCTCTAGGGTGTTTTGGGGGTCTGGCTGTAAGAAGAAGCCGCCTCCCGCGCTGTGGATGCGCAGGTTCTTGGTTCCACGAGCCGTCTGGACAGAGAGGGTGAAGAAGTGGTGGTGGTCCGAGGAGTCACGGATCAGGAAGGTGCCGGGCGGTTCAGAGCGCAGCAAGGAGCTGGCCTCCCGGCCCCCCACAGCCCCCCAGTAAAACCCACTCTCTTGTAGCTTACGCAATGCAAGCATCACCTGAAATAGGCAGAAAACCCCATATTATTATCTGTTATCAGCCAGGGAGAATTTTTAGACTTAATACACTCAGCTGTTTCTCTGAAAAGTCAGGTGTGACTGACCTGCTGGTAGTGTGCATGCGAGCTGAAGGGCTTGTAGTGATGCGGGGTAAAGTTCGACCCCTGAACCCTGCCCTCTGGAGGGGTCACGCTGCTCATGGCGAGGGGGTTGCGTTCGCTGAAGGTTACCATGGCACCATGGCCCCCTGCCTCTGCCTGCTGGTCGAGAGGCAGGGGGCCCAGAACAGGAGCGTGGAGGTGGACAGGTGGGAAGGAGTTTGGGGCAGAGGGAGAGGAAAGAGAGGGGGAATCGGGTGAGGGTGGTGGGGTCACACACCGGGTCCAGGGCCCCGGGGCAGAGGAGTCTGATGCATCCAGAGAGGGGCTGGGAGAGAGCACCTAAACACAGCTGGAGAGGAGAAGGGAAAGAAGGAGTACAGATTAGATCCATCTATATATAGACTGATGCACACAGTACAGGCAACACAGTCTCCTTTAAAACTTAGTCATCCATAAACATGGACATAAATAAAGGACCTCTTTGCCACACTGGAGCTCTCGGTTTACCCCCATAAAATGCAGTTATGACGACTGTGACAAATGCATAAGGCAAGACTGGGCAGCAGCAGGCAGGTTATATTTAGTTTAAATGAATCCTCGCGTACTCGCACTGAGCCTGCTGCTGCAGCTGCACCGTGCAGCCAGACAGCAACTGGATCCTGATTGCTTTCAATTGTCTTCGATCGGGCGTACCGCAACAAGGGATTTCAGAAACGGGGTCACTGTGAAAGAGTCCGGCGCGCTATACCCCCCCCCCCCCCTTCACTAAATAACTCCTTATTCTCCCTGCTCGGCAGAGGCCCCAGTCTCCGGTTTCACTGTGACTAAAAGGGGTGTCCCGTCTGGTCTGGTTTGCTCTGATCCCCATGTAGGCTGGGGGGATTAAGGTCGGCTTCACCGGACAGTGCGGGACGGAGGCGCCATAACGGTTCAGAGCCTATACAGAGCCGCTGGTATGGAAGTCCACTATTCACAATATTGCGAAACAACCCAAAAATTACACTTGCATCCCACTCGACTGCACTGCACCAAGAGCCTAGCAGCTAAACAACAGCTGCTGTGCTTTAAATGCACTGTAACCCCTCTGTTTTCTGTCATTTTGTCTACTTGAATGATCCGCTTTAAATGTCTTTTCACAGTCTTTTAACTTACCTTGCGGATATGTTGAGCCCCGCACCGCAGCCGCTCGTCGCCAAAGGAAAATATATGCAAACTACCCGAGAGTAGTGCTAGATGAATTATTAACTCAGGCATTAAAATCCAAAAAGAAAGTATCCAGAAAAGTGTGTGGGTTTCTTTCCTGAGCGGAGGAATGTGGCGGCGGCGATATAGCCGGAGAGATCCCGTCCGTGTGTGGAGGAAGGTTACTGGAGGTTGTTTCCAGTGAGTAAAGCCGATGTTCGTAAGGCTCCGCCTCCTCCGTTCAGAGGTTCTTCCAGTAAACACACGCACGCTCGCGCGCACACGCACGCACGCAAAGAATAGACGCTCGCGCTCTCCCTTGGCAGATTTCCAATAAATAATCAGCGTGACCTTTGCCGGGCTGTTTCCTGGTACTGGTGGGTTCCCTTCTTGACAGGGTGAACTAGTTAAAAGCTCCACATATGGAACAAAATAAAACTATAATCTGTTAAATTATTATATGAATGTTACAGTTTCTATTGGCAGATATAGATTAGGGAGTCTAAATATTGTGCAACATGAAGACCTCCATATAGCCTATATAATATAATGATGACTAACAAGTCACTATATACTATTATACTATGCTATTTGCTACTATATATGCACTACATATCTTTACACACAAATATTCAAAGGTAGAATATTTGATAATCTGAATAATTGATCCTTTAAGTAAAACTAGAAATACCACAATGTAAAAATACTCAGTTAAAAGTAAAATTCCTGCATTCAAATTGTACTTAAGTGCAGAAGTAATATCAGTAAAATGCACATTTATATCAGAAGTAAAAGCACACATTTGGCTTTATGATAGTTATATTAATATATATAAAATGTAATTGTTAGTACTGATGCATTAATGTGTGAGCAGCAATTTCATGTTGTAGCTGGTTAAAGTGGAGCTACAGTAATTTTAACTGCTTTAAATATTGTTGGGTTTGTTTAACAATGCATTATATTTTATAAGGGGATCATATGTTTTGTATGTCAAATAAATATAGTGCATTTAAAAAAATATTTCCTTCAGAAATGTAGTCAAGTAAAAACATAAAGTAGCATAAAATGGAAAAACTCAAGTAAAGTACAAGTACCTCTAAATTGTACTTAAGCTCAGTACTTGTTGCTAAGTAAATGTTACTTTCTACCACTGCAATAATGTAGTCTGTTGTAATGTGTATAATGTACTGTATATAGCTTTTGAATGCCATGTTCTTAATTAGTTATTTTATTTATTTCATTTAAATAATTAATCTGTTTCCTTTAGTCTGAGCCTGTCTTTTGTGCTGCTGTAGCACGTTACTTTCTCCCACTGAGGATCATAAATAAATAAGTAAAATTTCAGTTCAGACTATATCAGAAGTACAGCCCTTTAATTTTCTTTTCACTCCCTTTCTTCACAACATGACAGATTATTAACAGTTGAGCTACTTCAAGTTGGCTAATGTTTAAAGATAAGGTCCCCCAGGCCCTCATGTCGTGTCAGGAAGCGTCTGACTTACTGTAAGTGCTCTTGAGCAACAACCAGCTACGCCACTCTACTGCTGATCCTGACCTGAAATACTCTGTTACAAGCAGAAGTCCTGCATTCAAAGTCTTACTTAATTAAAAATATGCATGCATTGTCAGCAAAATGCACTGTAGATATTAAAGTTAGTTAAAAAGCCTCTGTCAGTGTTATATATTGAATTGTTTGATTATTATTTATGTGTAAGTAGCATTTTAATGTTATATCTGGTCAGGTGAGCTATTATTAAGTGCTTATGATTATTGGGTTGAGGTTATTTTTAAGTACTTTATATACTGTTGGGTAGTTCAATATACTGCATACAACACAATTCATTTTATATGCCCAAAAATTTAATCTGTAGAGTAACTTTAGCTGTCAAATGCAGTAAATGTAGTGCAGTAAAAAGGACATTATTTCCCCTCTGAAATCCAGTGGATTAGAAGTATAAAGTAGCAGAAAATGGAAATACTCAAGTAAAGTACAAGTACCTCAGAATTTTACTTTCCAATACATTCCTGCTCTATCAAAGAGGAAGATACCATACAAGAAAAGAAAGATGGTTTTTTTTTTCTGTTTATGAGCATCAATAAAATAACTATAAAACTATAATACCAACATAAAGACTATAATAACATTAATACTAGTAATTCATGCTCATCCCATGCTACTACTACTATTACCCTACAAATAGTGTCATTACAGTATCACGAGCAGCATCAACGCTGCCAAGGAGTCTCATTCCACAGGAAACCACCTGTCTGCTGGAACAAACACCTGTATACACTACATACTCCGCGCTGCATGACTGAAAACCTGTTGTCACTCCTTCGAAAGGTAATATGTAGGGCAAAGTTCTCCAGAAATGCATTTGGAAGCCATGAATATATAAATCAGGGGAACACGCGGGGCTTGTACTCACTCTATGCTGTGTGTCTCTACTGAGCTGTGTACAAATAATGATTTTTAGTGTAGTTTCAGGGTAAATTTGACTAATATAACATTACAAAACTGACCACTAGAGGTCATTTAAAGGCATTTAAACCACCCCGAAAACAAATAGATACACACACACAACCAGTAATATATTATTTATCTGATTTATTTGTTTGTTGTTGCAGGTAAAAATAAAATAATTAATATGTTGCTAAGTGCAGTCCAAGCTATCGTTTTCCATCACCCAGTACAGGGTGTCTGTGAAGTGGTTGTCTCGATAAAGTTTATTCAAAGTCTCTCTGCTGCAGCAATGGCGGCTCCCATGTCCTGGAGGAGGCTGCTGTTGTCCATGTACACGCCGGCCGTAGCCGGGGTTTTCACCCGAGTATCTGACCGGCTCTTCCGCGCGCGGGACAGAAGAGGAGGGTAAGAGACTCAGACATGACGATACAATCCCGTTGTTGTATTTGTGTCGCAGCACAAAGCAGGAGGTAAAGATTCCCTGCTGAAGTGTTCGTTCTCCTGCCCATGCCCTTACGTTGCTCTTGTTTCGTCTCTAAATCTTCAACACGCCGGTCCTCGGTATTTTAACGCTCTCAGCCGCCAACTTGTAGCTTATTTTGCGTTAAATTAGCGCGTTTCTTCCCCCGAAGCTGCCAGGTTAGCAAACTAGTGGCCAACCTTCAGGGGAAGTAAAGTTTCCGTAACATGACGTTCTCCTTCACGTTTGTTATGCAAGTCATTTTTACCACGGATGAAACCTGACCCCCTCTGATGCTGGTCCCATCACAGTTCACGGGGTTTCCTTACACAGGTGATATTAGCACACCTGCGGCTAAATAACAGGGACTGGTTGGGCGTATTCAAAGCAGCAGGCGGGGTGATTACTTATATAAAACACCTTTGTCTTCCGTGGAACAAGCTCGGATGGTGGTCATTTCTTCTCAGCAGACACTTTGACTTGTCGTAGCAGAGGGAGCACAGGTGTAACTGATAGCATTAATGGCGGCTTTGTCCCAGTGAGCCAGCCAACACACATAATAATAATAATAATAATAATAATATCCTTGGTCTGTTGAGAACCAACACTGTTTTAATCACCAACATGTAACATAACACTGAAGAGTCTGACGGCTGTTTGTGGTTTATTTGGCAATATCTGAGGTAAGACTAGTGTGACGTGAAGTTCCTGGGTCATGTCTCTGTTTTATGAAAAGGAAACTAGTTCGGGCGTGGAGCCTGAAAGAGGACTGTGTTATCTACATATCCTTCTTTTCTTTTCTCATACTGTAATCGTCTTGCATCATCTCCTCCAACACTTAGGCAAAGTTACAAAATGTGTGTAACCTGTTAATGGTGTCGACAAGTAGGATTTGATATTGGCATCACAGTAATTATAAATACTTATTTATGTCACTAATATCATGGTATGATACAGTATATGGCCAAAAGTATGTGGACACATCATTTTATGTGCTTCTGGTGTGGGTCCCTTAGTTCTAATTAGGAAAAATCTGAATGCTACAGCATTTTTTGACAGTATTTTCTGTTTCAACATGACAGTGCCACAAAAGCCAGGTCCATAAAGAAATGTGTTTTGTGGAAGAACTTGACTGGCCTGCACAGATCACTAACCTCAACACCATCCAACACCTTGAGGATGAACTGGAACGCTGCCTACATCTGTGCCTGACCTCACTAATGCTCTTGTAGCTGAATGGGAGAAGATCCCTGCAATCAGGCTCCAGCATCTTGTGAAACACCTTCCCAGAAGAGATGAAACTGTTACAGAAGCAGATTAAAGCCCATTACATGTTAAGCTATCACGTTTGGGTGTCCACATACATTTGGCCATGTAGTGCCTATGCTTGTCTTACTTTTCATTACCAAAGCAAAATATGTTTGTAGCATTTATAATTTGATTGTATTAATATTGAATTATTGCTTGTATCGACATCTTAAGAACTATAAAAGAAGATAACAACCTGCTTTTCCAGTTTGCTAAATGAATCTAGGTCAGTTGAGAGCAAAGAGGATGTAAATTATTTAAGGATGCAAGGAGATCATAAGAGTTCCTGGTCAGGGAATTTTTTTATTCTGAGGAATTATGAGGAAGACAGGCAGCATTTTTTTTTTCTATCACATGCTTCACATCAGGAGGGATGTGGTGCATTCACATACCAAAGGAAACATATCCTCTATTCATTGCACTTACTAGCTTTAGCCTCGCATTATTAAATTAGCCCCTAACATCATTAAATCTAAGGACGTTAACTTAATCTCAGCTACAATCATGAAGTCGCTGCTCTTCGTAATGTGCTACACTGCTAAAATAATCTCTATTAAAATGGCATCTAAAGAGACCATATTACAATATGTTGATGAGTGTTTCTTTCTTCTGTCTCCACCCTTCTACTTTGACTTTGCTTTATGGAGGCTTTTATTTCACCATAGCTTGAGGTAATAGTTGGTTATATATTGCTGGAACAGTGGTCACATCATTTCAAAGTGTGTTCCTTATCTCCTGTCACACTCTCTTTATCTTTTACCACTTAAAGAAAATTGTAAAGGCTTTGGGGTCAGCTGCACTGCTGTAACTGTAGTTATTTGATCATATTACTCTTTGAGGAATATGCTTGTTTATGATAGGACTCAGATCTCAAACAACAGGGAAGTCCCCCTTTGTGTGTTTGCTCTAAGTCAGCACAATGGTTTTGGAAAGAAGCCCTGGGCTGTGTTTTCTGTTTTAATGTGACTTTTGTTTCCTCTGACTTCTTGTAGATGGTTTTTGTGGGTCAAATCCAAACCAAAATGTAAACCATGGGAATGTGTGTGATGAAACTTGGTTGTAATGAATATGAAGGAATTTAGTAGAATGATTTCTGACAATCAGCCTCTCAGAGTCACAGACATGTCTGAGGTTAACACTCCACCCTGTCTTTATTTAATGTGGCTGCGCTGTCAGACCAAATTGTGAGAGTGTATAGCAGAGACAAAAGAGCTGTGGTTTGTTGGGGTGAATTTCAGGACACTGAGGAAGAAAAACCAGGCACACTGTTAAATCTTCTCATGGATCTGTGACCTTGAAGATTAAATGTAGCGATTAATCGATCAACAGAGAATTATTAGTTTTAGTCCATTTTTAAGCAAAAAAGCTTGAAAAACTGAATATCTTTGGGGGTTTTGACTGTTGGTTGAACAAAACAAGACATTTGAGCTGTAGGAAATTGTAACTAGCGTTCTTCGCTATTTTTTGACATTTTATTGACAAAATGATAAATCAGTGGTGAAAACAATTGGCATTTGCAGCCCTTGTTTGAATGCACAATCTTTGGCAGGTGTCACCTCAGACTGTAATGTTATGTGTTCGAAGTTGGTTCACTTTGGCTGACGATTTACGTGCAGTGGTGTGTTCATATGCTGGTGGGAAGCTCTGACATCTGACACTTGAGAATTTGCTGGCGGCTGCAAGACAGCACAAAAACATATTATTTAAGAAACTGTTGTTTTGCTGTGATATACAGCACAAGCGACGCGTTTTGTCTGACGAAGTCTGCCCAGACAAATTAAAAGCATGATACATCCATAGAGACGTGTCTCATTTTCCACTATAGAGGCCTGCAAATTCTCCTGAATTAATTATTCTGGAAAATTTTCAACCCACACTTTCAGCTGAATTTCCATGCAGACTTTTAAAGGGAAGAAATAAACACAGAAATAGAAAAAACGTCTGTCTGGGAGGTAACAAATCTATTTGATCTAAACCTTGGCATATTCTATCTGTCTTGACTTTGTTTTACCTGGTAAAATAGTAGTATCTCAAATCCTAGGACAGAATTAAGGAGGAACAATAAAAAGCTGGTGACAAAAGCCAGAGAGAGTCTGTGTATTACAAAAACTAAACTAATTTTGTTCGTTTTTAATAACAATTTGCTTTGAGTAACTAATTTGGACCACAGACGGTTGTAAAATGATAACAAGCAATCACAATCCATTTCCACTGAACGTCAATATATGATGACATCAGATTATCACCCAGCGCTCACCCGTTATACAATTAGCACTCGCCAATTATACAATTAGTATTTGCCAATAATACAATTAGTACTCGCCAATTATTCCAGTGTCTTGTTATCTTCTAAAAATGCAGATATACTGGGACATGAGTGAAAATTGTTGCTAAATTTTCAGCTGAACCAACACGTTTCCTCCAGGTCCTCAGTGCTGCTGCTGGCCCCCCTCCTGGCTGAAGCCGACCCGGCCCCCCGACGTGTCTCCAGGCCCACGGGGTCAGCTGGAGCTCAGGGCACAGACGGCCTCTGCACCCACTTCCGATGGATGGCAGAGCATGTACCCGCCTTCCGGGTGCCAGGAACCCATATCCACATTCTCACCTCACCTGACCAGTTTTACCAGGCCATGAAGGTCGGTGTCACAGTGAAAACAAACTGTTTGGTTCGGCTACAAAGGACTGATTCAAAAACAAAAGGAAAACTAAGGCGTGCATAATGGCAGATAACAAATGAGACAGAGAAAGTACTTGTGGTATTTGAGGAAGTATTATTTTCCCAGCCGACTGATTGATTTGAGTTGGCAGAGTCGCACACTGCAGCTGACAGTAGTTGATTGTTCAGCTCTAAAGTAACTTGTTTCCTCTACATATCTATGTTACAACTAACCTGCTTAAAACGTATTTAAAGTTGTTTACAACTATCATACAAATTGGTCCCCTTGCACATTTCATTAATCTGAATCAGTAAAGAGAGGAGCAAATTCACAGTTTGAATTAAAACTCTGGCAGAGTTACAAACTGGATGTTTTATTTTTGGTTTTCTTTCCCACACCTGCTTTGTGTCACCACATTGGAATCCTTTTATGTGCCCTCTAACTTTAGCCTATTCAGCCAAGAGCTTCCCTCGTACAAAGCCTTAATACGTACAAGAAATGAGCTCCTTAAAGGTTGGGTAGACACTATTGTTATGGCGTCATTGGCCAAAAAATCCATAATAACTGTTCAGCATGTTGTAATTCAAGTGGTCTGAGAGCAGACCTCTACTTCTGCTCCTCCTCTTGGCTCTGTTTTTAGGATTCAGAAAATCTAGCCCGTGACGGGAGACTTTAGCCAATCACAAGTCATTTCAGAGAGACGGCGCGTTTGTATTGGCTGTTCTACAAATGCAGACACACGTACACGTCCTTTCAGACGGTGAAAGCCTGATTCAGTGGTGGAAAATCCTGCAACTTGTGATAAATTTCCAATACCTCCTTTGCCTACAGCAACACATCCCGGCTCCACACGGAGCTTCGGGCTCATTCGGCTCATGTTCGATGCCACAGCGCTCGTATCGACGTGGCAAAGAAGCATGATGACAAACAGTGGGGAATAACTTTTGACGGGGGACAGTGGTGTGTGTGTGTACGGTGTACTAGCCTCTCATCCCGCTGCTGGACGGCGTTGCAGCTGCCTCTGAAGCCTGTGGCACTCTGACCTGTGGCCGTGAAGCGCTGATGGGGCGTCTTTGAGGTTTTGCCTAGGTTGCACAGATTTTGCCTACCCCAGCTTTAATGCTAATTTTGGAAGAATTTCTCAAGTGTTTGATTTTGTGACCTTTTTTGACCCCAGATATACATACACCCTGTATATAGTGAGGTCTAAAAAATACTACATATAAAACGTTTAATGCTCATGTGAGTCATGATGTGTGTTATATAAAATGGGATTTTTTTTGTGGGTAAATTCCTGTTTCAGAGGTGTGTGTGAGTCGGTGTGATTCACAAAAAGTAATTGTTTTCTTTTTCATTGACACTTCATAACATCGGGAGCTGGGAAGGCTCTGTGTGAATGGCATTGTATTGTTGTATTTATGGATCTCTTTTGACACACGCACACACACACACATGCTCATTCTTTCCTGTTTGGCACTAATTGGTTGTTTGGTGTTGTATCATGATGCCTTGTGTATGCAGAGCCATCTAAAACATTTGTAGCACCATAAGCAACACGAAAATGAAATTAATTCATGTGATTAATTTTCTTCGTATGAAAGGGATTTAACAGTGATGGAATCTAGTATATTTACTTAAGTAATGTACTCAAGTACAATTTTGAGGTACTTGTACTTTATACTTGTACTATTTTAGAGGCAAATATTTTACTTTTTACTCCACTATGTTTATTTGATAACTTTGGTTACTTTGCAGATTTAAATTATTAATACAAAATATAATCAACAAATAAAATATGATGTATTATCATAGGTTAAAATACCCAGCAGTATATAAAGTAACTAAAATGAACCCCACCTTTACCAGCTGCATCATTAAAGTGATGAACACATTAATGCATCAATAATTGTAATTCAGTAATGTAATATATATGATTCTGAAATGGACTATTCTGTATAATGAGTACTTATACTTTTGGTACTTTGGTATTTAAGTGTATTTTGATGCTAATGCTTTTGTACTTTTACTTAAGATTTTGAACGCATGACTTTTACTTGTAACAGATGAACAGGATGAAATATAATTTAAAAATGCAACAGGACCTCGGGTGCTGTCTGGTGAAAAACTAGATTTCTAATTTAGAGGATTTTCATGCTTTCCAAAAATGTGAAGGATGTCATACTCCTTTAAAAGGTCAGTTCACCCAAATTACAAAAGATATACCTTTTCACTTACCCTTAGTGTTATCAAGCCATGCAGATAATTTTGGTCCAGGTTTTGAGATTTCTATCTTCACTTCAATACAATGGAGATTAATGGAATTTTGTTGAAAAATGAAATTTAATTCAATAGCATGTCTTTCTAGAAACAATATCTGAAGCAATTAGTCGATTGCCAGGAAATGAATCGGCAACTAACAACTTTAAGTCGATTTCAAGTGAAAATACAACATTACCCAGTTCCAGCTTTTCATTGGTGATGGTTTGCTGCTGTTTTCTGTTCTCATGTCGCTGTAAACTGAATGTATTTGGTTTTTGGACTGTTGGTCAAAAAGAATATGAAATCTGAAGACGCCACCTTGGGCTTTTCACTATATTCTGTCATTTTATAGTTGACCAATCTAGAAACTAGAAACAACGTCCTGGTTACTGTTGATAATTCACAGACCTCCCTGGTAACAGTTTTCATTGGAACTACTTTCTATTGAAGAAATAGTCCCTATGAAAACTATAGACAGTGTTCTGCAGATTATCCAGAGTAACCAGGACTTTGTTTCTGCTCTGTGGAACTTTTTTTTCAAACCTGTGAACACCATAAACTAAATTTCCTTCACCTCTATTGTATTGGGATGGAGGCCGAAATCTCAGAGACAGAAATCTCAAAACCTGTGCTCTGGTGGCCACATGAATCTGGTTAGTTTGCAGGGAATGTACCCTCAGTTTAGCATTTCTTAGTATAAGACATTTGTGACCAGATTCCTGACACCCACATACACTCTCACATTCATTTACTGTTGTTTGTTTGTTTGTTTGTTTCTCTTTCTTTCCTTCACTTCAGACACGCATCAAGACTGCAAAGAGGCGGGTGGTGATGGCCTCATTGTATCTGGGAACAGGTCAGCTGGAGCAGGAGCTGGTGAGAAAAGTGGCGTGTGTGGATGTGGGGGTGTGAGTGTGTGAGAGAGGCAAACTTTTACGTCTTTTAGTTTTGGGCAGGTGAGAACAATGCCATCCAAACACAGGCTGGTGCCAAATAACTGGTCAGAGATGCCAGAAAATGTGAGTCAGAGTCGTCTTCCAAGAGAACCGTGGTGTGGTTTGTTCAGAATGAAAATGTACTCCAGGCCAAGTACAAGGAATGACCCCAAAATGCAAGGGTTTATGGGAATAAGGAGACCAGTGTTGGCATGTGATAGCCTGCTGTTCTTCATGCTTGGAAAGCCTAGCATAACAACATTAACCCAAAGCAAACCACAGTCTGGACTGATGCTCGTATTCAGCCGTTTTTCATGTTTTTTTTAAAGTGGCTTGAGAGAGAGAGGGAGAGGGTGAATTACAGAAAACGGCACAGACAAGTCAAACATGCTTAATTACAGTTAAAAGCATTTGAATCAGCTGTGGTGGCTGCCAAACTCTGTAACCTCACAGGATGATGGATTACTAAAAATGTTGAGTCAATAAGGTGCACTGAGTCCATGTGATTTTTATTTTCAAGCCCAGGTTTGCTTGTAATTGGACACAGTGAACTGAACTCAATTCAGTACAAAAATGTGAGTACGGCCTGCGGTCTGGACTGTAGAATGGAAACTGCAGGTGTGAATTCACCTTAAAGCCTGGATCTGCTAACACAACCCCGATCCCAGGCTTGGCACAAAAGGTGCTTGACTGACAGTCACACCTGTACAGTGTATTTACTTAAGCGCAGGTGCAGGCAATGAGAACAATCTGAAATTCTAAAGCAAAGCACACCATATGTATTTCAAGGTGCTTTGTATAAGTGAGCCGATTTTTACACATCAAAGTCTGTTTGCGGGTGTTGGGGAGTACTGCTGCAAGTTGTATGAAGCCTTTTGTGGCTCCAGACGGAGCTATGCGAAATCTGATAAATTGCCTCAAGTGTACCACTTGAGGCAATTTCGGCTGGAGCTGAAGACTACAAGTTTGAAAATGAAAAAGATCAGTAGAAGGAAGTGAGGTTACCAGACCTCTGCAGCCCGCTCCTCATCTCTGCTTGAGGCTAGAAGCTCGAGGCTACATTAGCATAACAAACCCAGATTCCCGACTGAACTGTCTTGGTTTGAGTTGCATTGTGGGTAACGTAGGTGCCAGGTTTTGACAAGGAAGAAGAATGCGTGGAATAAAAAAGAAGAAATCTCTGCTTCTGCTGCATCGAGTTCGATCCTTTTTTTAACTGTCCATCGTGAGTCCCACAGTTTTTATACAAGTGCAATGCTAAATCGGTGGAGTACTCTTTTAAAGAAATGAATAAGAAATACATTTAAAACACAACATTAAAGGATAAAAACAAATAAAACAAAACGTATAACAGAGAAATAATTACAGTACAGGATGAATGTGGTCTAAATCAGTGGTATCAAACTGAAATTAGCTAGGAGCCACTGGCCACTTTGTTCTCTCCTTGGGGTTTAAAATAATCCCTGTTATTTTTTTAATCATTGCAAACTATATATTTTCACTCTGAACCTGAGCAACTTGTCTTTTCCTCACTCTTACCTAACCTGCATGTTTAGTAGAGTAATAGTGCTTGAGACTGTATTCCTGGAGAACATCAGCTTTCTCCTTGCAGACGAAACAGGGAGCAGTCACATTTAAACTCCATAAAAAGATAATCAGATGTCCACTTTTCTTTAAAACTGTCCGTCCTCCAGGTCAGCCTTTCCTGTCCGCTGTAAATCAGAGGGCTGTTGGTTGGTAGCTAAAATGTTAATGCATTTCGCAGTTAGGCGCAGCTTGCTAAATATTAAATTTGAAATAACCAATTTTAATGCTCCAATTAAATTACTAATTAAATGACTACTGTCAAATAAAAGACTGGGGAAAAAGTTTAAATGAATTTGCAGGCTGGATATAACAATAAATTCTAAACGTGGGGGGACTAATGAAAGTGTCTCGCAGGCCGGATCTGGCCTCTGGGCCAGTAGTTTGAAACCCATAGTCTAAGTGCTTGAGATTTAGTCCAAAGCAATAGAGAACAAACCTTTTTCCCCGGACTTGTAGGTTGTAAGCATTTGGGCAAATGTATTGTCTGCTTCTTTGCTTCAGTGTCCCCCAGAGCTCCAACTCATGATCACATTTCTCTCCAGCAGAGCTGCAAGCGTTGGTGGTGCTGACGTCCCCAAAGAGCTCTCTACCGGAAAGAAGAAATGTTTTACTGGCATGTGAACAGGCGCTCTGGAGTGACGTATAATGAATGCAT
This sequence comes from Macquaria australasica, assembly GCA_005408345.1. Lineage (NCBI taxonomy): Eukaryota > Metazoa > Chordata > Actinopteri > Centrarchiformes > Percichthyidae > Macquaria > Macquaria australasica. The sequence goes on along the minus strand of SEMN01000462.1, from coordinate 382,349 downwards.
TTGGGCACCAGATGTACAATTTATTTGAAGTAAAAAAAACACATACGTTTGATATCAGGTGGGGAACAAATGCCAAGCTCTCCACAAATCAAGACTCCACGCTCGCTACCAGTGGTGCCCTCTAAAGAGCAACCATTTCCTCTTTGTGCACAAAGGAGTTAGTCATGCTTTTCCCACGCTCAGTAAACAGATAATAAAAGGCTGCTGGTGTTTGATAAACGTTGTCTGCTGCCAATTAGTCAATAATCATTAATCTATTACTTTGTTTTGCGGCTCCATCTTGGAACGTTCACAAATACACATCAAGTAGGACAGCATAAAAAAACAAGGATACTAAGATGAGTGTTGTGCTGTTCCACTTTGTGTGGTCTTAGCTGAAACCACTGTGGTCTACAGACTAAAGCCCAGCTTTAATTTAACATTTAGAGTCCAGTGCACCTTATTTTAAGCCTGAAAACCACCCAACTCTGACTCTTTCAAAGAACAAACACATGACACCTGCTGAAAACTGACAATCAATGTCACCTGCTGACAAAAAAATAGTAATACAAACCTCAGTTTGTGGTTTGCTGAACGATGGCATGAGGTGAGAAGTGACAATGTGAGACTTTATAAGTAAAATGTCCTTGACAGAAGTTTTCTGCTGGAGTGAAAAGAGCAGCTTGAAGTTGTAGCCCAGGTGCCGATGTTCTTTAGTTTTCTTAGTCTTAATTTATCCCAAATTCAGACAAAATTAGTAGAGCTGCAACTAATGACTACTGTCATTAGCGATTAATCCATCAATTCTTTTCTTGATTAATCGTTTAGTTTACAAAATGAGAAAATAGTTGTATAAAACCTCTTGTGGCTCCAGAGGGAGCTACGCGAAATCTGATAAACTGCCCCAAGTGATGTCACTTGAGTCCGCGTCGGTTGACGCTGAAGGCTACCAGTTAGAAAGTGAAAAAAAATCTCGGGTTGTGAAGTTAGAAAGAAGTGAGCTGACCAGACCTCTATAGCCTGCTCCTCATCTCTGCTTGAGGCTCGCAGCTTGAGTTGCATTGTGGGTAATGTAGGTGCCTGGTTTTGATGAGGAAGAAGAATGCGTGCAATAAAAAAGACGATATCTCTGGTTCTTCTGCATCGATTTTGATCCTCCTGTCCATCGTGAGTCCAACAATGTGAAATCGGTGTATTACTCTTTTAATCATGTTTTGATATTTGTCTTTGTTTTTAAGGTGGACTGTATGGAGGAAGCTCTGCAGCGCTCACAGGAAAACAGTCATGCTCCTGACCTAAGAGTCTCCATACTGCTGGACTACACTCGCGGCTCACGAGGTTGTTGGTATTGTCCGTGAGATCTCTTTGTTGCTGGTTAGCACTGAGCACCACCCTCATCATCCTGATTCCATCTTGTTTGTTATGTTTTACGTGCAGGGCAGATTAACTCGAGGACCATGCTGCTGCCGTTGTTGCAGCGCTTCACCTCTCAGATGCGGGTGTCTCTGTACCACACTCCAGACCTGAGGGGGCTGCTGCGGCTGCTGGTCCCTCAGCGCTTCAACGAGACCATCGGAGTCCAGCACATCAAAGTCTACTTGTTTGACGACAGCATTATCATCAGCGGGTACGTTGACTCCTAGACATAAAGTTCAGTCTGGCTGTTCCCCCTTTGTGTCAATGTGACCGTTTTCACACTGAGTTTGTTTGTTCGACTGAAGTCCTGTCTGCTTTCACCCTTGTTTAACCCTTTGAAAACGGAGGTCGCTGTTTGCATAATGCTGTTTAAATTGATCTAAAATACAAACCGTAATAGCTAGAGCACTGATTCTTTTTGCAGCTGAAAGCTGAGGCTCCTGTCCTCCACGTCATCATGCTGTACGCTCGTGTCGCAAGTTGATGACGTCATTACGTTACGTGCAGTGCAAAACATGGTGGCTTTAATTTATGACACAGTTTCAATAATTTTAACAGTCATTGTGGTTCATTGACTTGCAGCCTTTTAGCTTAGGTTGTACTGATTTTAGGGATATTTATCATTTTAAGATAATCTAGGAAATGACATCACAATAAGCAAAAATACCAATGTAGCTACTGGGGAAATATTTCTATTCCAGATGAAAAACGCCTTTGCCCTCTGCTCATAAAAATGAGCATATCCCAAAAACTAAGAAATGTACACACTTCAAATAACTGATGGAGTGTTGAGAAATATTTTGTTCATGTTATTACATTCAGAATTGTTTTTGATCAATATGTTTTGTGTGTTTATTTAGTAAAATTTGAAGAAAAAACATGTCAGATTTAATCTTGTTTTGGTCCATGGTATGTTTGCATAATGCTTTCTTAATCAAAGTGCAGGTGTTTACCACCATTGCTAGGAAATATTCTCTGTGTACACCATTGGGTGTGCTCCAGTACCAACGGGCACAGTGCCTGTTTGTCCCGGCTGAGTGTGCTTTCCACTCCGTTTCCTTTCAGCACACAAAATGGCACATGCTGCTTACACTGACCTGAATCAAAATACCACGTGTACAAAACAATAGAGACTAGTAAACACATGTACCGTATTGGCCTGAATATAAGACCAACACCTGTTTTTGGATAAGGACGTTTTAAAGATACAACACGGTTTCCCTCATCCGTGAAGCCTTTTCTCCTGTAAAAGTGAAGCATGAAATGATACCATAAAGCAGAACGTAAATCCCACATCAGTGTCGCTTATCTATCAGTCACATACTAACAAAGTCTTGGAAGCGATCAGAATAAGTTTCAGACTGTCTTTTTGTGTTTTGGAGCTCCTCATCGTCTCTGACAGCGTTCAGTCTCAGCTGCTTGACAGATGATTCAGTCCGTTTCTCGTTTTCACTCGTCATGAATTAATTTCCTCCGTGTGGCAGGAAAACCCATCAGCTACTCCTGTAGCTTAAACTGGGCTATTGAAAGATTTTCTATTGCTAAATAACTACAAACTGACTTGAAGACATTTGCTAGCTTAGCAACATTAAGGCTACAAACAACCCATAATGCAACATCCTCTGTTGCAGCCGGTGTTACATTGATAGTCTCTCCGTTCAAAAAGAGTATCTGATGTCGGGAACACATAATTGTCTAGTCCTCAGATATAAGACAACTCCAACTTTTTCCAAGGTAATTTCTGGAAAAGAATATTGCCTTTTTAATGGCTGAATTCAAATGGAGAAGGTATTGTACTGTCTGACAGCACTGAAGAACCGAGTCAGAAGATGAAATTAGCCACAACAGGTTGCATACACCCTAAAAGACAATGGTTTAACATGAATAATTTTGCCCTTTAATTCAACAAAATTACAATTTATACTCAACAAGACATGCTGCTGACAGGGATTCAAGGTCACCTGCTGCATGCAACATGCTACGTGCACTCCATTTAAGCTGGTGGTTAAACAGGCGGTACAGCAGCGTGTACGGGCAGGTGGAGCCATGTTCTTCCCAGGAAAAACATCAGTTATTGCTGGCAAACTCCCACATGATTATTCTCCCTGGAGTAGCACAGATTGCACTTGCTTATAATATTATCAGATCGACTCGGTGACAGTTTGTTGGTCTGTAGTTGAGTAGGGATGAGATTCAGTAGCATTTTATCGAATCCAAATCCTTCCAAATCCCTCATCAAATCATATTAGGTTTGCCTTTCAATATTTGCATGTAACTAAAGGCTACACAACAACCACAACTCAAAGATGTCTAATCACCTTTTGCTGGCTGAGAAGGTAGACACGCTGATATATTAGCCTAATTAATGTTCAAAACCTGTACATACAACCTGAAAATGAGATGAGCTGCTGATATATGAAATGTTAATTAAATGTATCTGACACATTCAGTTAGCTGTAGCTTTCTGCACATCAAGAGCTTTTTTACTCCAAATACAGAAGGGTCCTGATTCACAGCTATTAAATTGATCCAATTAAAATGTTGATATGTGAAAGTTTAACTGAGAGATTCTTGAAGTGACGTGAGGTGATCAGCTGATCATTTCTCCAGAGAAGAGTCGCCACTCTGTTCAACTACAAAAATACACAGTCTACTCATATTAACCAGAGAAAAAACATTTCATTTTAGCCGTTACAGAATTAACTTCAATGACCTACAGCTGATCTAATGTGAAAATGAGAATCCTGCTACCTGTCAGTATGTTTTACGTTGCTCGTTGCTAATAAAAAGAATCAAGAGCACTACAAGTTTAAATAAGAGATTCGTTAGCATCTGAGCTTAACGAATCAACCTGTGCTCTCTCTCTATTCCCCGGTTAAAAACTGTCTCTCTCTTATTTTCAGGGCTAACCTGAGCGACTCGTACTTCACCAACAGACAGGACCGCTACGTGCTGCTGGAGAACTGCCGAGAGGTCGCCGACTTCTTCTCCGACCTGGTGGAGGCCGTGGGAGACGTTTCCCTGCAGCTTCAGCCCGACGACTCTGTCACCATGCTGCAGGGCATGGTGCACCCATACAAAGGTAGAAACCAAACGTGTGTGGGTGTGTGTGGGTGTGGGTGTGGGTGTGGATGCATGCATGCATGTTTACCCTCCAACATGTTTTGACACTGTTTGACACTTCATGTTCAGTTACGGTGGCAGTGGCCCGGTTTTCAGCAAGAGGAGCCGATGGATTTCGCTAATGGAGCTTGAAAGCCTAGACAGGCGAATAGATGGTGTGTGTGTGTGTGTGTGTGTGTGTGTGTGTGAGAGTACAGTGAGAAAGATGGAGAGAGCTCTTGCGGTTGGCTAGCCATGCAGCCGGATATGAAATTGTCAGGATTTTCTCTGTACACACACACACACACTCGTACTGTGTGTCCGTAACTGGAGCACAGACTGCCAGGATGTTCGTTTGAGGGGGTGAATGACATCATGTCTGCAGGACTGGACCGCCGTGGTAACGAACACCAGGAATAGAGTTGTGATGTCACAGTGTTGCTGGAAGAAGATATGTATTGGGAACTGACACACACACACTCACACACACACAGTTATTCAGAAACACACAGACGCTGGTGTAATTCTAATGAAACACATTGATAAGAGTTACAGAGAAGATTTGTTATTGTTAATATACACTGAGGTGTCCTAATAACGGACGAGGCGGAGGCAAAGTTCAAGGAAGGAGGCGATGCTGCAGGATTTATTCGCTTCCAGTGGGTCTTTAATTAACTTCGCTTTCTGTCTGAACACACCTTTAAACTAATGGTTAAACTATTATGAGATGTCCTAATATACAGTTTGAGCTGAGGTTGTATTTTCTTTCCCGTCAACATCCTCCGCTCTGCTTCATGTTCTTAAGTGGCTGCAAATTCTCTCAAACCCACACCCACACATACACTTAGAGCCCAGAGCACTGTGACCCAGAGTGCAGACTGACTTTATCTGTGTGTATACTCACATTTTGTATCTCCGTGGCAACCAGGCAACAGGCAGGACTTCTCCGCGGTGGCGAGGAAGCGGATAATGGAGGTGGTGAACGCAGCCCACGTGAGGCAGCGGCTGTTGAACAGCTCAGAGGACTCTGAGGACGAGGGGATGAGCGAGGGGGAGGAGGACACCTGGGTGTTTCCTCTGGTCCAGATGAAACCTCTGGGGATTCAGGTGGACGAGCAGGTCACACAGGTGAGGCTCCACATCTGACCATGTAATGACAGAGACCTCTTCTGATTGGCTGAGGCACATTTGAGCCCAAAATATTTTCATTGTCTCTTTTTATTAACTTGTCTTCAATCCTTTGTTGACCTTTTGCTCGTTTTCCTTCATAACCACTAATAAATTTAATTAGATCTTGGTTCTTTGTAGTCATCATGGAATGTTTTGAACATGTGACTAATAGAATAATACGTGACTAATAAACTACCATGTGACTAATAAACCGTGAATAAATATTTGAGCATTTATTCCGTGTTTATTAGTCACATATTCTGGGAATGAACGCAATAAAAGTTATCATCAGAGTAATATACCGTAACTCAGCACATACTGTGGTCTTGAAAACTACAATTAAAAGTTGAATAACACTCTGTCAGCGTGCATTTAACGTGTTAAGTTTCACAAAGGGAGGATTTGTTGCAGGACTGTTGTATTAGCTCCATTGGTTGCTTTGATTTACCTGTGGTGATGTGATGGTGATGCGGCTGTTCTCAAACAGTCCTTGTTTTTTGGTTTTTAAATATTTTCACTGAGAAACACCCGCCTTACTTAAAAGGAGCAGTTGTTGACCACTGTAGTTTACTGTAAACAAGGTTTCCTCACACCAGCCACAGAAAATATTCCTGTAATAAAGTAAAGGGAAAGATAAGGAGAAAAAGAAAATGAGCTGTTGATTATGCACCGGAAAATACATGAAATCATTTTCAACTACAGAGTTGTTGAATTTGTTGTAAAGTTTTTAAAATTAGATTTTTACCTGGACTTTTTGTCGCACTGTTGATCTGACTTTTTAATGAGAATAAATGCCAATAAATTCCAGATTTTTTTATAACTATAAAAAGCAAAAATAATGAGTGAGGGCTGGACAATAAACAAAATGTATTGAATTCCCAACATTACAAATCCCTTTCAGACGTAAATGTACTTAATTTTCAATAAATAAATTGCCTGAATCTCATATAATAAAACTGAGACCAGCTCCAACAACCAGTGACGTCTAACCAGTTCAGGTTCAACCAGTAAATCAGACCAAACTCCAGTCAAGAAGTTAGAATTTTAAACAGGTCATACAGTAACTAAGACAGAAATATCAGACATCAGCAAACATGAGGAAGGAAATATAATGCACTGCAGTATTAAACAGCATGTTGTTACATTTATTGTTATCAAGGTAAATATGACAAGCTCTATAATGAGTACACAGCAGTAATAAAACACTAATAACCAGCTCAGTTAATAGCATAGCAACCAGTTTTATTTTTTACAGTGTCAGGAATTAGAAACATGGCTGTACCACGTCTGTCTTCACTTTCCGTTTCAGCGCCTGTTGACAGACGCCGGGCCGGACTCCACTGTGTTTCTAACATCAGGTTACTTCAACCTGACCCGGGCGTACATGCAGCTGGTGCTCGGGGCCGGAGCCAGCTACCGCATCCTCACCGCCTCCCCCGAGGTCAACGGGTTCTTCGGAGCTAAGGGCGTCGCCGGAGCGATCCCTGCAGCTTACATCCACATCGCCAAACAGTTTTACAACCAGGTGTGCCGGCTGGGCCAGCAGGAGAGAGTACACCTGCACGAGTACCACAGATCACAGTGGACCTTCCATGCCAAAGGTGGGATGAGACAAAAGCACACACACCTGTCTGTAGGGCTGCAACTAACGATCATATTCTTCTGTCGATTAGTTTGTCAGTTAATCGTTGTGTAAAATGTCTGAAAAATACGCCCCATCACAATGTCCCAGAGCCCAAAGTGACGTCTTCAAATCACTTGTTTTGTCATACCAACACTCCAAAACCTAAAGATATTTAAATTACAATCATATAAGACAGAGAAAAGCAGTGACAATATAAACATAGCCCACACCAGGAATATTTAGATCGATTTGCTTTATTAGTTCAGTCGTACGTATAAATCTGTGAGCAAACAAAGCGTTTTGCATTGTGGTCAGGTCCTCACATGATCAGCAACAGGTGCTGCTTTTAAAGCTATACTCGGAGCTAAACATCCACGTTTCTCAATACAACATCTGTATGTATAGAAAGCACCACACATAATAGTTTTTACATTTGAGAAGCAGGAAACGGAGAATATTTGGTGTTTTGTTTTGCCCTTCAGTCGACACAGTGTTGGCAGCTGCTGGAGCCATTCAAGTTTTTCAGGACAATCTAAGAAAGGGTGGAGTGTAGGAGTTGTTACTTCTCTAAGTCAACTTACAACAACCTGTACCACTGCATTAATCCATCTTCCTGACGCTTGTCGCAAAGTTTAGGATGTAAGCCGTCAATAAGCACAACAGCACCAGATCTGTATGAATCTCGGAACAAATATGGGGGCGATTCAGAGGTCTGGGACCAGGCTGAATTAAAACTAAACTAAATCAATATACCGGTTTATCTCCTTGGTGTTTGTTTTGACTTGTGGGTTATTTAGACCAAATTTTAATCATCAAAAAGAAGACATTTTGGTAGTCGGGGAGCGTGAATTGAATACGAACTTGATAGCATGATTGCTAACGTTAGTAGACTTGTTGAAAAAGGGTGTAAAAGTGTCGTAAAAACATTCGTAGGATAAACACAGTATTACGTGCTCCAGTCAGTAGCACACCATGGAAGTTGACAGTGCGTTTCCTAGCAACTAGGAAACGCCCACTCAGAGGCCGACGGCTTCCACAAATATGTCCAAAAGACAGAAGAATTTGCACACTAGCCGCAGCATCATTGTAGTGAAGAGAATTCAATATCCTGTTCAGTTTTAACTTTCTGTGGATCGATTACTCGACTGATTGTTTCTGCACAAACTCCCACATCAGCGTGGCTTACAGGAGATTACAGTCTAAGCCAGGCTTGTTTGGCTCAGTGGAAATAATAAAACATACAACTCTCACTGTTCTCCTCTCTGCTCTGCTGTTCTTCTTGTGGTCACAGTGGTATTTAGCGTGAGAGAAGAGGGCTTGTACAGTCATTCTGTCGTAGCCTCAGGACAAGGATTTGTACACTCACTCTCTCTCTCATACTCTGGGGTTTTGGATCGACGCTGGGGATTTCTGCATGTGCTTCCTTTTTAGTTGTGGTCTGGGCTGACAGAAATCCCTGCTGGAAACGGCTCTCTGAAGCATTACCTCCTCACTGGCTCACACTGCTTTTTTCCTCTCCTACAGGTCTGTGGTATTACCTCCAGGGGCAGGATCGGCCTTGCCTCACTCTAATTGGCTCCCCTAATTTTGGTTACCGCTCGGTTCACCGTGACCTGGAGGCCCAAATCGCCATAGTAACGGAGAACGAGGAACTGCAGAGCCAGCTGCAGGAGGTCGGCTCTTTTTTTTTTTTCCTTATAAGCTCAGCCAGAATTGATGATGAATGACTGTGTAACTCTTTACTGAATACACACCTGTGTTTTAAACTGTGTGCCTCTCAGGAGCAGGAGACGTTGTACCAGCGCTCCACTGAGGTGTCCGGCTCCACGTTTGAGCGGCCGGACCGCCACGTCAAGCTGTGGGTGAAGCTAGTCACTCCCCTCATCAAGAATTTCTTCTGAGATGCCACCAGGTGGTGACACACAGACATGAACACAATCACTACATGAAATGTACTCAAATTTGTTTATTTTGTTAAAGGATAATAATTTATTACAACTTGCGTCTTATTTTCTTTTTAGTGGGGGAAAAAAAGTCCAATTGGGGAAGAAACCTGAGCAGTCAGACAACGTTTCAAAGCTACACTAATCAATCATTTTATATTAACAATTAATCAAATGAGTGTAATGTGAGAGGAGTCACTCGTAGTGACAAACCCAACTAGAATTATCACCAGACTCTCCTGCTCTCTGTTTTAGCGTCCTACAGCTCATTGTTTTGGTTTTTACAGCAGCAACTTTACCGTTTTGGTTCATTCTCACCGCTCTCATAGCGTCGTTTCCAGCTGCTTTTTCCAGCAAAAAAGCTCTGAAAACCGACTGTACACTTCCTGCTCAGCACCAAACAGCAGACAGACACAGTCAGCAACTAGCTGGTGAACATAGTGGAGCGTTTAGCAGCTAAAGAGCCAGATATTTCCCTCAGGAGTTGGTAGAGACCAAAAACAGAGCTAAAAAAGAAAGTGAATATTGGACTTGACTGCATAAGGATAATAATGTTGCTCTGTCTCTGCTGGGTGTCAACTGTTTGCTGACAAGTTCATCATATCAAGCAAAATATCAATTATAAGTTAATAATATGTCATTGTTGCGTTTGCAGCTCATTCTGCTGCCCACAAGCGGCCAAAAATCAATTAAGAACATTCAATTTGAGTTATGGATTACAGTACGAGGGCAGGGGCTTCTTATCCAAACAGAAGTTACATCTCAGGCTGGTCTGTTACCGACTTTATGTCCTATTCTGCATTAACAATGTCAAACGCTTATTTTCAAATCATGTCTAGACTTTCCCATCTTTTAACTAATACTACGTTGTTTACTATACACATGCACACTAAACAGCTTTACAGCTATCACCTGTCATAAATAATAAAAATATATGTGTGTGTATTTGCACACTCAAGGAAGGCATAATGCACTAGTCAAAACATACCAGAGCTTCAACTAACGATTATTTTTATTAGTTTTTTGATTCATCAATTAATTGTTAAATCTATAAAATATCAGATAATGGCATTTAGATTGGTTGTTTTATCTGACAAACAGTCCAAAACCCCAAAGATATTTAGTTCACCATGATGTTGCTTGAAAAATGACGGTTAATGGACTAATCTTTTCTCCTAAAATCTGCATATTTACTTACATACTATGTCATGAGAACATATATAACATACATCATAGGCGATTCCAAAAATACAAATATGTGCTTAACTGACAACAAAAAGACCAAACTTTAAAAATAAGTAAGTTTTAATAAAGCAGAATTTCCCTTTAAAGCATGTTTTGCATCTCCCTGCATTTGTGCATTGTTTCCATTTTTTTATTCAGATTTTGTCTGCGAGTTTTGCTGAGTAGACAAAATACAGCCCTGAACATACTGTACAGAAGCGCACAGACCCACACACAGTAAAACAGGCTGTGGCTTCTTAGAAATGCCTGCAGTCATTGTGGCAAGTCCCACATCGCAGGTCCCCTCCTCGCCTTCCCAGCAGCCCGAATCACCAAAGTGAGAGCAGGGACAGCGCGTCGGCTGATTCACTCCTGTCAAGAAGTGAGTCAGCGCGGTGTTATGGTGATGATCTGACACTGTGGTCTGTGTTACCGTGAGTCCTGTCAGGACTTGGCGAGGTGAAGTCAGAGGGTTCATCAACCCTGAAACAGAGTCAACAGTGAACAAGTTCATTTTCAGATAAAGTAAAGTTTTTTTGTTGTTTTTTTTTTGTGTGAAAATAGAAAATGTTTAAGACATAAAAACATCAACTACTTGCTCAGAACTCAAGATCTAGAAAAAGGGAAACTTCAGAGCAGAAGACACTCAACAGTTTGTTGTGTTTTGTTTGTTGTTAGTTTCTCAGAACAGGAAGTGTCACATGCTGGATAATGACGGTAAATGGGCGGCTTCTTATCGCTACCTGGACAGAGTCGAGGAAAAAAAACAGGTTGAGTGATCTGCTGCCAGAAGGAAACAGACGTAAATAGATCTTCTTTCAGCTCTTGAAACCCAATTCACAAGTATGCACGCAGCAGGTGTGAAAATACCACTCAGACAATAACGTGAGCAGGAGGACATTTAGGCCCATTGTTGAAGAAAAGACTTGTGGAAGTCCTCATGTTCCCGGCATGATGACGCAAACACAGAGGGGTTGGCCTGTGATACTCCTTAGAGAGCTCAGGCTAGAAAGTCGTGTTGAAAAATGACAACAGAAAAAGGCTCTTTAGGTTCAAATGATACAAAGACTGAGAGCTGGAAACAACAGCTGTGAAATGTAATCATAATCTTCAGCAACTTGTTCTCCAAAATCAGTCTGAACAAACAACTTTATTACGTAGAAGGACAGTTTCCTGAATGTTGTTTAGTTTTTGTTTATATTCCACATGACACCAGAGTTAAAGTGTGTTGTTCACTGTTGAATTCTTATATATGGACAATTTTAAAATGAAAGAAATGATGTGAAGGGAAAGTTTCTGGGGTGCAGATCTACAAAACGTCTTTTAGTTTTGACTTATTTCACCTGTAATGTAACGTCGGTGTACTACAACAGAACTGCTTGTCAGATGGTCAAAGAGCTATAAAATGAATCTGTGTATTTGTGCCCTTTTTTAAAGACTTACGTCTTTAGTAGGTCTTTTCAAGGGATTTATTGACAATAAGAAAAATGCAGAATAATGTCAGCCTTATCCTTTATTTAATGTTTCTGTTGTATTATAACCTTTACCATATTGTATCATTTAATGTCCAAATGGATGAAAGGACAGGCAGGATCTTTTACAGCTTTTCAGTTGTCTTTAAGAACGTATCAGGGCTGAACCTTAGCGGCATGTTTGTTACTTTTTATTTATTGGTTGTTCATTTATGAGGCATAATGCAGATAAACATTGTTACAAAGGCAGAAGAAATGAAACAAATATAATGTTTATGGGGCGTCTAGCTGCAGCTAAGCAGTCCCTGTTCCTAGTCAGGCCTTTAAATTCAGGTTAAAACAAACTGGATTTACATTCAAACAAAATACGAAACACACTTACTTCAGCCTATTTAATATACAAGCAATAGAACATCAACTATAAATTCGATTTTAGACATTTTATTCCCCTTGTTTTTGTCCCATGTTTTAAACAGGCCTGTAATTTCTTTAATTCCTGTATTTTTGCATCACGTTTTCCCTTTTTTTTTTGTCAGCACAGTAACATTCATGGAAAACACCGTATACAAAATAACCACTGACTATCTGAACGTTGCCTGTCAGGTTTGTAGAGCAGTTTGTTCACTCGTCTTTTGTATCTGTCCGGCATTGTGATCTGTGTACTTTATGGCTTATCGTTCCTTTTTTTTCCTGACAGGAAAAAACAAAGCACGGCCTTCCAACAATAGCTTTGCCGGTTAAAAGCATAAAAGAAAACAACCTTATCGGCAGCACAGCACTCATCTATTGTTAGAAAGTAGTGACAACAGGTTGAGCGGCCTCCTCTGAGGGTCAGCAGGGTTCAGATGCAGCTGACGTCCACAGTCATCATGAATCCTGCCTGCCCTCTAGTGGGGAAATTGTGATTTCCCATTGTGGTTTCACACATTGAACTATCCTCATGTGACCCATCAACAGTTGCATGTGTAGGTTATGACCAGGGCCCAAATTTATCAGCTAAAAGTGAAAGATAAAGGAAGATCCTTCACTTTTACCTGCAAATGTAAGAATAAAAACTTTAATTTCTTTGGATTTGGAACAGCTCCAGAGGTCTCTTCAGTTAATTAGTAATATGTAATATTAGATGATAGATGGCTGCATTACAGAGAGACTGGTGAGACTTGAACATTTAACAGGATGTTACTCCATTTTTTTTTTTTTTTTTTTTTGCATTTATCAGAGGTGTCAACTGCTACTTGAAATATTGAGGATTTCAAATACAATACACCCTATATCAAAATTAAAATCACATGGGTTTTTACAGAAAAATAACATGGCTAAGTAAAATGTAAGGATTCTTTTAAAGGATGAACAATTGGGGAAAATGTAGGGAAAATCCTTGTCTCTGATTGACTGTTCTTGATCTGAGAATAGATGCGATTAATTATGTGATCACTTCAGAGCTGCTCTCAAAGGTTTCTCCTTTTTTACTGGTAAAATTACTTAGTAATTCACAGGGAAAAAACAAAGATTAGAGAAACTTCTGAAAATTTTAGTGTAGGAAAAATACTTTTTTTTTCCTGCTTATTATTTTAATTTACCTTTTGACGACTTGGGTGCGGGCACCACTGCCCTACTATCATCATTACATTTAAGTTTTAGAACTAAGCACTTGTTTTTTTACGGATAAATCTCCAGTAATCTTTCAAAAACTTGCAACATAATTTAACATCTACTGTTCTGTCAAATTGGATTTAAAAAGTATTCAGTCTGTCTCACAATGACGAAGCTTTTTAATTTGTTTCCCATGCGCTTTCTAAATCCAATACAATATATTTATATAGATTTTTTGGTTTAAGAATAAGAGATGCAACTTGGGGAAATCTTTGTTATTGTGCAGCAGACTGAATATTTTTTAGTTCAGATTGAGAGGAGAGTGTTTGAGCATTCTGGAAATATCTTCATAATTGTGTTACGCTCTGGGGTTTTTGAAACATCGCCATCTTTCAGAAATAAAACGGATGCCTGCGACTTCGGCGTGACGATAATGTGACAGACAAACTGAGGCTAAATTATATCTGCCAGCCTTCACGTCATGCCCTTCCTGATAATGAATCACAACTGATTCACCCATACCAGGCGTTGCAGACAAAATACTGAACATGTTTTTCTGTGTTTGTGTGTTCACATTGAGCAGGAGGCAGGTGGCTTCGGTTTTCTTCAGTCCTGATGGTTCTGAAGGTCTCGGTGGAGGTCAGTCCACTGCTGCAGACGGGACAGTCGGACACATCAGCGGCATGCTGGGAGTCTGCAGCTTCACCTCGGCTTCACTACATCAGTGTGTGCCAGGAAGGGACTCACACACGCAGGAGCAGATGTATGTGGTGCATTCAGATGGTAAACCGTCCTTTTTTTTTTTGTTTGTTTTTTTGTTTAAGCACTCGATGTCATCACACTGGATTTCTGGTTTTTAGTATTACTAACAAGCGTTTCAAAAAAAACTACTTCTACTGTACATACACCTTTACAGGTACATGTTGCATGTATAAGATAGCAATAGAGACTTCATCAGTGAATGTCCCTGATGTTTAATGAAGGCTGTGACAGTAAACAGACGGGCATGGTGAAGTACTACAATCCCTCAAGGAGCCTTAATAACAGTTTATAAGAGCTCTTGAAGTGAGTTTACAGCTCTGCCTACAGCAGTAATCAAAGCTAACTGTACAGTTTCTGTGTATTATCTTTGTAAATTAAAGGACGATGTGAGTTTTTAAAATGACTTTAAAAGTGTGACCCTTTTTGTTTGGTGCAATGGGTGATTTTTACCCTCGTCATAGTAGCAACATAAAAAGACATTTTGTTTTAAAGGTAAAAGGATAGTACAAATGTTTAAATGTCATGTCGACACAAAGGCAGCAGGCAGCTGTTTTCAGAAAAAAAAAAGCTCTAAAAACCTGCTGGACCAGCAGCAAACAGCAGACACACAGTTAGCGACTAGCTGGTGAACATAGTGGATCGTTTAGCAGCTAAAGAGGCAGATGTTTCTCTCAGGAGTTAGTAGTGACCAAAAACCATATACACATCTCAACTTAAAAGGTGATAAGTCGTTTCTGCTGCCCCCAAGTGGCCAAAAAAATCAGTTATTGCAGGTTGCAGAAAAAAAAGGCAGAATCAGATTTGTAAACCAAATATTTAACTTGTGTTTTATAAATACATGTTAGTATCAACAGGATATAGCATTGTCTTTTTCACAGTTACTCACCTACATTTGAATCTTTCCGTAGAAAACACTTCTGAGGATGTAAAATGAGACCGCAAATTTACAAGATTATTCTTTTCATTCATCTCCTGCTCGGCCTCATCACTGAAGCTTTCATCTCCGTATCGAAGGTATTCGAACAATTTTAAATCTGACAGCAGCGTAATCACTTCACCAAACACGTGAAATGATCAGGTACAAATAAGCAGGAAATAACTGGTAAAAATGTTGTCAGTGCGATAACATCTGATGTACATAAACATTGTGTGTTAGAACATTATGATGCTTGAGCTGTTGTCGCTGCTCAGTTACACTAGATGAGCACTTTAATGTCAGATTGATTTATTTTAGTGTCAGTATTTAGTAGTTGGCTCTAAACTCTATGGTTAAGATTTGGTCCAAGCAGCATAAAATCATCCATAAAGAAAACACAAACAGCCCTAATCTAGTTTGACAAACACATTTTCATCACATGGTCACTCACTCTGTGATTCTGAAGCTTCAAAGTTCTTTTGTCAAGGTCAAGAATGCTTCAACGCCACAAAATTGTAACATCTTCAGCTGATTCTCAGTTACATCAAATCTAACATACTTATTGAATTTTGTCTTAACACTAATTTTCCAGCTCTGGTTTGGACGCTGCTACACTTTAGTTTCCTGATTAAAGTCAAATGAAAACAAACCGGAGTTGAATGTTGGTTTGCAAACTTTTAATGAGACAAAACAAAACAATAAATTACAAGAAATCTGGATAAATAAATATTTAGCTATTTATGCATTACCTTCATTTTCAATGACAGTACTTTGACAAAAGACCAACAGCAGTAAGAAAACAGGCTTAGAAAAAAGCTTTTTTTATGGCAAAGAAACGATAAAGTCCGGCGTCCCAGACGAGATCAGGATGTGTTTCCCAGTAAATATCTTCAAGTGTTTGAGTAGAGGATGAGGTTTAATCTATGTCTGGAAAACAGACCTCAGCTGATCGAAATAGAGATTGATTGTAAACTAAGTGTTTTCTACTGAAATGTATCTGAATCACGTTAATGTACGTAACAATGTACGTTAATGTAACCCCTTCCATCGTGATCTACTGCGTCACCTCACATCCAACTACGAACAAAACTAATTCTTGTTTCAGTCAGTGTTACACACTCAACGGATTCTCACTAACTACGTTTACTTGCACAAAATATTCTCCAGTTTTAGACAATATTCCTACTAAGCTGTTCACATGTCTAATGAAAATGAATATTCCACTAATATTCCCGTTTACATGCAGCCGTGCATACTTCGGCTGCGTTTGACAGGGGTCAATGCCCCAACACGTGGAAATATGGAAAAGTGGAACAGCTGCTTGAGCCATTTTGCTTCTTTGTGTCAAAATAGAATTTTTCTAAGTTTTCCAGTGGTGGGGGACTTGTTCGACCGTGCGAACTGCAAACTCAGCCTCCCTCTTTCATTCGTTCAGCCACCTTCTTGAAAAGGTCGGCGTTGCAATATTTGCACCTATGCAAAAACCTGTTGATATCCAAGTCGTTCATAATGTTTAAAAGTAGGTGTGTTTAACCTTCCGACCTGAAATGTGGGCTTCTCTTTTGTGCATCTCTACCCCAGCCTTGCAAACTACACAGAGCTGAGCAAAAACAGGCAAGAGGCTGTGTGTCGCAAACTGCGGTAAAAACCCGACAGACGCATATTCTGAATGCGCTGTTTACATGTCCAAAGAATGCTCCTAAAACCTGAATAATATCAGCATATCCCACATGTCTTAATCAGAAAATGCTACGTAATAAAGCTTAATTTGGAATATCTAAACAGAATATGGTGTTCACATGACCCGTATCAAATTTGGAATATTGTCATATTGGGAATAATAGTGGAAAGTTGGTGTGCATGTAAACGTAGTCATTCTCATCCCCTGCTCTCTTCTTCGTGTTTTCCCTCCAACTAAAATGTTTGAGTAGAGACTCGTTGATCCACATCAGACCAAACACTGTGTCTGTGTGAGGCAGCTCTGAGGTGACTCATACACATTTCAACAGTCATTATAGCAGATTTTAAGAGTGGCACAGAGTCGACACAGGACTGCAGGAGCAGAGCGTTCAAAGGGAGATGTTTGAGGATAAAAAAACAGGTCTATGAGTGAATCATTTCATCTCTAGATGAGAAATGAAACTTTGAACATAAGGTCAAACCTGTAGAGAGCGGGGTGTCGGTACTGAAGGTGACGAAGGAAGAGTTTCTTTAAAAGCTGAATCCTCTGTGGCAGGTCCAGGTGTCGCCGCAGGAGTTTCAGGTCCAGATCCAGGCAGATGCATTAAGTTTCAAAGCTGAGGATTAACTCAGCAGCTCTACAGCCCCTTCAGAGATGAGACCTTCTTCTTCCGAGCAGCCAGCATCTCATAGAACGGGTCTTTGCTGATGGCAGCTCTGCAGGTGGAAGATGATGAAGGAGGGTTAAATAACAAGACTTCCAGGAAATCATCATCATACTGATCATCTGCAGGAGAGAGACGGAGAGAGGGAGTTTAAATGTGGCTCACTTGATGCTGTTGATCCATTCGTCCTTCTCCTCTGCGGTCGGGGCGGAGATTCTGTAAAAAGTGTGGTTTCCCTCGACGACGCGGCCATCTGCTTCCGTCTTGCAGGCCTTGATCACCTGATCCTTGTGGTCCGGGATGTAGAGCTCAAAGCAGTTCTGGGAGAGAGCAGAACAAACAAGATGAGTCAACAGGAAACATCTGAAAAGTGCAAAAAAAAAAAAAAAAAAAAACTAATTAGGTGTGTTTTGAGTTGGAGGGAATAAATCGATTTCTGACGACAGAATATAAAAAAAGAATCCAGGAACTAATCTTCAAATAACTGATTTGGTGGGAAAGATGCGGCTCTGTATCTGCCAACACGACATGTTTTAAAGAGGAAAACAAAGTATTACACTTAGTGGGGTATTACTAAAGCAACTAATGTATATCCAACTGCAATAGGTGCAAGATACCTACAGTATATCAACATTTAGTGGGGGATAAAGGTGACATATTTTAAAGACATCACCAAATTATTGTTTTATATTTTCATCTGAACTTTTTTCATCCAGCAGTTTCTTGTTTGTTTTGGATATATTTAACAAAATCTGCCATTTCCATTCCTCTTTTCTGACACGACACTAAGCTAAAGACCTCTTATCTTATTGAGAGAGAAACAGCAGAAATTAGTCAATTTTGTGACTAAATGTGGCAGGAGAAGAAAGAGTTTACCGGTTTCTTGGAGTCATCGACTTCTCTGATGCTCAGGTTTTCCAGTGGAATAATTCCTCTGGGTTCCTTATCCTTATAAACAGCAGAGCAAGAAAATACATTACAATATGAGAGATTAAAGTACTTACTTAAGCCTACATACAGTATTTAGCAGATATCTCGTATGCTATAGCCAAACAGGAGGTACTTACAGTCGTGTATTCAAAGTAGTAGAGGCAGTTATCTGTGAGAATAAACCAGCGTCTCTTCCAGGTTTTAACTCGTCCACCTGAGGAGAGGTTACAGGTGAGCAACGAGAGTTAAGTTGTTGGACTTCACATGACGACAGCAACATCAGCAGGTTAAAGCGAGCCGACTGAGCGCAAAGACGAAAGCTGAGGTTAAAACTTGGGTCCAGCAGTTGGAAACAGATGTGAAACAGCTTCTTTATTTTTTTTTCACATCGGGGTGTAAAAGCATACAGCGCAAGGTGAAATTAGATACTAAAGTGAATTCTTTATTTTAAATCAAATTGTGATGTGAAGGTGAATGCACATAGCCAGTGAGAGTAAAAAGGCAGGACAGGGGAGGGGGGGTGCAGCTTAGAAGCAAAGCAGTGCATTAAAGCTGGGGAGTTTAAGGGTACGTACCTCCTGGAGTCAAAACCCATGAAACACAAACAAACAAGAAGAATGTCAACAAGAGTATTGGGAAAACATACTTGGATACAGCACAAGATTGTCCTTGTCAAGTTAAAAGGTGCTGTTACAGACCCATTCCACTAGAGGGCCCTCCAGCTCACAGTGACTGACCCAGACTGAATGAATTAAATTAAAAGGTAAATATTTCACAGCACATACCGAGTTTGAGCAGCCATCCTTCTCTGTCGGGGTTGAAGAAGGTGTGTGTGAGGTCGTTCCCATCGTCCTCTGGGATCTTAAAGGGCTCATTCTTGATGCTGTCGTACAGGTTCTACAGAGAGGGTGAGATAAAGGTGATGAAATGTTATAAAATGGATTTTTAGGAGGCATATGAACATGAATATAGGCAGGATATTTGCTGGAAGTCCTGATTCATGGAAAAACTGACAAGAGTAGAAGAGCAACGATTGTTTTTGCATCTCTTTGTGGGCAGTTTTTCTATGAAATGGGACTTTTGGATCTTTTCTTTCTATCTTTTGAAAAGCTCAGATTCAAGAGCGAAAACACTTTCACAATACTTGTCTTTGATTTGCTGGGAGGCCAACATATTGTCTATAAGTGAAGATGATGGTTATACAGTTAAAGGCATTGACTGTAATGCAGCCAAGGACTGAATAACATTTAAGATGTATAAAAAGTACAATAATTTCTCAGATAACTACTCTCAAATCACAATATACCACTAGTTCACAGATATGTATTGAGAGTTCAGAGTGGTGGTGACACAGTGGCTTTATGTTTAGTAGTGTTTCTTCACAGCGAGACAGTCCAGGGTTAAACCTGACCCAAGCAAAGTTCTTGACTCTGAACAGGTTGTAGGTACAGAAAATACTTTAGATTACAGCTACCCTTTCATGCCTAATTCATTAAATTGTTCCTTTGGCTGTTTTGTGATTAATTAGACATTTTTAGTGTGCTTTGGCACAATTCATCAAGGTAAATAAAACCAGTGTTTTTGTAGTAGTGCTTTTTTCTATATAACAACCCTGTACACTTCACAGAGGGAGATGTGATTTGAGCTGTTTGTGTTGTTTTCTTTCACCCTGAGTAGCTCCTCCGGCAGGTCTCCTCCATCATTGATTCCTCTGTTCATCGCTGTGAATCTCTGAACGGAGGGTTTGTCCTTCACGTTAGGGTTGTGTAGACTGGTGTTCAACATGATCACAGCGAACGACAACACGTAACAGGTATCTGTGAAACAGACAGTGTGTGTACTTTTTCAGGACTTAACCACTAAAATAACTAGAGTTATAAGCAGTGTGTGCCAAGACAGAAATGTGCAACAACGATGCATTAAAAATGATGATTTCAACATAACGGGAGATAAAATTGTTTGTGATGTGTTTTTGAATTGAGTGTGAACATTTTTCAGAGCCCTACATACACAGTATGTGGCCAGAATACATGCTGGGAAAATAACTTTTTGGGAAGTATAATTATTTCACCCTGAAATAAATTCTGTATTTTAACTTTTTGTGTAAAGTTAAGAACAAAAAACTGGGACTATAAACTTGATTTTTATTTCTGGATGTGGATGTCTCTTCCTTTTTTATCCTCCCTCTTCTGAACACACATGCGTGTACCTGTGCTCTGAAACACTCCGGGGTTACAGCGACAGTACCGCTGGGCGAATGCCTCCATCATGCGGTCGATCTTCTGAGCCTCCCCGGGCAGCCGGAAGCTCCACAGGAACTGCCTGAGAGCCTGGACCAGGTTCAAGTCTGAGAACTCGTGCAACTCCAGGAAGGCGTGCAGAACCTCGATGTTGAAGTCGTCTCTGCACGACACGCACGGTCCCACACAAACACACACACGCACATGCGCGCGCACACACGTGGGAGTAAACAGAAGGAACACAGGATCAAGAACTGAACGCAGTGGTCTGCTTCGCTCACTGAGCTGGCAGCTAAAAGTTGGATGAGATGTGACGAATCAGATAACAGATTAACGGATGATGTTTTAGAACTGCTAATGCACATACATATACACACACACACACACACATATATATGTGTGTGTGTGTGTGTGTGTGTGTGTGTGTGTGTGTGTGTGTATGTATGTATGTATGTATATATATATATATATTTTTTTTTTTTTTTTTTTATTACACACACACACACACACATATATTAGGATTATCCTCTTTTTTTTTTTTTAAATGGCTTCTCTGGCACTCTGTTATTACTTCTTCACAGAACATGTCACAATATGAGAAGCACAGGTGTAAATAATAATAATAAAATGAATCATGGCTGAATTCCATTTAGCTGCTTCAGTTTGTTTCAGGGTCCTGGTATTGTACATGCTGGCTCACTGTCTCACTGGGACACTTGAACAGAACAGAGTCATAGTTAATGTTATTAGTTACACCTGTGCTTTTCCTGCTGTCACAAGTCAAAATGTCTGCCGTGTAAAATTACTATTTGGAAGGGACGTCGTTAGCATCACTTACCTCTCCCCGAGGTAGTCGCCAATAGCCGTCTTATTAAGCCCCTCCCCCTTGTAGAGAAACTGGCCGATGTCATCGCTGGTGTTTTTCAGCAGGGAGCTGTCAATCAAGAAGCCGATCCCCTGAGGGAGAAAATCAGAACACACACAACCCAGTCTGAACATCACACACTGAAAATACATGCATGTGAACTTCTTCAAAAGATCTGAAAGAAATTTGTCCAGTGAGGTACAAACCCCGAGTGATCATATGTATCACTTATTTTAATTTTTTAATAAGTTCAAGACAGGGTGTCAGTTTCACCACAGATTTAACATTAATCTAGAGCTGCAACCGCCATCAATTAATTAAATTAAATTAAATTAAATTAAATAATAAATTTTTAGTCTGTTTTACAAAAAAAAACCCAAAATTCTCTCATTGCAGCTTCTCCTATGTGAGAATTTGCTTCTTAAAGACGTCACCTTGGACTTGGGGAAACTGGGAAGGACCTTTTTCTGTATTTTCTGAGGTTTTATAGTCATTGTTTGTTCTATAAAACCGATAAGGAGGGCAGAGCCTGGTGTAGTTTTATTCTCACCTTCTTGGGGTCCATGTTGAACTTCTTTCGGCCCATGGCCATCTGTTTATTCCTCTGCATGCTTTTCCTAAAAACAGATTAAACAGAACAGAACCTCAATAACCGGCTCTGCAAACACAAACACACTGAGTGTGTTAAATCACCACCAAACCCACTGATGCTGAAACGATTTTTGATGGATTAATCAATTTGTCAGAAAAAAATGAATTAACAGTAATTTGGCTATTCATCAGGCAAAAATGCCAAACATTCACTAGTTTCAGCTTCTCAAATGTGAGGATTTGCTGCTTTTCTCTGTATTATATCATTTTAAACTGAATATCTTTGAGTGTGGAGATTTATTCTCAACCTTAGGGACGTATCACATATCACAGCCTTCCTCAGCTGAAGAAGGTGAAGCTTTCGACATGGTTGAAAGCTCTGATAATAGCTAAGTAAGTGGGCCTTGTGTTTAGAATATTTACCACTGAATATCTTTGACCTGTTGGTCGAATAAAATAAGCAATTTGAAGACTTGTGATGGGCGTTTCCCCTATTTTCTGACATTTTAGAGACTAAGCAATCATTAGACAAAATATTCGACACATTAATCAATAATTTAAACAATAGTTAGTTGCAGTGGGCTCTGTTCAGGCAGATTTTTCTGGTAATTTTACCCATGATTGCACCTCCAGTAAAACAAAGGCTGAGTGGACCATAGCTGCCCACACACAAGCACAGAAATGGTTGATCCTTTACCTCTCTTCAGTCAGGCCCAGGTTTTCAATCTCATTGGTCACCTCTGCTATCTCATCCTTCAGCCTCTGAGAGCAGACAGACAGAGAGAGGAGGAGAGTGATGAAACAGAAACTAAAAGGAAACAACAACAGACATGTGCATGTGATATTTGTGTGACCCTTCACATAAACCTCTGGAGATGCTTTGATCTCTTCGTCAGCACGAAGCATTACAGATGGTTACATCTCACTGACTGACCAACACATCCAGACAAGCACTTCTTACTGGAGAGATGACCCAGAAAACCCCCCAAAAAGTGCAGACGTGATTCACTCTCTCCGAGTCCGACTCATTCTTGCTCTTGGCTGGAGTTTTGTGGAAGAGACGCCCTCTGCAGAAAATACTCTCTGGGAGCTGTGGCACCTGTTCTGGGGTCAGAGCTGACCACAATTCCCCTTCTTCCCTCTCCCCTGTGCTGACCCAGATTTATCAGCCTGCTAACCACCACCCGCCCCCCTGACTCCCTCCCTGGTCTGTTTGAGTGTCACACTGGAGGGGAGATGGAAATGTGCAGGATCAAAGACTTTGGCTTAGCAGAGCTGCTCCAGAGAGCTCAGAGACACAGAGGTTATGGGAGGAAAGAACAGAGAAGGGAAGCAGATGGAGAAACACTGAGGCCAGCAGAAAAGATAATGAACGAAGATAATTATAGACGAGGCTGGCGTCTCACATTATACTCATCTACAACTCCCCGTGAGTGTGTGAAAACCAGGTAAACAAGGTAAATAACTTCAGTCATCTAGATTCCTCCATGTGCGTTTCCATGGTTACACCCCCTTATAAACGAACAGCGTCCTCCGTCTCCATTACTGGAATATTTCATGGCTCATTGCCTATCAGCCCCCCCGGGGCAAGACAGGGCGGGGGTTAGAGGGGAGAAGTGCCGAACGAGAGTCGGCCTCGGTAATAAACTCCATCAATCTATTCGCACAGAGGCGCTGCCCCTAGGGTGTGTGTGTGTGTGTGTTTTGGATGCACATCTTGCTGACTGAGGACTAGGGATGGGGTTCGATAGCATTTTATTAAATCAGAACCTGTTCTGAATCTGCTTATCAAATCTGAATCCCTTATCAAATCTTTTGGGGTAGTTTGTTTGGTGGGGAATGTAGACATCTCTTAGTTAACAAATATGTACTATTTTTATTTCCCTCAGAGATTCTGCTGTGTTGAAAGGGTGGAGGGCTTTCACCACATATTTTGTTACTGCTCTGTGACACTCATTAACCCTGTCCAGACTCATTTTTCATTTTGCTGCGAAGGAAAACTGTGTTTGCTCCTCACTTTTCCGCACGCACAATGCACTTAATGTTAAGGCCAAATATATATATATATATATATATATATATATATATATATATATATATATATATATATATATAGTGTAAAAAGCACTGTGCAATTTTGTCACTTTCAACTCCCTGAAATAATTCAAAAGGTTTAAAGGAGTGGTTCACAATTTTTCAAGTCTGTCTTGAAACACTAGTCAGGTATGAACATTCAAACTGTTTTGGCTTGCTGTATTTATTCCTCCTGTTCGTACTGATCCTTTCCTAACGTGCTGTCAGTGTAAGTGATGGGGGACCAAATCCACAGTCCTCGTTCTGTAACGTTTATCAGAAGCTAATGATGCTTCAGCTGTCTGAGTTACACAAATCAAGTGGATATTTTCCAAAACTTGTGTTTTTAGAACCAAATTCCCTTGTTTTGTTCCTTTCCTTCCACTACAGCTCAACAGAGAAAGACAAATGAGAATTTTACACTAAAAGAACTAACTTTGGAACTTGATTTGTCTAACTCAGACTGCCAAAGCCTCATATTTACTTCATATAAACTTACGAATACATGTTTGCACAGAACGAGGACTGTGGATTTTGTACCCCATCACTTACACTGTAAAAACTGTGAAGCTATCATTTAAAAGATGAAATGTCAAAGAGAAAGAGTCCACACTGGCGCAGGGTTCACAGCAGGGACAAAAACAAACTCCCTTTCATGGCTGAACTGTTGAGCAAACATTTTGTCCAGAAAGTAAGTTTTCTGAGGACAGAAAACAGAAACAGGCTGAGAGGGCCAAGAAGTTGAATTCCAGAGGAATTCAGCTAGTTTAAAGTTTAACAAATAGATTAAAGAAATAAAGGTGTAAGTAGACAAGATGTGTGTGTCTGTCTGTGTGTGTGTGTGTGTGTGTGTGTGTGTGTGTGTGTGTGTGTGTGTGTGTGTGTGTTGTTACTTGTATGTCGTGCAGTAGCTCTTGTTTTCTGCGGCGGATGCTTTCCAGCTCCTGTCTCTCCTCTGGACTGAGGTCATCAGGCACTGAGGAGAGAAGCACATGTAGCACTCAAATACAGAGATCAAATATTCTCTCTCTCGCTCTCTCACACTCACACACACACAAAATAGACTATACTGTATACACACACACACACACACACACACACACGTTCAAAAGGAGGAAGAGAGACCTGAGAGTCCCACTGCTCTGGGTCACTATGGCAACAAAATCTGTGATCCATCAAATTACCCCCCCACACACACACACACACACACACACACACACACACACACACACACACATGATGACTTTTGGTCATAATAGGAGGAGGAAACAACAATAAATATCTTCTCCATTTTAGTTGCATCTTACAGCTGAAAAAAGCAACATTCATATTTGCCAGAACAAAGTAGAAATGATTAAATAGAGGCTGCTTTCGAGGCCATTTAAACACTGAAAAATGATGTCACTCAGTGTTGTCAAAGTGTTGTCTTTTCTAAATACCAGGAAGCCCAGACATGAATAACTGAGTACAAATCAAACATGCTTTCACTGTTTTTCAGCTACATTTTTGGTAACATTTTGGTGGAAATGGTGTTTCTCTATCTATCTGTAATCAATGTTAGATTAATGATAGAAAACCTGCAGGTGTACAGTAGCAGACGGAGAGACTCAACTCTGCAGAGAAGAATTGGACAAAACTGCTAAATCTACACGGTTCACGGTTAGTACGGATGAAATAACAGTGATTTTATCAGAGTAAAATCACTGGGACTAAACAACAGTACATTGTTTCAGCATTGAGTTCATAATTTACACATGTCCACTGCAAAGTACGCAACATATTAAGGCAGATTATGTCCGCCATTGTACACTATACAAACTGCATTAGAGCAAATAAAAAATTTGCAAATGAAATAGTCAATCTAATAAATAACAGACAATTTAGTCAGAGTAAACGTTGGACAAAAGATCAACTGTGTGGGAGGTCTGTGGTTTTGAAACAATATAAAGTCTCTTTCCAGCTGCAGTTACAGAAATTTCAATCTGCAAATGGTATAACTTTTTATAAACACATACTTTGACTGTACACTGCAAAAAAACAAAAAAATTGCAATCTTGCTTATTATTTACAAAACATCAAATGTCAAATAATAGTTTGAAAATGGTTCATCAGACTGTACATTACTGTATCTGTTAAGCTCAAATGTCCATGCCGCCTTACATTTAACACTCACCCCTAACTGTCCATGACGAGTGTGTACTCTGATAGAAGGTCATGATATCTGCAGAGCAACGATAAGGTAAGGAGGGAAACGTGGATCTGTCAGTCACTGACTTGTGGTTTTACTCAACAAAACTTGAGCGAGAAAAAAAAAAGGGAACGAGAAAGATTCAATTCCAGTAATAAGAGAGTGAACACAGCATGGTGAGTTATAATGCTGATGTGCATATTTCATGTTTCACGTCTAAAAGGTTTTCAAACATCACACCTCTGTGCTGTCAACTATAATTGCTCTTCCTCTGCACTGGGTGCCTCATAATAAAGCTTCTGCTATGGCTACTTTCTGAGGCATGTAAAATGCTCGGACCGGTGACAAAGGCGAAGAAAAGGCACCATTTATGCCGAGTAACAAGGAGCCACAGAAGACATATCAAGCAGTGCTGCTGCTGCTGCTGTCTGCCTCATTAGAGGAGTCACGCTGCCTTCAAGACCAAGTCACTCACTGTCAACCTCGGAGCAATAGAGAAAAATAATAGGGGGTGCAAGTCAAATCAATATTTACAACTTTTTAGGATGATTTTAGTAATTATGAAGTAATATTAGATTAATTTAACTCTAAAATAAATATGTAAATTAAAAAATAGCTTTTCATTGGCTATTGGTGATTTCTAACCATTACAAACATTAACTGCAAGAAGAAGAGAAGAACAGAATCCTGTTTGAGCATATTAATGGACTTCTGAGGTATTGAATTAGAGCCAATCATTTTGGCTGTAAGATTTGAGCGTGAAAGTTCACCTTGGAAACAACAACAAAAAATCTTAACTCAAGGTCCACTTCCTGGAGTTTACAGGGGCTACAACCTACCTGTAAATTTACATAATATGCAATGATCTAATATAGAGGCCTGCAACCAAAAACTACTTCCATTATCAATTAACCTGACAATTATTTCCTTGATTAATCAATTCATGTTCGGTCTATAAAATGTCAGAAAATAGTGAAGAGCCAAGCCCAAGTTGACAAAATGTTTGTTTTATCTGACAAAGAAACCAAAAAGTTCAATATCATACAAGACAAAAAAAACAGCAAATATTCTCATTGGAGAAGCAATTTTTGCTTAAAGAGTGACTTAAACTATTAACCCATTTTCTAAATTGTTGTCGATTAATATTCTGCTGATCAACTAGTAAATTAATTGACTAATTGTTTCAGCTCTACAAATACAATAACTCCTATCATAAGCCCTTTAAACTCCATCTGCTAAAAAAACGAGATGCAGTTAAGTTTTTTTTTTTTTTTGTCAAACCATTTAAAGGACTATGTACAAGGCAAATTCAAGTCCAAGGTGGCGTGACAGGTGCCACACACACACACACACACACACACACACACACACACACACACACACACACACACACACACACACACACACCCCTCGCCCACAGAGAAAGGTTTAAGTAGGCCGGAGCAGCTCTTATTATAAACCTGAGGACAAGAATAACGCAGCATTGTGAGCAGAGAGGCTGAAACTGGATTTTATTAAGAGAGCAGGAGGATTTATTTATGACAGCTTATGAAACAAACAAACACACACATTCTGACGTAAACAACAACAACATGCGTCCTTAGGCTCCTTAACCAGCTGCTCTGCATAGTCTCGAGGTCACAGAGTGTGTGTTTGTGTTAGCAAGTAATGGGACACCTTGTCGTAGCAATGCTGCTGATGACCAGCTGCTGTGGATATCTAACACATCCAGGCCTTAAGTTCACTCTCTATCCTTCTACTTCCACTTATGCAAAACATTACACTTCCTCCGAACACACAATGACATACACAAAATAAAACCACACATAGCCTCTGTTCTGACTGGGTTTCCGGCTCTCATGAGGTTTCCGAGGAAGCTGTGACGACACACGCGCACACACACTCATTCAGAGAAGTTTCTGTAAAACAGCTCTTATGTTAAGTTACGATGACGCACTCAACACCTACACATTTGTGTCATAATCCTGAGGTTTAATCATACCAGAGAAAGCTTCTGTCTGCTGAGTGATTTCACCACCAGTCTCAATGGGCCCAGTAGTCCTACTGCAGCCGAAAACACCCTGTTCTTAAGTATTTGGTAGTTTGATTCTTGCTCCAGTTATTTTTACAGCTCCAGCTCGAGAGTCCACAAGTCTAACCTGATCACCAATTCCAGTAAAAATCAGTCTGTATCCTGCAACCTGGTGTCTTCAACAGCACGACAATTAATCCAGTCCTGTCCGAGCCCTCCAATCCCAATCCTGTGGTCCTCTAGTCCAAGCTCCCTGCTTCTTAATCCCCAGGCACTCGTTCCAGGAGAGGGGAGAGGGGAGAGGAGGGGAGCAGGCCTGCTGCAGCTAAATGAGGATGAGGTTGAGTGTGTGTGTGTGTGTGTGTGTGTGGGGGGGAAACCCTTAAACTCTCGTCTCTCTCTCCCCCCTCCCTCTGTCCATCTTGACTCCTCCCTCAGTGAGTGCAGCATCACACACAGGCTCCCCCACGTGGTGTCCGAGAGAGAAAGAGGGCATGGAAGGTGCAGTTTTGCATGTGTTCAAAACAGAGTGTATGGTAAAAAGATGAGGAGGGCGCAGGCATGAGGTTGACTCACCTCTCCTGGACACCAACAACAACCAACATGCAACAAATAACAAATACGTAAACAATAGCTCTCTGTTCTGGTAGAATTAAATCAGTCTTCCTTCTCTGCTCATCACATTTGCTCCTAGAAAAGAGCACACACATACACCAACAACAGCTCCCTCAGTGGCTTGTGTCATTATTTCACCCACAGGACGGCAGCTGATCCAGGACCCGAGGCAAAGCAGCTTGGTTATAAAATTATCTGTGTTTTGAGATTGAGAGTTTCAGTGTCTGGCACTGTTCACAAGGCAATAATTGTCCGTTTCAGTGTTCACAAGGCGATAATTGTGCGTTTCAATGTTCTCTGGCCCGGGGATAACAAGCTCAACAACAGAGTGATATAATCCTGCGGTTATGGTAAACTCCCTGGTGACTGATCGCATTCACACGACCTTAAGGCTCGAAAGTCCAATAAGGAGGCAGAGACAAATCCAACAGCAGGGGAAGAACAGGGGAGGACAAAATGTGACCCGACAGAACAAGAAAAACATCCTTAAGTGACAGGGAGAGGAAGTGAGAGTGTCTGACAACTTGAGCTGCTCTCTCAAGATTGGAAAAGTCTTTTAAAGTGAAGTATCTGGCAGGTGGGAGAAAGCTATCAAAATGGACTACCAGTATTATAACTTAAAAATAAGGTAGAACTCACTCTTTCAAGTGACAAAAAGTTTGAAAAGCTACCTGTACTACTAGTATATTTCCTTCTTAACACCGGCTACCTTCTTAAAAGCCAATTTATGTTACAGGGAGTCCATTTTGATAGATTTTCCTCACCTGATAGAATGAGCCATCTTATCTTAAAGCAACTCTGTTGTAACAGCTTTTTCCCTCCTGACAGAATAAGATACTTCACTCACTGTAAAGCACATCCTGTAGGAGTGGCTCAAATTGTCAGAGGGAACACTAGTGCAGTTAAATGTTATGTTTTTGTGGCAGATTCTCCCTCTCTGTATTGACTTTTCATAATCAGTGTGTCCAACACTTTGGTCATAAATTGGGAAACTGAGCAGAGAAGCGCATACAGCCAAGTCAACTAAAAAGCCGAAGTATTTTTGAGGGCAATTGCTTCATTTCCAACCAATAAAAGGGTGCATTGACTGTATTTATAGACACATGAACTATAAAGTGCTGCACAATAAGCACAAACCCCCATGAGGTCTGGCCTCAATCCAGATTAATAATAATGGATCCCTTGTGCCAGTTAATAAAGACGGGCAAAGAGCATTAACAAATCAGTCAGATGAGGACTTGCTGCCTTCGCTCTGCTGATAGGAAATTAAATGCCAGGTATTCAGACATTACGTGCGTGCTCACTACTGCTGTCTACCGTTAGATGAAGTTTTGTTAGTTGTAAGTTAGCTAGCTGACCTGGTTAGCCTCTAGGTTAGCCCGGCTCACTGTAACTAGCTAAGTAGGATAAAGCGGGTCAGGCAACTTACCAACTCCGTCTTCCGACTTTAAAACCATGTTTGAGCTGTTGGTCAACGCTGGCTTAGAGAACAACGCAAAATTTGTCACTTTAAAGTAACTTTAGAGGTCGAAAGGTTTCTGTTTTTTCTCACTCGGTTACCGTTAGACTGGCAGTTAATGACAACTGTCTGCGGAGAGACAGCCGGTGTTGGGGCAGGATGACGTAGGCGTGGCTTCAACGGCAGCAGCCAATCAGAGAGCGGTTAAGCACAGACAAACCTTTATCTGCCACAGTCTGTCTATCAATGTATCTATGTATCCATCTATACTCACGTGGAAATGATGACTTAATAAGTCAGAAATTTGACTTCTAAGTCAAAATTATGATTTCTTAAGTCATAATTTTGACTTAATATCTCATCATTTTGACTATCTCATATTTGTGGACTGGGACCTGGCCGCTATGATGTTTGCAGCCAGCCTCTCTTGTTATTTTGACCTAGTACTTCATAATTTTGAATGTTTGTCATTCCTAACATTTCAGCAATGTTTATTCTTTGGCTGAAAAGGTTTCCATATGCATATGTGTGTAGAGTCAAAAGGAGACGTAATATGTTTGCATGCTTAAATCTGTATGTATGTGTATCTATAGACGTGTGTATAGTGTGTATCTCTATCTGTATATGGGTGTAGCTGCATGCTCACAAAATCACTTTTAATGTCTTTTGGCCTGGGTGTATGTGTAAATGATGTTTTAGCACTCCACCCTGTTACATGTGTAAAGTGATGAAAGACTTAGCAAAGTGACATCATCTTCTCCTCATTCAAGCAGGAAGAGGATACACAACTCAGCAGAAGTATAAAAGAATTAACGGTAAAGTAATATCCCCCCAACTGCTGAAGAAGGGAGACATATTTATCCAAATGGGTGTGAAGACTGAGGAAGTCGGTTTGATATCATCAAAGATGGATGGCTTGTGTGTGAGGGAAAGAGGAAAGAGGAAGGGAGAGGAGAGGATGTAGGGAAGGATAGAGGAAAGGAGGGCAAAGGATTGCAGCTGTGTGCTTGAATCAGTGCTTTATTCAGAGTTTGGACACACCAAAAACAGGATATGCTGAGGAAGGGTAGTTAACAGTTTAAAGGCTCAGCTCACCCAAACACAAAAGACACACAACAACACACAGTTTTCATGAGGACTATTTCAGAGAGTAGATTATTAACATTGTTTATGGAAAGAGGAGTTGCTGTTGTTTTTTTGAATGTCATTTTCACCACAAATGAAATCAAATTCACCTCCATTGTATCGAGGTGGAGGCACAAATCTCTTATACTGCATCTCAAAAACTGGACAAATTAAACTAAAACAGTAACAGTAATACTTTTGGCAGATAAAGGGTAAATGTAAAGATATTAATCATTGTCAAAGGAAGCTACAGTACAGTTTATCTGTGAAATCATCACTGTTGCCTTGAGGCCTTGAGGCTTACTGTAAGGCATAAAAATAACAAAGCAGAAATCAGAGTAACAAAGAAGAAAGCAGAGGAAATGACAAGAAAATAGAGGGGGAAGTCCAGCTATAGCAAGAAAGGTCATAAAAGCTGTACGACTAAATGGAAATAACCTAAGTGAGTACTGTGCAGCTTTCATTGTGCCAGAATGGCTTTTGAATGAGCACATTGATACAGTATGAAAGCACCTGCACAGAGGGAGATCAGTGGGCAGCGATGGAGATTATGTCACTTCAGCACCCACTGGAGAGGAGGATCCTGGACCAGAGGATGATGGGTGTGCGTCATGCTCTCAAATCAAGCCCACCATCTCACACAAACACACACACACACAGTTTGCCTGACTCGTGTGTTCATGAACACAGAAATGTCAAAAACCCAGCATGGCACACACACACACACTACAGAGCGCTCTGTGTCTTGATAACCTAACAGAAAATCACCACGGCAACTGAACACTAATCGCACTTTGTGCCAGTCTTGCTCTCCATGTTTCACTGTGTTTGTCTGTTATTTCTAGGCTTTATCAAGACTCACACAAAAGCAACATTTAACCGGCAAAGACCTGTAATAATAACAATTATGACTTTGATCAATTGATTCGTAAAGCACTTTTTTTAAAGAAAAATGTAAGAGAAAGCATGTTTACACAGCTCAGAAAGTAGGTTGTTTACTTAATTATTCATAAGCTGACACATACTTAACAACACATTTCTATTTTCTAAGACAACAGAAAAGTGTATTTTCTTAAAAACACTTACCTGTGGCTGCAGCAGGTGCCCCTGGTCGTACAGACGGACAGAGAAATGCCTGGAAACTGGAGGCGCACAGCTCACTCACAGTCCCCATCACAACACAGTGTGTATTCAGGAGTATGTGACAAAACAGTGTTCAAGGCTAAAGGTATCCTCTCAGCATCTCTTTGCTTTACTTCCCCTTAAGTCGGAGTCATACTTCACTAAAAGGAGAACAAATCAGCAGCAGGCTAAAGCTCTGGTCCTTGAGAAAGCCAGGCTTTACATGTAGTGTTTTCCCTCCCGACTGCCACCAGACTCTGACAGACTCTCAGAAAAACACACTCTACTCTCACTCTCTCTCCTCCCTCCTCGCTCTTGTTCACACACTTGACCTCACTCCTGAATTCAGCCTCAGGCACTCCACACTTGCGCTACTATACACAAAAAAACCTGTCGCTTTATGATCCACACATACAGTATTATATAGATTTTAGTGATTCACATTAAAAAAAGGGGACACCTAACACCGTATATAGACACACACCCACTGCTGTGTCACTTTGAACAGTTGTTAAAGTATTCTTGGAAGTGATGACAAATGTACACACACATCATATCCTCCTGTTTCACACCCCCACACACACACACATCAGAGCCCAGTTTAGTTTATTCAGAGCTGAGAAAACACACACACATAGACACACAGGCACATACATTATGTTGAATATCAGTGGTGGGAGATATATTACAGTAATACCATTTATTTGAGTAAAAGTAGTGATCCTACAGTGTAAAATGCTCATTTTGAATCAAAACTGTATTCAAAATGTATGTAGGTGTTTCAGAAACGTATTTATTTAATTTAAGTGGTCTAAGTATTACAGGGAGATTTTATCACCAATATGTAACAAAATCCCAAAATGTACTTTAATTTGAATATGTTTCATACATTGTTTTAATTCTATTTCCATATTTCGATCTGTCTATGGTGCCTGGAGTCTTTATATATATATATATATATTGTGTCAGTTTTAGAGGATTTCTAACGTGCTTTTTGTGTGTAGTGAGTTTGATTTCAGTGTCATTGTGACAATGTTGATTCAATTATTTGGAGATCTTGTGGCACAGATCTTTTTATCTGCTTGTTATAAATCTTCCATTTAAAATATGGAGAGTGTTATATTCTTATATAAATTTTATCATTTGATTTACTACTACTGACACATTAACATGTAAGCAGCATTTTAACGTTGTAGCTGGTCAAAGGGAAGTTTAATCTGTGAGAACGCATCATATTTTAGAAATATAGATCTGTTAGGTATGAAACAATCTGCAAAGTAACTTTTAACTATTGCTGCCAAATGAATGTGAGGGAGTAAAAAATACAATATATGTCTCTGAAATGTTCTATGAAGTACAATAAAGTAGCATAAAACAGAAATACTCAAGTAAAGTACCTCAAAATTGTACTTAAATACAGCATTTGAGTAAATCTACTTATTTTCCACTATACTGTATGTAATCCAACACAACAACACCAACTACGCCCTCAAAAACTATCATAAAAAGTTCAGTAGAGAAAAGCAAACTGTTTAGATTAAACCTGGAGAAAGAAACAATCAATAATCAATTTAGTATCAGTGGTAGAAAATTAGGAATACTTACAAATAATAATTATAATTATAACAAATAATAATTACAAATTTTGACAACACCTAGCTCTTGTTTCTGTGCAGGTTTAATGCTCTTACAGTACAGCAAGTTGCATTGGACAAAAGAAGTGCCTGCAGAACAGTTATGGCAAAAGTAACAGTACTAGTAGTACTGACATTTACAGTTACCAAGGTCTAAGCAGTCACAGCAAATGGTAGACTTTATTGAAGTCTTTATATATATATATAAGTTATTCCAGCTCAGACAAAAAACTAAAAGTGATAACCATTTACTTAGATAACTGATCGCCTTGAGAACAGCTGTTTCGGTATTGGCCCGGAAACCTGATTGAAATGTGTCCTTTAGCTGATTGAGTATAATATCAGTACAAAGGTAGTGGTGGTGGCAGCCGTATTAACACCAAAACTAACCATTTTAAGTAACAGTATTGGCAGTAGTAGAATCAGTAGGCCTTCGTTACAGAATGAAAGAGTTTTCCCATCATGCATAGCACATGTCCGTATAACAAATCACTGTAACAATGTGTGGAAAATGCTAGCAGTTGTCATAGCAAGTGTTGGAGCTGCTTCTCCACATATACATCCACTATAGCTATTTATATATTGCATCTGCCATAAAGGACCAGTGCTACTATTTAGGTGAACACTGTGTGAGTGAGTGTGATATGATTGACCTTGAATTTGTTCTTTTGATACACGATATGCTTATTCTTTGATTTTTATTCCATTGGTCCCATACCTTGGGACTTGCACTACATTCCCTATCAGCATCACTCCATTTCTCTCTTTCACTCATTAAATCTCCCCTCCTCTTCTTTCTCTCTCTCTCTCCGTAGACCTGACCTCTTTCTGTTGCACTTGACCTCATCCACTCTTGAACTTTTTCTGCCACTCATCTTTCCTTCTCCCAGATCTGACAACACTCCTGACAACCAGGAATATCTTTTTTTTTTCTGTAAAACTTTCTCAACTTTGGCAGCATTGTGTGGCTTTATAAGATTCAAACTCACAAAATACAGTATATACAGACGTCACAGGTGGCAGGTGGTACTGAAAAACAGAGAAAGAGTAGGTGGTGCGATGTGAGCAGCCCCAGTGAACTTTTTACGTGATTTGCATATAAAATAAAGAGCGAGAGAGAGTCTGTTTCCACAGCATCAGGCTTCATCGGGCAGTAATGCTGACGAATTGCACACAAATGGACCTTTCTATATATAGATGATATATATGCAGTTGGGTTAAAGGTCCTTGTGTTGCTCCGCCTGCTGCTGCTGCTCATTTAAACCACGTACCTACTGTAGTGTACGACACAAAACCAACAGCATCTTCTCGTACATAAAAATAATCAGTGGTGGAAGAAGTATTGAGAAGTAAAAGTACCAATGAGGAGAAGAACAGAAGTATTATCAGCAAAATGTACTCAAAGTCTCAAAAGTAACAGCACTCGTGATGCCAGTGCGAATACAGCACCCTTTCAGAGTGTTATATTTATCATATTATTGGAATTTTATTACTGATTTATAAACATGTAATCAGCCTTTTAATGTTGTATATACTGTTGGGTAGTTTAATCTATAACAATGCGTGTTTTGTAAACTCATACATTTTACATGTAAAATCTTGATCTGCAAAGTAGCAACTATAACTGTGAACTAAATGTACTGGAGTAAAAAGTACAATATTTCCAGCTGAACTGTAGTGGAGTAAAAGTATAAAGTATCATAACATGGAAATACTCAAATAAACTCAAAATTGTACTTAAGTACAGTACTTGATTAAAGTAAGTACTTAGTTGCATTCCACCAATGATGATAACAGTGTTGATGTGAAGTCCGCCAACAGTCAAAGCCTCCTGTTGTTTTATCCACATATAGGGTGATTAATGTTTTTGGCAGGATATATAAGATTAACATGCTGAAGGTGAGGAAATCATAATTCTTCTGAGTGATCAGGCTCATCTCATGATGTGTTATCTCTCTCAATATGAGTGCCGTCTGTCTGGATAACAAAACCTCTACTGACACCAAGTAGCTGAAAAAAAACAAGCCAGAAAAAGTATGAAACATAATCACAGGATTCAAACCTTTCAGATGCTGGTTTACATGATTTTCATCTTTTCTATTTGCAAGTCTCATGACGGAAAAAGTTCAAATAAATATAGTACCACCATTCTAGGATACCTTATCTTCACTTCCTCTCTCAGCGCAGCTGTCCTTGACTCCTCTCTTAAATGCATCAGGTTGCCGTGACAACCAAAAAAGCCCAGCATGTGAGAGAGCAAGAAAGAGCAATGAACATCTTTCCTCGTCATGGGTAAGAAACAGTATCATTCACCTTCTTCTTGCTCATGGTTTTTGTTTGTTTATGACATTTCTTTCCCTTTTAGAAAATACACTGTTAGAAATTGCTGTAAATTTACCTCAAAATATCAACAGTATTATCCTGTTATATTTAAATGCAGTACATTACTGTTAATTTTGGTTGGTGAAATGACTTAGACGAAAGATAACAGTATTTTACAGTATTAATTGCTCAGAGGAGAAAAAAACAGTACTTTACAGTATTTTTTGCATTGCATTTTGGGAACAGAAAACTGCATTGAGCCCACACGTATTCAAGTTGTGATTTTTCATCCATCTTCATCTTGTGAATTAATAGGTGAGTGCCTCTTTGCTTTGCTTGTTAGCATAGACAAAATACACAACATTTGCAATCAACTCATATTGTGCTGTGATAATGATTTGGTAGCCTACCTACCATCAGATCCCAACATCAATAAAACATTTGTAACATTGTATTTATGTCTCTTTATGTTTGGGATTCTTTTACTAAAACTGTTTTCTTTAAGTGAATTGTTGTCAGACTGAGTAATGTACATTGGACTTGAATTAGGTTAACTTGTAAATTTTCAAGTCAGATTTGAGATTGGAGTCTGAGCTGACACAAACAGCGCAGACAGAAACCTCATTCAAGCGGTCAGTGTGGCCAGCTAAGGTTAACTACTTGTACAGTTGCTAATGTTAAGTTTTATGTGGGGATGCATGATATTCCTTCTCTTCTAATGTGCAGAAGGTGCATGATACTAGAGTTGTAACTAACTTTTAAAACACTCGTTTCAGTGGGAAGCGAACTGTGACACAGCGGAGTGGAGCTGGATTTCTAAATCGGATCTTTGAAATTACAGGGTGAGTTTCATCCAACATTAGCTACTAAATTCTTCTTCTGCAAAGTGCAGCCTTCAAACAACATTGCACATTTTATTTAATTACTGTTCCATTCCTGTCACTGTATCGCGTGACTAACAAAACAATTACAGTAATTTCCCGAAACCTGCAACTTTAGTCAAAACGTTAATTTCCATTGAAGTGCCCCTGTGCTTGCAAATTTCTTGGTATATGTGTAATCTCTATCCCTCTATTCATAGGGGGAAATTTTTTTTGTGAGAGTGTTGTGGTTATTTTGTTTCTTTAATGTTGGCTGTATTTTGGATTGTGTCGGTCCAAATTGGTGAAAGAATATTCAGAAAGGATAATTCATGTTCACAGTTTAGTTGTTGCTGGTTTGTATTCTAATGTTATTTTGCCCAGCACAGAATGCTAATGGACATGTGAGCTGGTGGAGATTTTTTGTTGAGATTGAGTTTTCTTTCATCCCAAGGACTTCCCAGTTTGACTTGTCAGCATGTTTCCATGTCAGATCTGTGGACAGTGACCTATGTGAAACACATGAGAATTCACAGCAATACCCCTAACTTAGTTCTTCAGTGTTGCATCCAGGACTGCAATAGGAACTTCAAAGAATTAGCAGCTTTGAAATGGCATCTTTACAGATATCACAAGGAGCGTGTGATGGAGCCAAGATCACATCTGCAGTAGACCTAGCATGCCATGTTGACTTGTGTAGTGCCAAAATGCAACATTACCTACACCTAACGTAGTAAAGGGCAGTGTTCTTGATACAAGAATAGACTTTGCTATATTTATATTTTTTTCCCACACTAATTCTGAACACACACATTTGTTTTTCAGGAGGTTCATCGGGATCAATCCCGAGAGAGGCACCAAGACTGGACGAGGAAAAGTTCAGTCAAAGCAGACGGGAAAGGTCGACCAGAAGAAGGTGACATTAGTCAACCCTCGTGTCTCAGTCACTCACTCAGTTTTTTAGTCATTCACTCAGCCACTTTCTCAGTTATACACTAACTCACTCAGTCAGTCTTTGTTTCTTGTCCAGAGTTCAGTTTTTAGACAGACTACAAGACTCTACCAGACAAGACTGTATTTATTATTTATATGGCTTTTTAAGTTCAATTTAAGTTTATTTACCTGAAGTAGCTTTGGGCTTTGTTTTACTAATTACCTTTTAATTTTAGAAGAATGTTTTGCAATTTCATTCACTTCAGTCATTCACTTGGTTTCTCAGCAACTGATTTTGATAATATTTTATGTATTTATTTGTGTTCAGTGTTCACACTGACTGCACTTAAACAGGCCTCAGGCTTTTATTTGTTTTTCAAGAAAGCTTTTCAAAAGTTATTCAAAAGCTTAATAAAGAGAGACATGTTTTGAAAAGACTTTGAAGCTGTATTATTTGTCCTAAACTTTTAACTCACTATTTCAAATACTATATTTATACACTGTATTAAAACATGGCATTTTTATAGCGAGACTGCTAAGCAATAATTTAACAAATCACAAGGTTTAGAAATGTAAGAAAAAAAAATCATTGTAGTCCTTCTTGCTAGCAGTCCATTACTCAATGGTTTATACAATAGCATGTATTATATTTGTACAGTAGTTTACAGTAAAATCCTGCAAATATACCTCTTGTGAAAACGTGCAAATAAACATTAATTAACTGCTAATTCTTTTGTCGGTATTTTACTGTAAAGGTAGAAAATAACAGCTTT
Source organism: Macquaria australasica (assembly GCA_005408345.1). Taxonomy (NCBI): domain Eukaryota; kingdom Metazoa; phylum Chordata; class Actinopteri; order Centrarchiformes; family Percichthyidae; genus Macquaria; species Macquaria australasica. Next base: position 343,041 of record SEMN01000462.1, on the reverse strand, counting down.
ATGCTGTATTTACAGAAACAGTAGCAAACTGAAAATTTCAGCAACAGCAAGACACCGTTAATTTTACAGTAACTTGCTGGCAACCGTGCTGCCAGTTCTTTACTGTTTTTTGACGGGACAATCTTTAACAGTGTACTTTAATGTATTTTGTGGGCAACATACAGCTGCAGTGGCATTTCTTTAAAACCAATGTATTTATTTAGCAAACTATTTAATTTATTTGTAAGGGACCAAGTACAATATTAAACGTAAATATTTCCATTTTATGCATTGTACCAGAGTTAGCTAGCTTAATGTTGTTTTTTAGGAGGAAAGCTAATTTCTATGAATATCTGTACCAAAGTTCACAGAAATCTATCCGATAGCTTTTGAAACATTTCACTCACGTCAGCGTCAGTTTTAGTCGCTAGCTTGGCTAACAAATTAGATAACAGGGCAGGAGCTGTCTGCCATGGAGTCTGGTGAGAGGAACTCAGAGTTAAAAGACAAGGTCAAAACCACTCTGGATACTCTAAAAGAATGTTAAACATGATCTGAATTTTCTCAAGTTTAAGGTGACATATTAGACTGCTTTCCAGACCTTTGTGCTGCTGCACACATCTCATATTTTCTCAGCAATTCAAATAGATTAAATTAAAAACGGAGTGGAATGAAATGGCAATTCAGACACAGATATTATTTCCCCAAACCACTGAAAAAGAGCGTGTGGGTGCAGCTTCCTTTCACCTCAGTTAACCTGCACATCTATGTAGCAGCAGAAAAGGACAGAGTTTTATGTTCAGCTACAGTCACGTTCAAGAAAAGGGTTTGAAAAGCATCCTTCACTATATGTTTCTAGTATGAATCAATGAGGCATTATGACCCTTTAGATTTATGACAACTTGGATATATTTTAGATAATTTGGCTATAGATATGTGAGCTCTACGGACTATTTTAAATTGACAAACACTTACATAAGATGAGTGTTTCAGGGAGCACATTTCAAACATTCAAAGGTATCAGGTGCTTTTAGAAAGACACACAGCAGTGACCCGACCTGAAAGTTTCTAAAGAAATGAGCCTTTGACAGGTAAAACACACCAGACAATTTAACTAATGAGGCAAATCAATCGTCACTGAATAGGTCTTTAAAACATCAGTGTTTTCTGCACCAGTTCAGTCATGTTTCATCTTTCATAGACAAGATAGAAAGAGACTGGAGGCAAATGGCCTTGTAAAAGAAGAAAGATGGACCCTTATGGTGCAGAGAGAGACATATTTGGGGAATAATTCAGTTCCATGGCAACCCATTAGACTGAAGTTCATTAAAAGAAAAATCCAGATCTCATTATGAGGAAAAACTGGTCTGTCATTTACTGCAGACCAAAGTACAAAGCGATCCAATTTGTGTTTCTTTACATTTAAACTACTGACCCTTGATTCTTTAGGTGATGTGAGTATAATGATGCAACCTTGAATTATGATTGCACACAACAGTCACATGTTAGTGAAGGTTGAACACAGTTATCTGGAAACCTCAAACAAATTTGGGCGGTTCTTCCTCTGACAGCTGCTTCTGTCACGATTCACATTTGTGGCATCTCACAAGAATGACTGTGTTCCTTATTTAATCCTCTGAGAGCTATAGGGAACATGTGGGTGTCAGCACGATAATATGGATGATCCACATGTTGTTTATAGCAGTACAATATTTTTTCTTCTTTTTGTGCTTTTAGTTGCTTCTCAGGCTTATGATTAGTTACTGTGTGTAATTTGTGTTTGTGCATGTTTGTCTTTAGTTTATGAGATGTAGAGTTTTTAACTGTCTTCTTTGGGTAGGCAGGTGTTTATTCATGTTTTTTTCCTCTTGTATTTGATTTATTATATTCGTCTGTATATAAGATAAGATAAGATAGAACTTTATTTATACCAAGGGAAAATTGTTGTGCAGCAGTTGGAGTACAGTGTAGGAAAGAGTGCAAATATAAAATATAAAAATATCAATAAGGTGCTAATCCAAAATATACACAATTCCAAAAATATAAACCATGTTAGCGATAAGGTTGCTTTTTGGTGAGTTACATATAGATATGTATGGCATATAGCTACGGTATGTAAATCTCAAGTGTTTAAGTGTATAAGGTTAATTCGAAATGTTTAATGATTATGTCAGTGATATTGCACATTATGTCCCTGTAAGTCAGAGAATGTGTTACTTGTTGCTGTTTATGTATTTTAATTAAAACACATTGAGTGTACTTGCAGTTGCCTTACCTTCCTGTGTGAAAGCATGGGGTTTGGAGAAGTAACCTTGGTTTGTTGAAGTCTTCAGTGGAGCATGAAGAGGCTGCTGTGTACTCTGGTGGCCACTGGATGGCATCACAACTATAAGGGACAAGTGTTTATGTGGAAATGTATGAATTATTTACACCAGGACCTGCCAGTGCAACTTTACTGGACCAAATCGATGCAAATTTGATATTGATGTGATTTATATGATTTTATTTTATCAGGTAAAATCAGCTGCATCCTGGTTTATGTGTGAAATCATGTGAGTGTACTGAGAGAAATGGTGACACAAGAAAATAAGTGAGCCAGGCCAGAATATTAACCCTATACTGAAGACGTTGTGTCTTTTTATGGGGAATACTTCAACATATTGTTTTTCCAGTGGTGGAAGTGGTATTCACATCTTTCATACTTAAGAAAAAGTAGCAATATCATACTTGTCCTGCTTTCAAAAATGTACTTAAGTAAAAGTACAAAAGTACTAGCAACAATAAGTACTTAAAGTATCAAAAGTAACAGCCTCATGTCATTGTAATACTACCTTATCATATACTATATTATCTGATTATTATTACTATGACATTACTATTAATGTTGTAGCCGGTCAAGGTGGATCTCATTTTAACTACCATATTTTATATACATTACTATTTGGTAGATTATCCCTTAACAATATATCATTTTAGAAACTCATTATAGGTTTTCTATGTAAAATGTCCATCTGAAAAGTAACTAAAGATAAATGTAGTGGTGTAAAAACTACAGTATTTCCCTCTGAAATTTAGTGGAGTAGAAGTATAAAGTAGCTCAAACTGAAAATACTCTCTTTACTAAGTAGTAAACAAGTACGTCAAAATTTTACTCATGTATAGTACTTGAGTCCATTATTGAGCATGGTGTTATCTTAACAAGTTGCCTAACTGCACAATGTTGCCTTGTCATTGCCACAGTTTAGGAATACAGTATATATACAAATAAAATGTCTTTAAACCATCAATTATGTTTCTTTAGAGATTTATGTTCATGTTTGTATTTTTATCCAACAAGTTATCTTGATTTAAAGGTTTTAAATAGTCAGATTTATCTTCCCCTATTGTGACACTGCTTCCTGAAAGTTTGTTTCCACCTTAAAATGCAACCTAATACTCACTTCAGCTCATCATTTGATTCATCAGAAAGATAACAATGAGTAAAAAGTGAAATATTTATAAATGGGAGGGTGTGGGTGCCTCAGGTCAACAGTAACAGTGTAGTAAACGCTTTAGTCTTTCTCTGATTGATGATTCATTTGTTCACATTTATTTGCTCTTGTTTGGATGAGTATTAATTCTGTCTCTTCCTGTCTGTCCCCGCCGTCTTGGGTAACCAGGATTGCAAAGCAAAGGTTGCAGCAACATCTCCCTCACGTACTCAAAGGTTACCCAACTGGGTTTCAAACACAAAGGGGGAAGTCAAAAGCAACTGATTTAAGAGAAGTGACAGAGGACAGTCACACACACCTTGCATCAGTCCACTTCACCTAAATGTACTTACATTTGAATTCACACCCTCCCTCACAAATAGACCTGACCTCTGAGTGTCCCAGTAAAAGATCAGCGTAGGAAGAAGTGATTATTATAACAATCCTGTTTGACATTACTGAGTAGAGAAATAACAGAGATGACAAAACCGCCCGGTTTGGGCTCTGCCTGAACATTTCTCAAATATTTTCCTAGTTGAGTCGATTACCACATCTTTTTAAGCGTATTTGTCTGCCCTTCTCCCAACACAGCCTCTCCACTGCGCTCTCATATCTAGAGTATGTCCCTCACACACTGACAACCTCGGTGGGAAATTAACAGCAGCCAAATGAAGGCCAAGTTTGACTGCTTAACATACCAGCATTACAAACACTTGGAGGTCAAATTTAAAGTTCAATGTAATGTGTAAAATTAACTATCTATTTTTTGGGCAGGAACATTTTATTCCCTGAAGGCATTAACTATTCTAGTGGTTCTACAGATTTAATGTCAATAAATGACATTATGAAATAAGTAATCATATCAATAACCACAGAGAAAACATGGAATATTTCCCTTGAAATAATAGTAGTAGTTTTTTTAACTCAGCATTATTATAAAACGTTATTTCATAGTGTTTCTTTTATGTTTTTAGCCATGCTAGCTGCATGGCTCTATGGATGGAAATGTCAGTCAGTCGGTCGGTCCACCACTTTGGTCCAGACTGAAATATCTCACGTGTTTATTGCTCATTAGCAAATGTTAGCATACTAACGCCCTAAACTAAGATGGTGAATATTTGTGATTTTGAGTGAAATGTTTCAAAAACTATTGGATGGATTGGCGTGAACTTTGGTACAGATATTCATGGTTCCCTCAGGATGAATTAAAACAACTTTCATCTAGCGCCATCATCAGGTCAAAAATTGTCCAATATATTTGGTTTATGACCAAATACCTGCAAAGCTAATGACATTCCCATCACCCTGGTCTGCACTTTGTGTTTAGTGCTAAACAGCAATTGTTAGCATGTTAAACTAAGATGGTGAACATGGTAAACATTATGCCTGCTACACATCTGCAAGTTAGCACTGTCATTGTGAGCATGTTAACATCCTGAGGGGAACATGAATGTCAGTACTAAATGTCAAATGGCAATCCATCCATCCAATAGTTGTCGAGACATTTCACTCAAAACCACAAATGTGAACCTGGCGACGCTAGAAGAAAAGTCATTATCTGGGAACCACAGATGTCTGTAAAAATAATTAGATGTTGAGATTTTTCATGGGATACATGAAAACTTTGACATTTGGCTCTCCATATGTTTGGCTAGGACAAACAGCCTAGCCCGCACCTCTTCACCGAAACCCAAAAAGGTGTCAGCAAAACAGCCCTGGTCCAAATGACTCACACAGGCAGCGCTTATTCTTTCAAACGTGTGGTTTTTATTTGATAATACTGAATATTTTGTCCTTCGCCTGGACTTACACAAAGCATCAAACACATGCACAGTCCTCTTTTCACACAAGGTACCCATTTCTCATTTCTCTACACCTCTCCAAAAAGGATTAATCTCCCTCACTCTTACGTTACTCCAGCGCAAGAGGACCTTCTCACCTCGACACTACAGCTAAAGACATCGTAGACAAAGACAGCAAAAACACACAAAAATCATGACAGGTATAATAATACTGAAAAAATACAAAGTAATGGAAAATGGAAAGAGTTTACTTTTAAATTATGCCTCTAATACTCCATCATATATATATTTTTTTTGTTAATGTAGCTTGAGGTGTATAAAACAGCACTGTAAACTTCGATTGAGTAACTTGCTTTCTATGACAGCGATAAAGCTTTCATTAATAACTGGAAGGAGCAGGAAAGACGAGCCGAAGCTAACATTAAGCATGTAAAAGACCTTATTACTCATGAAATGAACCGTCTGCGAGAGTATATTGGCAAATCATGAAACTGCTGTTGGCATTTACAATCAACAGATAATACAGACACTGAAATAACATCCCACGAGCTCTTTTTGTTTCCCTTTCACACATAAAATCTGCAAAAAGATCCCTTATATCCGAACCTCTCACACGCCACTTATTTGTTCTTCTCTCATTGCAAGTACTATTTTATCTCTTATGACAAAGATAGCAAGAATAAGCTTGCGTTTGTAAATATATGGATCACCAAAAGCACTCAAAATCGGCAAAATCTGCACCTGAGGTGGATCTGTCGGTCTGGGAGAACGATAATAACTGTCACATCAGAGTGTTCAGGCTCTTGTCTTTACTGGAACTCATCCTCAAAAAGTGCAAATCTAGTTCTAATGCAGTAAATAATAATTATCAAGTAACAACAAAAGTATATGCATAGGTACTGTACAGCTACATAGTGGGGATAACAAGGGAGAGGGGTGAAGATGGGATGAGGAAGAGTGAGAAATTTGGGATATTTCTGATTGGACTGCGGGGCGGTGAAGAGGTGTTGTTTTACCTCCTGAGCAGCTTTAAATTTAGAGCGCTCATCTTCACACAGCATAGACTGGTCCAGTGAGGCCTGTGACGGTCACAGGCTTCAGTTCAAATCGCTACAAGGAAAGATTTTCACCCAACAAACAAACACCAGAAAAGATGAGCCACGCAAGATGACTCATGTTTCTTTTTAAAGAAAACAGCTAAGCATTGTTGTGGGCGCACGACGTCACCAGTGGCCAAACAGAGAGGAGAGAAGCAGTAACCAATAGTGTTTCAGGGAGAGGGAGACAATCGTTTAAAAAAAAAAAAAGGCAACTTGGAATTTGGCTTTGGAAGAAAATGGAGAATGAGGTAATAAAAGTAGAAACACAATGGGTAACGAATGATCGTCCGTAGATCGGGGATTGATTGGTAGAGTGGAGAGCAGAGCGGTTAAAGAGCTTTGCGGGGCAGGAAGTGCTCTGTCTCATTGAGAATTTATATCCTCCTGACGCCAGCCTCAGGAGGAAGTTACATCATCACTTGACCAGTCTATGTCTCATGATGCTATTTTATTTGTTTTTATAGAGACGCTGTGTCTGAGAACAACCTCTGAGCCTCTTCAGAGTCAGTTAACGCTGAGCAACACTGAGGCTGAAAGCGGCCTCATGTTGCTTTGTCTGACTGAAATGCTTACGGACAACAAATACAAAGAGAGGCCAAAGATTGTTTTAAGACCAACAGGTAATTACAGTCACATTAGCTTTGCCTTTTTTATCAAAAATTACTTTGCCTGATGTTGTTAAATTTCAATGGATAATCGTTTACATTTATTTTCGCCAGGCTGTGCAGTGGGCAGTCAGGTGTGCCACGTGACTAAGGCTCCTCGCCATCCAGGAACTCCTTCTTGGGCGATGCGACGCCGCGGTACCAGGAGCAGGAGCCATCCGCCCTCTTGATGCAAGCGTAGTGGTTGGCCTGGCGACCGTGCACCTGCTTCTCAATCATCAGGTCCGTCCACAGACACTCCTCAGGAGCGGAGATCTCACAGGGCAAAGAGGGACAGCGCACAATCTGCAGAGAGACACAAAACAATCTCCCTATAATCTGCTCAGTCATGTAAAGTTATGATACCATTGTATTTTATATATACAGTTTCGGTACAAATACTAAATCAATATACCTTATGATAACTTACTTTAAAAGTTGTAATCTTCGTGACTGCCCCCAAGTGGTTGTTTTTATCAAATTAAACCACACTTTTTATATTATTTATGGTCAGCATTTTTTCTGCAATAGCCCTTCAATGTATTTACTTTCAGTAATTATCTCTCTATATAGTAGTTTTTATTAGTAGTGGAGGAGTCCGCCATTCCCACACTGGATTCGGGTTGTCTACCTTAGCATGAGCAATTCATAGAAAAAATGTTGCAGCATGTAGCATGTGCTTCACTGTTTACTGTTTACTCTCTTTACATAGTATTAGAGCTGTATTGGGTTACTGCGAATGCAAACAGAACAACCTGCTGAGTTCAACTGGTGAAATGCAGGGTGGCTTTTATTGTGAAGGAGCCAGAGGAAATGCAATACATTCGTCACTGCAGTTGATGCTGACAGCGATCATTCATCAAAAATGTGTCTGTGACAACAGTCATTTTCAGCCCGTTGGATCATTTACATTTTTTTGCAAGGGAGTAATGGAACAAGAGGGAGCAGCTACAAGGAACTGTTCGACGAAGAGCTCCTTCAACAAGGTAATCAACTTTACTGTGTTCTGCTGTTTTGTGGAAAACTACTTGTCACCCATAGGATGAGGGAAAAAGGCAGACTATTGACTGACTTCTTTATTAAAACAACACAAATTTGTTTGGCTGCACTGTAAACACATACATCAGTTGCTGTACTGTTGTGTTACTGAGAAACTAGCTGCTCAAGGTGTTTGCTGTAGTATTAAACTGGTGTTATATGTCGCCAAATCAACCAGGACTGAAATGTTAAGGATTATAACTTTAACAAATGTTTTTCTACAAAACCCTTTTTTCATTTAACAGAAGGAGTTCTCAAATGTTAATTGTTGTCTAGCTGTACAAGAACTTTGTCTACATAAAAAACGGTCTGAAATTGGCATTACTGTTTACCAAGTTGACATTTTCAGAAATATGCCAAGGGATGGTTAGCTTAGCTTAGCATAAAGACTGGAAACAGGGGGAAACAGCTAGCCTGATTCCGTCCAAAGGTAACAAAATCTGCCTAACAGCACCTCTAGTTAACACATTTTATCTTGTTTGTTTAGTTATGATAGAACACAGGAAAAAGAAATGCAAATCTTCCCATACAAGAAGCTGGAAGCAACAAATGAATGACTCGATCATCAAAGTCCATTCATTTTCTGTGATCGAATTCAAATCAATCCACATCTGTTTCCTAAGTCATTGCTCTGATGTTTGTTGTTGTAGCTGATGTTGTGGCTGATGCCTTGTTTGGCCTTTTATGTCTGGTTTTATACTTCAGGAGGACAGACAGTCCTCCTCCACTGCCTTACCTTGCATCCACAGCCCATCTGGTAGCGCTGGCTAAGGCCCTTCTTCTGGGTGTTGCTCAAGGAGTCCCAGAGCATGATGTAATCACACAGGGTCACATGCATGCGCCCGCCGGCCTCGGCCTTGCCTGTAGAAGAACGAGACAGCGATAAAAGCTTCAGAAAATTCAGACACAACAAGATCCTACATGCAGGAGAACACCAACACCCAGCTCCTGATGCGTCAATATAAGTGCTCTCATTGGACAAAAGGTCACAAACTTTGATTGTCAGACAACAGATTCACAGGTAAAACTGATTAAATCTGCTGCTTTTCAGTCTGGTGCCTGCAGGCATCAACACAGACCATGTGTTCTCGTGAATATCTGGAGTTTGTTTCACGCACGAGCAGCACCAGTCAAAACAAGAAGATATTTCAAGTTGAGTTTACAGATCTGCTGAGGCCGCATCCTCTTCCCTTCACCACTATCTGTCTGCACAGCAGCTCTCAACATGTCAAGTCTTTACAGTATGTCCTCGCAGACGGGACTGACTCACGTTTCACTGTAATTCTTCCAACTGGACAAAGGATGAAACATTTTAAAAGATGCCCCAGTCAGAAAGTTAACCGTCTTTCCCAATGCTCAAGTCTTACATCTTGAAAAAAAAAGAGAAAAAGAGTCTGAGAGAGAGGAAACGCTGGCTTCAGCAGTTCCTCCTCTTACAACTCTATGTAATTAGGGGCGAGTGTTTGCGGGTGCATCTATGTCTGCGATGGGGAAACCAGAGCATGCATGACATCATGATCCTCTGTGTCTCCTCTACTCGCTGTACTATGTCCCTTTCTGCTGCTGACTGCCTGTGCTGCTTTACAGAACAATACCAGCCAGATTCAGCATACAAACATAGGAATAGGAATAGTTTGTCATTTTGGGAAATATTCTTATTCACTCTCTGGTGGAGAGTTGGGTGACAAGATTGATGCCACTCTCATATCTGGTCTCTCATATGGTCAGGCACCATCATATCTTAAGGAGCTCATAGTACCCTATTACCCCACTAGAGCACTGCGCTCCCAGAATGCAGGGTTCCTTGTGGTTCCTAGAGTCTCTAAAAGTAGAATGGGAGCCAGAGCCTTCAGCTATCAAGCTCCTCTCCTGTGGAACCAGATCCCAGTTTGTGTACGGGAGGCGGACAACCTCCCCACATTTAAGAGTAGGCTTAAGACTTTCCTCTTTGATAAAGCTTATAGTAGGGCTGACTCAGGTGACCCCTGAGCCACCCCTTAGTTATGCTGCTATAGGCCTAGACTGCCGGGGACTTCCTATGATGCACTGAGCTCTTTTCTCCTCCTCTTCCTCTCCATCTGTACGCCCTCATATCCCATCAATGCTTGTTATTAATTCAACTTCTTCCCGTAGTTGTGTGCTTTCTCTCCCCTCTCTCTCTCTCTCTCTCCCCTTCTGTTGCTTTCTGCAGGTATTTCTGCCTCCGGCGCTGTAGAGTCTGGGTCTGTGGTTGCTGCCGCCTGCTGCCCCTGTGCTCCTGCTCTGCACCCGCTGCTGCTATTGCTGTTGTTGCTCTTGTTATTAGTATTGCTATTATAATGTTGCTCTTAGTGTTGTTTCCGTTGGTGTTAACATCAATGCCATTACCATATCTATGCTGTATTGAGCTGCTGTATGTTCTCTTTCCTCCTGCTCTCTCTCTCCCGCTCCCCCCCTTCCCCTTCAACCCAACCAATCGAGGCAGATGACCGCCCACCTTGAGCCTGGTTCTGCTCGAGGTTTCTACCTGTTAAAAGGGAGTTTTTCCTTGCCACTGTCGCATAGTGCTTGCTCATGGTGGGAACTGTTGGGTCTCTGTAAATATGAGGAGTCGGTCTAGACCTGCTCTATTCGAAAAAGTGCCCTGAGATAACTTTGTTATGATATGGCGCTATATAAATAAAACTGAATTGAATTGAATTGAATTGAATATCTGTCTGTTAAATATAAGGCTACAGCCAGCAGCCGCTTAGCTTAGCATATAGATTGGAGACAGGGGGAAAACAGCTAGCCTGGCTCCGTCCAAAGGTAGCACCTCTAAAGCTCTTATATAATAAAATAAAATAAACACGTTATTTAATTTGAACAAAACCAAACGGGGGTCATGTCACCATTTCTTGACCAATCACACTAACTAGTCCAGCACATAACCCCCTGTAAAAAGGTGACATTTTTCACTTCAGTTTTGTACGAAGTAAACAAAAGAGAGTGTTAATCAGAGGGCTTTAGAGGTGCTGGTAAGTGGATTTTGTTACCTTCAAACAGAGCCTGGCTAGCTGTTTCCCCCTGTTTCCAGTCTTTATGCTAAGCTAAGCTAACCGGATGCTGGCGGTAGCATCATATTTAACGAAGGGACATGAGAGTGATATCAATCTTCCCATCTAACCCTCTGCAAGAAAGTGAAAATGTTGAACATTTGCTTTAAACCTGCACTAGCAAATTGTTTTGGCCACTTGAGGGCAGTGAAATCAAGCTATAAACACAATACTGACATATCATCATCATCATAAGGCAAACTTGTTAGCAAACAGTTGCATACATACACATCCAGCAGTTACTAAGCAACATTATAATTCATATGGAGTCGTGTTTCTGTCCACCTGGTGAATGTAAGTCCAATATTCACTGTCTTTTAGCTCTGTTTTTGGTATTTTGGTATAGAAATATTGGTTATAGCTGCTTTAAGGTTACTGGTCTAGAAAAATGCCAAAAATGGCTTCCGCAACTAATCACAGTGGAGTGGAAGAAAGGCTGTGCAGATGTAAAAATGCAGCCTTGGTGTTTAGATTACATCTGTGAAACTGAACTTGAACACAAGGTCATAGACGGTCACTAAGTCATAATACATCCAGCCAACAGTAGAATGCTCCCTTCAGGCTGTTATCTTGTAGAGTGAAATATTTTATTTTTCATTTCATGGTCATCTCACCTCGAGCAGGGAGAAAACAAGATATACAGCAGTACGTTCATTTACAACTCTCAGGGGCTCAAGCTGTAGGACGACAGACAAGGTCACTCCCAGTCTGCACAGGGTTTAGTCAGCAGCGTATCATTACCCATAATAACATAAACAGTTACTCCCCCAACACACAAAATGGCCCGTTAGTCTTTATCCGATCTCATGTTTGTCTGCCCGGCTGTTGCTGATTACCTGTCTGTAAATTCCTGCTGCTTTCTTATCCGTCTGTCTTTTTATTCTTTCACTGTTTGTTTGTATGTTAGTTTATCCACCCAAAACTGAAATCTAAGATGTCTTATTTTACAATCTCCTACTCCTTACTCACACGTCCACATCATGTGCTAAAGAGAAGGTAATCACTGCAGCATTTCTATTATTATTTTATGTACATTTTACCAATTTGAAATACAAACCCGATTTCTATTTAGCTGTAAAGCTGCTAAAAGCTCAAATTTTCTCACGTAAGATTACAACTGCAATGATTATTTTCATTCATTATTGCCCTAGCGAGTATTTAGAGGGGCATTTGTTTTTTTTAAGCAAATTTACAAATATTTGGTATTTTTACTAGATTAATTACTTAAATAATTACTTGACTGTTAAAATTGAATGGCAACCTACAATAAAGTGATTGACTAAAATCTAAATGCTTAAAAAGGAACAGTTCAACCTTTTAGAAAATACGCTTATTCGCCTTATTGCCAGGAATTAGATGAGGAGATTGATACCGCTCTTACTGTACGCTGAGGATGGGGCTACAGCCAGCAGCCAGTTAGCTTAGCTTAGCATAAAGACTGGAAACAGGGACAAACAGCTAGCATAGCTCTGTCCAAAGGTAACAAAATCCGCCTACCAACACCTCCAAAGTTCATTAATTAACACATTATATCTTGTTTTTTTAATCCGTACAAATACTGAAGTGTAAGAATGTCAAGTTGAGAAAAAGTTCCAGCAAGAAACCCCCCGTAAAACCACAACGTGTCGTTTTTTTCAGTTTGTGTTTGGATTAAACAAACAAGACATAACGTGTTAATCAGTGAGCTTTAGAGGTGCTGGTTGGTGGATTTTTTAAATTTTGGAGAGTGCCAGGCTAGCCGTTTCCCCCTGTTTCCAGTCTTTATGCTAAGCTAAGCTAACCATACCATCCCCTGGCTCTAGCTTCATACTTAACGCACAGATTTGAGAGTGGCATCAATCTTCTCAAATAAGCGTATTTCCCAAAAATGTTGAACTATTCCTTTAAGTGTTCGCATGGGCCTCCAATTACGTGCCACAATCACATTTTCAGATCCATGTTGGAATCAGTTACTGGGTAAAGTGACCAATGGGACAGTCACTCCAGAGACTTGGTGCTTTGCTTTCATTACAATCAAAACAGACATAAAATCTCACAAGTAACACACACCTGAGATCAAGTACTCCTTCTTGCCATTGGCATCCAGGGTAACGCCACAGACAGCGGACATAGGAGCAGTGAAGACAGCCTCGATGTCCTCGTTAGGCCCCTTGAACATCTGGAACAAAACCACAGCAGGGGGGTCAAAGGTCAGAATGAAAGAGTCAAAGTCTGAGCATCAATCCCTTTTAACTAAAATACTAGAAGACATCTGGTGGATATTCTATCAAGATAATGATTCAAATTCAATCAGTGTATCCTTACCTTGATCTGTTTGACCTCATACTGGATCCTCTTGATGGGGTTCCCATAGATATCATTCCCAGAAACCACCTCTCTCTCTCCCACCACCTTTGCTCGGATCACTGTGAGGGAAACAGAGGAACATGGCGTCAGATCACACGGCGTTACATGATCCCACCATCAAAAGAGCGAAAGAAAGTAGATGCAACAAAAGACAAAACCATTTCCAATGAAAGGATGCACAAGGAGTGCTGCTGTAAGCAACCAGATATGAGAACATGGTGTTCTTTGGAAAAAACTAAAATCGTGGACTAAGCCTGCTCCTGTGAAAAGACTAGAGACGGTCAATATTAGCTCATTGCAGATATATCTGTAACGTCTCATGTCAGCCGATAAATGACAAGAAACTGAAGTACAGAAATGCCAAAGATTTTTAGAGTTTTTCCACCAGAGTAGTGACATGTTTATTTTTCAACTCTAAGATGTTCTGCCCAATGCATTTCTTGGTCGCAATTGTTAAAAAAAACAATTTAAGGAAATCAGAAATATTTACATTATCGGCTGTGCCGATATATTGGCCGAAATTCAATATATCATTATCGTATTTTTTGAACTCTCAAATATCAATATTGGTATTGGATATATATATATATATATATATATATATATAGATAGATATAGATAGATATAGATATATAGATATATATATCTGCTTATCCTTTGCAGGACTGCTGGAACAGAAAAACTGGTAAACACACATCAATATATTTGAATCACAGCCACAGTGATGTGGATAAAATTAATGTTTGTTTTTCTGTCCGATATGATCATGACCTTATGACATGATTTCCACTGACAGTTGTTAATACTGAAACGTCACCCAAGCCTCAGATTCTTGTTCACCACATCCCGGCTAACAGAAGGGCAGATGGACAACAGCCAAAGCAACCTCCACAGCTGCCTCAAGTGTGCACATACCACACTGAGGCACAGCACTGACAATAAAAAATGAGCTGGAGTAGCTCGTCTTGGGCATCAACAGTAGCCCAGTCAATGAAAACCCAACTAAAGGTTTCTATTGGGTCCAAAACTGCATGAGGGCCAGACACATAAACTGACTTGGCCTGCAACATGAACCTCCCTGCCTCCAAACATGACCAGGAAACCGTCAAAGGACCAGAAAAAGGAATAAGAATACAACTCGAAAGCTGATATATAGAGAAAGAGTGGGCCAGAGGCATGTTTCTCACCGTGTGTGTGTGCGTGTGTGTGTGTGTGTATTTTAATGGCCTGACTACATCAAGCTTCAGCTATGCTTAGGGCATTTATTCAGAATGGAAAATATGAGCAATAGAGAAAAAAAACAAAACATAAAATAAGCAGGAACAGAGGACACGTACACGTAGATAAATACACACACACACATACACACAGTTGACTGCTGTTGCTCTTACACCCTTGGGTTCAGTTTATGGCTTGGAGCAGACACAAATATGGAGTTTCATGGCAGAGTTAATAGCGTCTCTCTCTCATTCTTCTGCTCCTTCCTTCGGCACCCCCCCCGGTCCAAACATGCATGCTTTTCTGCACATGTAGCAGCGACAAGTAGCAAGTAACAATTATTTTCATTATCAACCAATTGTTTGTAAAACAGAAAAGTGGCCATCACGTTTTCTCAGAGCCAAAGGTGACATCTTCAAAAGGCTCGTTTTGTCCGCCAAAATATTAACTTTAAAATTGTTGTTGATTCATTTTATGACCAGGGAAGCACGGTGCCATTATGTTAGGACTAGGGTTCAGTAGCATTATCTGGCTTCCCCCCCGACAAACAGAGGTGGTAAATCCATCCACATCCTGACTCATCTCATGCTGTGATCAATTAAATTAGCAGGTGACGGCCTAAACAATAGTCACAATCTTTAAAAAATCATTTACTGTGTGAGATAGCGCCTCTGCTCTTTTTCCCCCTAAAGGTGAATGTTTTATGTCCTCAAAGTTTAATAATTTGGTGGTGGTCTATATTTAAGGTGTGTGTGTGTGTGTGTGGGGGGGGGGGCACACACAGATAAATGCTGCAAGCAAACTTGTTGTTGCACAGTTGATGCTTATGCAAATATGCAGCAGCAGCCAGAGTACACACACACAGCAGTATACCTGGCTGGCACTCTCTCCTGCATTCCTCTCAGTTTTTCCGCTCTCATTTCCTGACCTCATTCTGAGCCACAAACTAATGAGCAAAGAAATCAGCAGCAGAACACAATACTGAGGGGAAATCACCCTGTTGTTCACTATTATGGGAGCTTATCTGTCCACCTTGGCGTTGCAGACATGTTTACTTCCCCCTGCAATAAAGCCAGAGCGGATGATCCTGTGCAGTCTAAACAGCGTGGTGCGGAGGCAGCAGACTACACAGCATGATGCCAAAACAGCACGACTACCGGGGGCCTGCAGGCGGCCAAGTTTCACCGCAGGTTGATCCTGAAGTCATCTGATCACCAGGAGTCCATCAGTAGCCAGGGGCCCCCTCCATAAACCACCAACTGACCCACATTTCGACTGTTCCCCTACCCTCCCGACCAGGACGACATCTAATGACTTATACATGCGTATCAGTTGCACTACGCAATGTTTTCCATGCAAACCCCATATGAACACACACACACACACACCACATCCTCAATGCCCCCCCCATTCAATCCACCGCATGACTATCCATGTCTTTTTTCATACTCCAGCGACCATCAAATCATCATCATCCCTGACTTTTCTGGTGTGGTTTGCTCAGCTCCAGACGTATGTGGGCCTTCTGTTTAACCTGTCATTTGACCAGAGAAGAATCGCCCTCCAACACACCTCTGAACATTTGTACGAAGACCCGTGCAGCAAAGACGAAAGCTCTGGTTTCCTTTGTGAGGTCGTCATGATACAGTTAGCTGCACTGACCGAGGTGACAGAGACAGATCAACACATCAACAGGATAATATTACTGACCATTATTGGCTTTTTGTGCATTCTTGTTCTTTAGTTTCCTTAATTCAAGTGCATTTTCATTCATGAATAATCTGATGATTTCTTTATTTATGGATTACTTGTTTGGCCTCTAAAATGTCAGTAAATTGTGAAAAATGTCCATTAAAATCTTCCAGAGCCCAAGATTAAATCTTCAAATTTTGCTTGTTTTGTCCAACTAACAGTCCAAAACACAAACGTATACAATTTGCAACGCTTATACAATTTGCAATATAAAAACAGAGGAAACAAGCAAATCCTCACATCTGAGAAGCTGCAATTGGTGAATGATTGGCATTTTTGGTTGATGAACTGTCAAATTTGTTGTAAATTAATTTTGTGTAGATCAACTAATCCATCGATCAGCAAATTGTTTAGCACTATAATATTTAAAGCAGCATTAATTGATTTTTTTGGTCACTTGTGGCATGTGGAACGAGATGTAAACATAACACTATATGGAGAACTTGTTAGAAAACAGTTGCCTGTTTACATTCAGAAGTTACGGAGCAACATTAGAATTCATTTGGAGTCGTGTTTAAGGTAACATGATGAATGTAAATCAAATATTTACTCTCTTTTAGTTCTGTTGTTGGTCTCCACTAACTGCTGAGGGAAATATCCGGCTCTTAAGCTGCTAAACGCTCCACTATGTTCTCCAGGTGGTCGCTAACTGTGTCTGTCTGCTGTTTGGTGCTGAGCAGTTCGGGTACTGTGGGTTTTTAGAGCTGCCTGCTGTGGCTGGAAACAACGCTGGATTGATAGCGGTGGGACTGAACCAAAATGCGCGCCAGAAAACCAAAACAATGAGCTGAAAAATGCTTAAAGGCCCCATACAGCTGAGGAGAACCACAGTTCTGATAATAGTGATAATTCTCTATGGGTTCATCACTACAAGCGACCCCCTTTCACATTATTATTTGAGCCAAACATAAAAATGTCAGTTAGTGCAGCTTTAATTTCCAGTTTACTGTTCAAAGTGTACCGTTACATTTTTTCCCCCTGTTGTCTCTAATAATTAAGTTTATTGCGCAACTGTAAAATATTGTTGCCTCAGTACAAATCCCTGAGGCAACTCTTCATGAATACAAGGGATCCTTGCAAAACAATTTATCTGTAAACACAATTTAAATATAAATATTGGCTGATATGATGTTATCCAATTGTTTGTATTCTAAAAAATATACAGTAGAATCCATCAGGCTCCTTCAAATATCCTCCAAGACAAGCAACTTGAGGTTTTGCATCAAAAGGGTTAAACGTTGTTCTTATGATGCATGTTAAGTTCATGAAGAAAACATGTCTGTATTTCCATAAATGTATTTCCATGGAGTCAGTGTGTTGTTGCATGTCCACTACTGCAGACTTCCACACCGCCCAGCCTCAGGACAGTCTGACTGGGCAGGGCTGCTGGGGAAGTTCCCCTTTGTGGGCAACAGATTTATACGAAAAGGGGATGTTTGTCTCTGCACATGTACATGTGTGTGTGAGTGTGTGGTAGGTGCATGACACTGCTCTGTTTTTATGGCTTGCGGTCTGACCTGGGGCATTATTTAGCATGAAAAACAGAAGGTGTGACACACACACACACTCTGCTGGTCCCTGCATGTATAGTATGTGTGTGTGAACACGCAACGAGTGGGATCCCATTTCACCAAAAAAACAAATATCAATTGTCAGACCACATAACTGTTGACAATGCCACTTTGTTGTTGCCTACATGCACATTCTGGGCAACCAGACAACCAACTCTATTCTGATTCTCTGCTCGTTTCAGGCCTGCAAACCCCATTTCACTCCTGCTTCTCCTCTCTCTGCGGTCCAGCCTCTGACTCTGCCAGTGCAGCGTCTTATCTGGGTGTTTCTCCCAGCAGATTGCGGTTTTCAGATCCGCCACAGCTACAGTTTCATCCTCAGGTTCCACCCTGAAATCACAATCGGACAATGACATCGAGCATTGTTGCCATTTAGCAGTTTGCACTGCCTTTTAACGTGCATCCTCCATCTGCTGAAAAAAGCTATACCCTTAAAAAAAACATGAGCTCACCAAACACAAACACACCTCTCCTGTGAGACATCCTGTGTCTAAGTCCAGCAAAGCTCAGCGAGAGATTGACTCACACCTGAAAATAGAGCTGTCATTTTGCAATGAAATTGCCGATCTTATCCACACACACAGCCGTGCATGTGGAAGTGTGTGAATAAAGAGTAAAAAGAAGGAAGAAAAGATGGAGCCAGAGTAGTGTGGTCTTGAAGTTTCTCATTCTCATGGATGCCATGCATATTTTAACTTTGACCGTGACTTTTATTGCCTTTTCCCCCTAAAAACACACCCTGAACTGACAGCCAGATGTCATGGATGCATGGCAGCAGGCCTACAGTTGTCTATTTGGACTGTGAAAGTGTGTGTGTGTGAGTGTGTCCCAAAGTTGGGAAAACCCCAGCAGCATTCCTGTAATTCCTCCCAGCACCACCCCTCACAGGAAGAAACAGGGCAGGAATGGAAATTAAAAAAAAAAAAAAAAAAAAAAAAAAGGAGGACAGCTCGCGGTGTGACATATTCTGTGGTTGAGATTTAACCCCCCCACCCCCACCTCTGAAATTTCTCTTCACATTCTCCATCCCTTGTCCTCCTCTCCACTCTTTCCCTCCTTGTCTCTTTTCTTTTCCTCTCTTGTGCCACGTTGCCCTGCAGAAGCCAGGCGACGCTGCTTCTTCGTCCCGCAGCTGCTGAGGGTGAAGCCTCACTCACTCACTCTGCTCCAGACCTGAGACATTATGTACAGAGATGGTCCCTCCTTGACTCCTTCCTGTATATTACACTGACTTACACAAACATAGTGCACTTACACCCTGAGATACAACCGTATAGTCCTCTTAATGTGGATTCTAGATGACTATAAGGAGAGATAAACACCATAAAGTTCATTAAGGTCATGATTAACTCATGAGTGAGTGCCACAGGTGCACTTTTAACCCCTTATTGTCATGTTAAAATTAATTTAATATGGACTTGAGCATGTGTTTGTGGGTGTGTGTCCCTTCAAAGCATGCCCTCCATGACACCTAAACATTTGTTTTATTCCTGTGCTTCCCAAATAGCTACTTTGGCATTTTATTGGTGCATGCTTTAGAGTCACCATGACGTGACAAAATATGGCACCGGGATCTGCGTGTGTCTGCAGTCAGAATGCGATGCGAACTATTGAGCCATATGGCCTTGAGGAGCAACACCCCCACCACCACCCCCCCATCTTCAGGCTTTCCAGCGGTTTCCAGCAGCTTCTGTGAGCCCATTCAGGGCGCACCGGAGGCGGGCTGAGCGGCTGCAAACCGTGTTGTTGGCGCAACATTGGCTAGCTAAACAACAACAACAACAACAACAGTCCCCGGTGCCGTACTCACCTACATCGGCGTTGCAGAACGCCTGTTGCGGATGTACCGGAGCGCAGCTGCAGGCTTCCGCGAGCTCCTCCGCCCGCCACAGGACCAGCAGCGCGAGCGTGCAAAGGATGCCGTTAACGGAAAACGGCATTTTTATAAACACTGATGCGACGTTTTTTCTCCCTCTTCGTTGCTGTGTGCTGCGCAGATGCGTTGCAGTGTAGATCCAGCGGCAGGCAGCAGCGTCCCCCCCCCTCTTTTTTTTAACCGACACAGACCTGGCGACGTCAACGACACGGGACGGTCCGCTCGCTCCGCTCCGGTATAAAGGTGAGGTTTCACTGTGTGCTCGGTGGCTCCCGGAGGTATCTGCGCAGCTGTCTATCTTTCGGGAGTGTTTTCGTTTCAGGGATCAAGGCGGTTTTATAAAGCAGCTCGTGCGGCTCCTCCCCCCGGCGGTAACGGCTGAACCGGCAGGGGGCGCTGCGTCCTCCGTCCGGGACAACCGGAGCTGCTGCCGCTTCCAGCTGAACGTCTCTGATACTCTGATATTTGTTGTATATCTCAGTATCAGTGGTGGAATGTAACCTAACTACGTAGGCTACATTTACTCAAATACTGTAGGCTACTTAAGTACATTTTAAAGGTACTTGTACTTTACTTGAGTATTTCCATTTTATGCAACTTCATACTTCTACTCCACTACATCTCAGAGGCAAATACTGTATTTTCTACTTTTTTACTAAATTTGTCTGACAGCTTTAGTAACTTTTCAGATTACAATTTTTCACACCCTTCCTGTCCATTAAAAAACATGTATCTCCAAATTTGGTGATTTTGAATGTTTGTGATAAACTAAAGGACTGAGTGTTTCTTTATGGGCTGAGAAAGTTCTCCTACTTCTTAAGCCAAATAAACTATTTAGCTGGAAAATGCATCTTCAGAAAGCGAAAAACAGGGCTGTTTTACTGAGCTCATGAAAACTTTTTAGAGATACGTGGTTCTCACAGGACAGCGACGCTATGAAGATCTTATAGAATATGATGCATTGCTGTAGATTAAACCACCCAATGGTATGTAAAGTAGTTAAAATTAGCTCAACCATAAACATCTACAGCAGTGAAATGCAGCAGTAATATTAATCATCATATATAATAGGAAACACTGACAGGGACCATTTTACTGCAGAATGAGTACTTTTACTTTTGATACTTTAAGTCAGTTTTGCTGATACATACTTTTACTTAAGTAAGGTTTTGAATGCAGGACTTTAACTTGTAGTGGAGTATTTTCACAGTGCGGTAAAGGATATAAAGGACCGATAATACTTTTCCATGTGTGAATGGTCTTGTATTACTTTATTTTACACACACCCCACCCCCATTTAGCATTTATAAGCAGTATAAACAATTGATAGCCATGACATATAAATCTATATTTTAACTAATACAGTACTTCAATAGTTCATAAACAATGTGTGTATAGAAATAGGAAAACAATTCAATGACAGAAAATGACTGCTTCTGAAACATCCTGTTTGGTCTGACTCATAAATCTGTCACAATAGAGGTTTTCGTCTTTCTGTCTGCAGTGGTGGATTGTACATTTACCTAAGTACTGGTACTTCACGTCAGTATTTCCATTTTATGCTAATTTTTACTTCCCACTCCACTACACTTCAGAGGGTGATATTGTACCTTACTGCACTACATTTATTTGACAGCTTAAGTTACTAGTTACTTTATTATCATTTTAGGATTTGATAAGCTTAGAAAATAAAACACATTAAGGATTAAACCAGTGGTTTCCAACCTTTTTGGTTTGTGCCCTCTTACTAAAGATCAGTGTCTGTGTTTTCAGACAGTAGTTCTAACAAAGAAAGATTTCCCTGCTCAAATTCTCAGAGGGCTTAATTTAAATAACTGTTTTAAAAAGGACCAAAGATGTTAAATTATCCAATATTTCATTAAAAGCTAAGATTAGTGAAAAGTCTATCGTTTCTCAGGACCTCTCAGATTTATCTGGCGACCCTTTGGTGGGGCCACGATCCCTAGGTTGGGAACGACTGGACTAAAATACCCAGCTGTTTATAAAGTAGTTAAAAGTAGCACCACCTTGACCAGCTGCAACAGTAAAATCCTGCATACACATTGATGCATCAGTATTTAAAATAATGTCTCTAATATATATATATACAGGGGCCATTTTACTGCAGAACGTGTACTTTAACTTTTGATACTTTTATTTTGCTGATAATACTTATGTACTTTTACTTAAGTAGGATTTTAAATGCATAACTTTCAGTTGAAATAGAATAATTTTATATTGTGGTATTGTCAAGTTTACTTAAGTAAAGGATGTAAGTACTTCTTCCACCATTGTCTGTTTCTCCACAAAGTTCACTGAAGTTTCATCAAACCTAAAACCTCCTCATCTAATGTTGCCAAAACTTAAAAAAGTACATTTAATCACATACAGATGCATAAAAACACTACAGGATACTGTATTTCAAATATTTGTGTGGTTTTATTCCAGCTTATTTACTGAGACACAGTGAAATGATCTGACTGGCAAACCTTTCAATCATGCAAAAAAGTCAAACATCTACCTCCATCCTGGCAGAAGAGGGCAGCATCCTCCACCTTTATCTCACAACTTCCACGACACACTGAATGACCACCATCTCAGAGTTAACCCATGCCTAGAAGGAAGTGTTCATCTGGTTTCACAGTAAACCAATATTGGTTTAAAAGAAGAAGAAGAAAAGTGTTGTTGCTCCTGCCACTTTGTAGAAGGCACAGATTTTAAGGAAGCTTGGCAGACGCTGTTTAAGAGCATTTTCCAACATTGAGACACAAACAGCCAATGACAACAGCTACAGATAAGTCGTACCATGAAGGACAAACTAACAGAGTAACGCGCTGTTCCTGAGAGGAGATCATTTGGTTTCTCAACAGGACTACACAGTGCCCCTTGTATCTGTTTAATGCAAGTAAACAGGATCCCACAGCGAGTCCCCACTGATAAGCACTGATTTGAAGATGACCTAGGGAAATGACTAATAATTAGAAAATGAAGACAAATTACATGAACACACGTATTCAGTCTTGTGTGTCGGATAGATGATGCTAATCAGCCTCAGAGGCCTTTGTTGAAGTAGACGCGCTGTACGGCGTCTCCATATTGAGACACGATGGAGTCTCTCAGCTCGGGCTCCAGCTTCGACACCGCCATGGAGCTGTTATAGACAGAGAGAGAGAGTTACTAATGACTTACTATTGAATTTTGTCAATAAAAGTAATCTAGTAGTAGTATTCGAAAAGAAAGGCATTAATTATTTGCAACCAAGTATGGCCAAGTACGTTTTCTATAACCTTTCATTAATATGTACGTTTCTCAGTAGAAAACTTTCAGCTGTCGAGTTGCATTGTGGGTAATGTAGGTGCCAGGTTTTGACAAGGAATGTGTGGAATAAAAAAAGACATCAGCTGTGTCTCAATTCAGGGGCTGCATCTGAAGACCGAATGCATCACAGTGGCGCGACAAGGCCGTCCCATTTCCCAAGATTCATTGCGCGCAAGAGAATATGGCGTCCCCAAACGTACCGTCAATAGCGGCCGAGCAGGATTACACTTTTAAATGTAAGTATTGGGTTTCAACTCACTCGAATAGCTAACGATACAAATGTTAAAAAACCAAGGGGCCTTAAAAACCTCAAACCTCAACTGCAGCCGTCAAGGTTGCTAGGCGACAGGAGCGGCGCTTCGTGACGCAAACAGGAAATCCTCCGTAGACCAGACCGTCTCGGTTCGTCCTTAGAAGGATGCGGCCCCTAAATTGAGACACTGCTGGTTCTGTTTTTTGTTTAAACTGTCCACCGTGAGTCCGACAGTGTTATAGGAGTGCAATGCTAAATCGGTGGAGCCCTCTTTTAAGCTACATGTCAGCAGGTGAAAGTACAGAAACAGGTTTGTTACCATCTCTGAGGGAACAGGGAGCAGGCTGCAGGCACCATGAAGATCAAACTTTAAAAAAAGAAAAAGAACAATAGTTATTTTTTCCCCCCAAACACTCCTGAGCTCATTCAAATCCCTGCTGAGACCCTCTCTACTTACAACACTCCCACCATCATCACTTGAATTGGCCCGTGGAGGAACGTGATTCTCTGTGAAAGGACAGACAAAGCTTGATGACAGATGCACACTTTCATGTTGGGGACTTTAGCAGGAGGACGGGTAATGACGGTGAAGTTCTGACCTGCATGAACTTGTATTTTTCCATCCTCTGCATGATGATGGGGAGGATGACTGACAGAAGAAAAGAACAAAGTCAAGAGGAAGTCAAGAGGATAACTTGACAAACTCAATGTATTATTCATATGATGAAACTTCTTTGCATACTCATTCCCGGTGCGGCCATGGTGATCCGAGAGACAACCACCTGAGTGATGCCTTTTACTGCTGCTTTCTACAGGAGGGATTGAAGATTTAAAGACAGTTTATGAGCAGTAAAGGAAAACTGTGCTTTTTTTTTTTTTTTAAATGTCCTAAAGTGCTGACCGTAGAGTGGCCCAGCTTGTTGCCATTTTCATCTGTGACAGCAATGCCATTCAGGATTTCCCTGAGAAACAGAAACAAAATGAAGGTGAAGTGAAACAGAAGGGAAACAGAGTGTACAACACTGTGGTTTTCTCATCACCCAGCCCCCCTGCTGCAGCACATGTTAGCTGTAAACAATCTGTTACTTGGTGAATATTTTTAACTTCACTGTAAAAACACACAGGAGCTTCAGGCTGAACCTTAAGTGTTCAAACAAAACTAAAAGAGGGATGTTCAACAGAAAAGACTAAATGAAAGAGGGAGGGCGGCTGCTGCTCTTGTAAACGCACTCTGTGCCGCTGCATTCAGAGTTTATGATGGTTCAACTTCAACTTGACAGAAACTACAGCGAGGGAACCGATACAGGAGCTGTATTTTTACTGCATCCGAGTTCCCTGAATGATTCACCTCTTCACAAACAGATCAATGAAGAGGGACGGTTTTGCAGCAATATTAGCTTTAAAGTGTGATTATCCTGTCTGGGACAATAAACAACGTTTATGATACTAGTTAGCTAAGCTACAACCTGCTCCGTTTAGCTGCGTAATGAGATTGTACTGGGTTAGTGGATGGCAGCAGCCTGTGGTGTACAGGCTGGTAGGATCGGGTGCTTTTGGCTGCCAATTGGCAACATCAGTGTTCTGTATTTTGAATCGGCTCCACAACCTGCGATCCTACCAGCCTGTACACCACAGGCTGCTGCCATCCACTAACCCAGTACAATCTCATCACCCAGCTAAACAGAGCAGGTTATAGCTTAAAATAGAGGAAATGGTTAGCAATATGACACGATTAATTAGGGGTGGGAGAAAAAAAAAATCGTAGTATCGTGATCGTTTTTGGGTGTTTTTTGTTGTTGTTTTTTTTTTATAATTTTTTGATTCCTGAATCTATAATTTTATTTATGTATTGTTTTTTTAAAGATTTTTTTTAGGCATTTCTGCTTTATT
Source organism: Macquaria australasica (assembly GCA_005408345.1). Lineage (NCBI taxonomy): Eukaryota > Metazoa > Chordata > Actinopteri > Centrarchiformes > Percichthyidae > Macquaria > Macquaria australasica. The sequence continues at coordinate 317,710 of SEMN01000462.1, read as the reverse complement.
TTCTTGATAGTCACAGTGGAGTGAGACAGGAAAGGCAGGGGAGAGAGAGAGAGGGGATGACATGCAGTGATATTAAAATATTAGTAATAATAATAATTTAATTAATAATTTTTTTATTTACCACATTTATATGCAGTACAGCATTGATGCTGCTGAAATAAAACTCAGAAAGACTGACATGTGATGTGCATTGTTTTTGGAAATATGTCTCATGCTCTACAGTCTCTAGAAGTGTATGATTCAAGTTTTTCCCAGGGTCTAGTCTTAAAAAAGGAAACAAAAATCCCAATAACTCGTTATATCGAATCGCAATACATATCTAATCAGGAGATAAGCATATTGTCCCAGCCCTAACGATTCATATAGCAAGTTTTGGTGGCGCTGGAGGAAAAGTGAAAGAATCATCACATTAGGATTCATCCTCTGGGAACCATGAATGGACACATTGCATGCCAATCTACCCAATAGTTGTTAAGCTATTTCAGGTAGGAGCAATGTGGTGGATCAACCAACCGACAGACTGACTGACATTGCCATCCCCAGTGCCATGCCACTAGCATGGCTAAAAAAAAAGATTTGATAGATAAAAGATTTAACTAAAGATCTACTCAGCATGAAACGCTGCCTTGTAATTGCACGTCTCACCCCTATTTTAAGATCAGTAACATCTTTCATGGTCTAACACAGAAACGGACTGTTGTGATTTGAGCTTCTCGGAATATCTGATCTGAGAACGGCACTTTCAACACATTAAAATCTGCACAATACAACATACGCCCCGCCTCCACATATATATTTATTAGGGCGCCCTGAGTTTGAACAGTGACGCAGCAGGACTTACTGTTGCCTCATCATAGGAATGTTAACACAGTTGGCTGCTGCCACCGCTGCAAACGGGACCCAGCGAGCCACGAGAGGAGGAGCTTTCTGCAGGAGAAACGTGAAGACAAAAAAAAAAAAAAAAAAAAAATCAATTAATAAACCAATAGCCCACCACTGAAAATTAAAACACCCGATTAGAATCTGCTATCGCTCCCAAATAGATCTTTTTTTTTTTTACAGCATGTCATATTTGGTGTAACTGATAAAAGTTGCACCCCTCTTAGTCTTGACATTTCCAGGACCCTGGAATTGTTCGTGGTGGCTCGTTACAGTAACGTCATTAAAGTTATTAACACCTGTGCTTTTCCTGGTAGGACCAGTCAAAATGTCTGCTGAGAAAAGCTCTATTGATTTACAGTCTTTTACCATGTCTTTTAATACTCTGTTATATTAGACAACCACAAACTCTCAATTTTAATATAATGTAATACATTTTTTTACCGCAAGTAATGTTTGTAGACAGACAAGTAAAACAACAATATATTCAATGGCTGCATACGGTCGTGCAGCTCATTATGCAGCAGCAGTGTTTTAAAGAAATACTCAAATATTTTGCTTAAGTAAAAGTAGCAATACTACAGGGTAGAAATACTCTGTAACAAGTAAGTTAGTATTCAAAATGATGCTTAAGTAAAAGTACAAAAGTATTAGCATCAAAATATACTCATAAAAGTACTCATTATGCAGAATGGCCCATTTCTGAATGATATATATTATATTATTGGTCACTTTAATATTGAAGCTGGTAAAAGTGAGGCCAATTTTATAACAAACTGTATTACTGCTGGCTTTAATAATAATACATCACGACTTATATTTTGTATTATTAATCTGAACCTGCAAAGTAACTAAATTTAATAAATAAATCTAGTGGGGTAAAAAGTACAATATTTGCCCCTGAAATGTAGTGGAGTGGAAGAATAAAGTAGCAGAAAATGGAAATAAAAGTAAAGTACAAGTACCATAAAGTTAGTTACTTTCCAGCGGTGGACAGGAGGGTTTTAAGTCCTAGTTCAACTGTCGATAAATGTTAAGTCTCTTGATTAACCTGACTAAATCAAAGGTTATGATATAATAACATCACTGTCTTGATCAGCTTTGGAGTTTGCCCAGTTGTCATGGAGATGACTCATTTTGACCTAAATGATGGAGTTCCATACTTAAGTCACATGATGACAACTGAGCCATCTCCGTGACAACTGAGCCATCTCCGTGACAACTGAGCCATCTCCGTGACAACTGAGCCATCTCCGTGACAACTGAGCAAGCCCCGGAATAGCTACTTAACTAAACTGCAAACAAAAACGTAAGGTCCACTTACTAGTTTTTCCTGGACCTTTCAACTGCATCTCATTGTCTTCTTCAGTGGATGGAATTTAGAGGGGTTACGATCTGAATTATGAGATTATTATGTACATATTATATCTATTGTATATCATGTAGATTGTAACCCCAGTAAGCTACATCCCCTGAAGAAGACTGCAAAGATGCGGCTGAAAGCTTCATTACTATGATCAATATCCACAATTCATTTGGTCAAGGTTATGCCTCGTTTTCAAAGATGAGTTTCCAGATGAGTTTGGTGACAAAAGAAAGACTAATTAAAAACATAGAGTGGACCTTGTGCAGGTTCAGTAAACAGTCAGTTGTCTGTGTGTATTTGTACCTTTGTGTAGAGGTTGAGTCCGACTGCTGTTGCTAATGCTGTGCTGGTTGCTGTAATGTAGGCGACTCCAATCTGCCTGAGAGAGACATTAAGAGCCTTTTTCAGACATGTAAAACGTAAGATTGCTGGCCTCGACTATCTGTTAGTCATTCAGGCAGACGAGACCTTTACGTAAATGTTCCTCGTGGCTTCATTCAGACATGACAGAAGTTGAAAAGTTTAATGATATGAAGTAAGAACAGTGTTTTAGTTCTCTCACGGGCTGCACTAATGATTATTATTGTAGCTGTACGAGGGTTGTATTTCTTCCTTTTTCCCCCACCATGAGGGGTAACAAATATTTCTATAGATCTGATATGAGAAGAATCTTCTCAACAACTTTGAAACCGCGTTTTGTGGTTTATTAAACTGATTTTATTTTCTCTGTGTAAAAGAGATGGTACATTTATAGAGTGCTCTTAATAAAAATCTCTCTCTGTGTATATTTAATTTTTGCTGCTGTTGCCTTTACGTTAATCTGATATTAAATTCAGACTTGTGATTGGGTTGGAAGAGTTGTGGAAATGTTACTAGTAAGACTTCCTTTGTGACTTTTACGTAAAAGCAACTTGGGAACTTATTCAGACATGAGACCAACTTGTTAAATTCATCTACGTAATGAGGTCTGAAAGAGGCGAGAGACACAATACAGCAGTTCATTTAAACAGTCCACATTCATTTCTTACTTGGGAGTGATGGGGGAGGCAGCGTTACGGTTTGTGTAGTTGACCAGAGCGTTGAAGGACTGATTCACCCACTGCCAGAACACCACAGCAGGAACTGTCCTAGAAAACAGGCAGTTATGAAACCTCTAAAGCTTCCTCTGTGAAACTGGAAGATGTGGTCAAACACAGCTCTCGGTACCTGTAGAACTGCAGCATGAAGCCGGTGATGGCCATGCCTCCAGGGACCTGGAAGGACATGCGGCCGATGAGGTTCATGCGGTCTCCTGTGTCTGGGTGGAAGGCTGAGTCGTACAGCTTCTTAGCGTAGTGGAGCTGCTCCTCTGTGGTGCCGGGAGGGATGGATCCTGCCCTACAGAGCACCAAAAACACACATATTGAACACACCAACATAGGATGTTAGTAGACATTTTGATACCTTCAACCACATGCAGAAACATTCTTGCATTATAGCCTGTTTTTTTTATTTCGGTGCATTTTTCATGTTGAAACTTGCAGATTGCAGACCCCAGGGTATGAGGCAAAATATAAAGGGAAAATCCACCCAAACATAGATTTCACATACTGCGTGCTATATCTATACTTCTGTTCGATATATTACACTTGATTAAAACTCATTTAATCTTTAAAAATTTGTATATATATATATATATATATCTTATGAATTCTGTCAATATTTCTGTGTTTTTGCACCAATTACAAAAAAGTGTTACCTGAGAAACTTGGGATACAGTTCATAATATATGCATAAATAAAGATATTGACTTTAATGGCCCAAATTATATGTATTGTGTTTTAGGTTGTATTTTCCCTAAAACTGCTGAAAGGCTGACTTACAAAATATACAATCTGTGCCTGCGGATCGTCGCACTATCAACAAAAACATGACAGTTACCGTCTCTGTGTGACAGCATTCTCACCTGCAGCTATCCACTAAAGCTTTGGCCTCGTCCAAGCGCGAGTCAGGTAAGAGTGCCGTTCGACAGTCTGTGATGTTGAAGAAGTGTTTAAGTCGGCCCATAAATGTAGACTGATCCCATCGTGGTGCGTCGATGTCGAATGAGCTCAAAGCCATTGTGGTTGTTGAAAAACGGTCCCAACTTAGTGCATTAAAAAGTTCAAGTCTGTGGGCAACCTCCGTTTACTCTGCAGGAGGTTACTCAGCAGCTGCAGCCGAAACCTGGAGAAGAAGGAGGGATAATAATATAATTAGCCGGCTGTAACTAAAACATATACTGGTTTATAGTTAATGAATGAATTACATGCATGTCTCGTCAGTTTATCACAACCTGGTTCATGTTTGTTGTCAGGCCTGGTTTGGGCTAATGTAACATTGACAGAATTGTAGCTCAGAGGGTCAGAGAGACTGCTTCATCTTTGAACTCCCATTCCTACAGGGTTTCTCTAAGGTGTGTGTGTGTGTGTGTGTACAGCTGCAATGATTAGTCCATCAACAGAAAATTAAAACTATTTTGACAATCATTTTCATAATTTCTCAAGCAAAATATCAAATATTATCTGGTTCCAGCTTCTCCAAAGTGAGGATTTGATGCTTTTCTTCATCATGTATGATAGTAAACTGAATATCATTGGGTTTTAGACTGTTGGTCGAATAAAAGATGATATTTTGAAGACACCACCATGTGCTGTGGAATATCACAACGGGCATTTCTTCACCACTTAGACGTTTTATAGACAAAACGATTTACAGATGAATCAATAAGCGTTGCATCCCTAAAGGTAACAAATTCCTGGCACCACAGAACCTGACGGCACAAGTCAGAGCGTCAGCAATTAGTCCATTAAACAATTAGTCGATGAATTGTTTGATGATGTTTGTTTGATGATGCAAAAAAATAAATTGGCAACTGTTTTGATAATCCATTAATCATTTCAGGCATTTTTCAAGCAAAAATGTCAAACATTTGCTGATTTCCGCCTCTTCAATGCGAGGAATAGCTGCTTTTATTTGTCTTATATGATAGTCAATGACATATCTTTGGGTTTTGGAGTTTTAGTTGGTCAAAACAAGCATTTTGAGGACATCACTTTGGGCTCTGGGAAATTACAAGTTTACTTTTTCACTTTTTTTTGACATTTTATAGACTAAACTATTAATCGAGAAAATACTTGGCAGATTAAACAATAATACAAATTGTTAGTTGTGGCCCTAAAGTACCCATGTTGGTATTAAACAAGTCTGGTATCTGGTGCAAGTCTGGTGGGCATGAGTTCACCCTGCGAAAGTGGTCTTTGAGATACTGATGTTCTGTGTACCACACTGAGTTGTAGTTTTTCAGCTCTAACCCCCCTCGCAAGCTGCTGGACATGTACCCTTGGGTTCAAACCCAAACAAGTCTGAACAAACACAAACTCTTGTTACTCCCTAAAAATTCTCAAGGGCCAAACTTCCTCTAGAAATCATTGACCACATCCTGGTAAATGGTTCCGCAGGTCGTCATTTTGGGTTTTTGCAGCTGCAGCATTCTGCTTCCTATTACACAACCAGAGGAACCAGAACCTGCTGACTACAGCTCAAACTATTCAAACATCCCACTGAGCATCTTCATCATTACATTACTAAGTATTGGCTGTAGGTATTACGTGGAATCTCACAACAGACACGTGCACTATGTGGTTTAATCTTTTGTAAATAAAGGGCACATGCGGAGGGGAGTATATCAGTGCTCTTTAAAGGCTCAGCCTGGCTGGAACTGGATTGTTTCTGGAGGTGTTTGTTTAAAAAGTAGGGCCTGCAGAGCCCAGCAGAACACTGAACATGAGCCAAAAGTCAACGTGGCCCTACATACCATGGCATATCAATAAGAATATATAAACAAATACTGGAACTGACGACTTCATAGGATGAAACTGTGCTGCTCCCTGCGAGGACAGTAGGTCTTTAGGCTGTAATGTTAAGGATGCACTGTATGTTATAAAACAGAGAATGCAACATAACTGAAAGAACATATTAGGGCAGCAACCAATTATTATAACCAATTATATTCACTTTCAGTTAACCTGTCGATTTATCTTAATAAGTAGAACTTCCTTAACCCATAAAAAGAGCACTTAATACTTTAGTTTATCACACACATTCAATTAAAAATAACCAAATTTGGAGATACATGGTTTTCACTGGACAGGAAGGGTATGAACAACTGTAATCTGAAAAGTAACTAAAGCTGTCAGACAAATGTAGTGGGGAAAAAAGTACAATATTGGCCTCTGAGGTGTAGTGGAGTAGAAGTATAAAGTTGCATAAAATGGAAATACTCAAGTAAAGTACCTCGAATTTGTACTTAAGTACTTGAGTGAATGTACTGCACAAGTGCATGCTGCATGAGAATGGTTAAGTCCACACAAACTGGAGGTACTAGCAGAAGCTTCAACAAAAGCTCGACAAACTGGATCTGCAGGCCAGAGCACAACCAGCTTCTGAATAGCCTACATCTAGATTAATTTACAAACGTTACCACGGGGATCCCAGCAGCTTTAAGCTTGTGCGTGCACAAAATGTGATAAATTACATATACAGTTCCTCTAACAAAGACATAAACCTGACGTGTGGAAGGAGTGGGGTCTTGCGTTTCAGTCAGCAGACCAAACTGTTGTGAAAAGAGTGAAGACATGCCAGTCGGAACACAGAGTGATGCAACATTACCCGAGTTACCGGCCGAGTCTGACTTCTGCAAACAGCGAAAAAAAACAGGAACAACAAAAAATAAATAAATAAATAAATAAAAACGAGCCAAAGCATCGACACATGAACTGCAATCTATAGTGACAAGAAGTGAATACATACCTTTGAGGGATTCCTCAGCTGCCCTACAGAGCAACCTGTCAGGGCTCGTGTGACACAGTAGAGACACGTACACGTGGCATGTCGTCCTCCAATCACGGCATGGGGCTGCTCCTGAACCCAAACCTGTTACCTGACGCTTTCTCTCTTTACTGGCTATGAAAACACACACACAAGAAATACGGTCGAGATTTTGGCGGCATTTGACAGCTACTGCGTAACTGAACTTAACCTAGCTGTTATGCTAACTGGTTAACTAGCTAATTAGTGTTACCTCTCTTTGTTCTGCGTCTCCTGTGCAGAACTTAAACAAATTTACGTGCAGTAACTCGTAATTGTAACGTCTGTGGGCAAGAGCCGTCCACAAAATGAAACATGTGGAACTACTCTTGGCCTACATTTGAAACACTTAGCTAGCAGGCAGCTAACTTCACTCGTCCTCCATACTTGTGGTTGCGCTCGAGTTTCGTGCGTAGCTGTGCGTCTGACGTCACCCCCCTTAGTAACCCTCGGCGGCGTCTCCAGGAGAGAAGGCAACAAGATGGTGAGTTTAATTTATCGTACTAATTAGCCAGTAACTGTTAACATCAAGCTCAAAATGTGCAAATGTTCGCATTGAGTGGCGCTCACTTGACATTATTACACATATAATAATGGTTCCCGCTGTCCGCAACTTGCCGAGAAAAACATTCAACTGCAAAAGCTCAGTTATCAGGGGAGATTAGCTTAGCGCGTTAGCTCCGTTTAGCTCCCATTTGCGTGCCGTTAACTAGCCGACAAGGCACAAGAAAACCAAAGATGGTGTGACTAGCTACTCACAGAACCCGTTGTTGTCCTCGTGCATTGGTACCGTTAGGAGAGTGCTTGCTCATCATAAAAGACATGCACTTGCACGGCCTGTAAGTGAGGAGTCCGGGTGGATGGAAGGAAGAGATGCATTTCTACAATGGTGGTTAGCTGCAACAGAGCTCCCCTGTCCCCCCTGGCAAAGTAGCATCACATGGCTGTTTTTCACTGACTGTCGCAGGGATTGCTGTCCATCCTGCGTAAGCTAAAGAGCACACCAGACCAGGAGGTTAGGATACTGCTGCTGGGTCTGGACAACGGCGGGAAGACCACCCTGCTCAAACAGCTGGCATCAGAGGACATCAGCCACATCACCCCCACACAGGTATGGAGGGAAGTTTCATACATACACCCCCTGTTATTGGAACAAACAGACATAATACAACAAGGATGGGTCGCCTTGCTCTTTGGCAGATGTATGAATTTCATCTGCTTCCTCTATCAAACCCGCTTGATGTTTTGTGTTCTCTCCAGGGATTCAACATTAAAAGCGTCCAATCTCAGGGTTTTAAACTGAATGTTTGGGACATTGGAGGCCAGAGGAAGATCAGGCCGTACTGGAGAAACTACTTTGAAAACACAGACGTGCTGGTGAGGGGAGCATTTTGCACCAAACACAGCAAAGAAGCTTGGTTTTTTTATCAGAGTTTATATTGCGGTTTTGATCCATTCATTCTTGGTGAAGTCTCTGTTTAACACACGTGCACTAAAGATCTGCTGCACATGCTAACAGGGAAAACTTCCATTTTGTTTCAGATTTATGTCATTGATAGTGCTGACAGAAAGAGATTTGAGGAAACAGGTCAGGTAAGTACAATATATATTGTTTTGTGTCGGTGTGCACTATGCATGTACTGTGGTTTATACTGTAGGGCTGCAACTAACAATTATTTTCTCAATTGATTGATTAGTCATTTGGTCTACAAAAAGTGAAAAAATAGCAAAAAATGTCCATCACATTTTCCCAGATCTGTCTTCAAATTACTAGTTTTGTTCGACCGACCCAAAAACGTTCAATTTACTCTCATAGAAGAGTAAGAAAACAAGAAAATATTCACTTTTGAGAAGTTGGAACCAGTCATTTTTTTGGCATTTTTGCTTAAGAAATAAATTAAACAGTTAATTTATTATCATCATTTATTGTTGCAGAATAATTATCTGTCAATTGACTAATTGTTTCAGTTTTAATAAACTGTTTTACTTGTTTTTATCAGAGCTGTTTTTAAGTCATTTTGGGCAAGTCCAAGTCAAGTCTTCATAAGCAAATTTGATGTTAAATGCAAGACTTTCAGGTCTCTGATTGCTGACCTTTAAATGAGATGGACAGTATTTGAATATTTCTGTTTATGGTGATTTTTTTTTTTAAATTATTACATACAGGTCCTTTCAATGCAGAAGCCTAATAACTAAATATTCAATGTGAATGAATGTTTTGGCCTTTAAGTCTTAAGGAAGTCAAGTCTCACAGGAGCAAAGTCGTCATTTTTGTGACTTAACTATCACAATTTCAAGTCTGCAGCGCAGTTTTTTATTAACATGAAGCACTGGAGTCTCTTCGTCTTCTGTGACAGTATCTGCGTGTGTGTCTTTATGTATAATTGACTGTGTGTGTTGCAGGAGCTGGCCGAGTTGTTGGATGAAGAGAAGCTGAGCGGCGTTCCTGTGCTGATCTTTGCAAACAAGCAGGACCTGCTGACAGCCGCCCCGGCCTCCGAGATCGCAGAGGGTCTCAATCTGCACACCATCCGGGATCGCATGTGGCAGATCCAGTCCTGCTCCGCCCTCACTGGTGAGGGGATTCAGGTGAGTGTAATGAGCTGAGCTTCTCCTTCTTTGCCTTTTGTTTTTAAGTGCCATTATTCTCTTCTTCTCAACTTTCTGCTGTTTCTCTTAAATTCACTTTCAGGAGGGAATGAATTGGGTCTGCAAGAGCGTCAACTCCAAGAAAAAATAGCTTTGCTTCTAGTCTTCTTCTACTCAGGAGGAACAGCTGCAGCACATACACACACGCACACACACACACACACACTTGACACACACTGCACCCTCCTGAGCCTTAGTACGATGGGATATACCTGTGAATGTAAACACACTACTAATCCAACATGGACTTGGAGTTTTTAACCCCCTGCATTCTATACATTCCTGTATCGCTGATGTTTACTAATCTCGACACATCTTCCTACGTTGGTCTCTACAAAGAGGAGCAGGGTTTTGACTTCAAAAGGGAACCCATGCCAGGAAATCAACGTCCTCCACCCAGACTACCCACGTCACCATCACTGTCCCAGCCAATCCCAGCCACCACCCACAGCCTGTCACAACCTCAACCATTCCCATTAAACTTCTGTCTTTCATTGGAATTTCAGCATATTCCTTAAACTCTTTCACTCGTCTTCTTCTCCATCTTATTCTTACAGATTGATATGTGTTGTTGTTGTTTTTTGTTTTTTTTTAATCATTCCACGATGGCTGTACGCGCTTTTCCTGCTATGGCTCTGTTTGAAGTGAGATATTTTTGTAATTGTTTTATTTATGGTGAAGTAGAGTGTAGAGTGCTTTCAAACAACAACTGGTGTGGCGTGTGTGATTTCAAGGGTGTTGAAGAGACGGCCCGACTCTCCCCACTATAGAATAATACTCTACATGTTAATATGTATAAAAAAAGATACAAATTAAACGGTTAAGAGGCACTACATTTTTGGATCAAATGTAAATAGCTCGGCCCTGTGTTCATATGTTACGTTATGCACGTTATCGAGTATAAGATACCCTGCTGTACTTTGTAGTCTATAATGTTTGCATATCTAATATATGCTGGTAGATTTTTAACAGAGGTATACGTACTGTACGTCCCAATGCATTTCTTTGTGCTCTTTGGGTTAGTGAGGGAATTCACTCTTTTCGCATTTCCTTTTGATATTCTTGAATGTAATCTGTCCAGAATTGAAGGTACTGTATGTGAATAAAAAGATAAGAAAAATCAGAAACTACTGATTTGAATTAAGCTTCTTGCTGCATTAATATACTTAAGTTCACTCAGGTCATGCAGGGACATTGTTTTGTTTTTTTGTAAATCTCACCAGACTGTAGTGGTCACACACTAGTAGCAGGTGGAGTCAGCTGTTCATGACAGCATTCAAGCCTGTGTGGAGAGGCCTCTGTGGGAGACAGCAGCTCTATTGAATTTAACAGAGCACTGAATTCAAGACCAATATGGCATCCTGACTGTAAATATTTCAACGCAATAATTCAAATACATCCTACAAATGCATTTCTCTCCAAAAGTATTGTATTGTATTACTGATGGTGTCTAAAGCGAAGAACACATCGTCTTAATAACAGAAAAGGTTAAAAGCAAACATTTGCATTTAGGACTTTTTTCCCCATATAAATTACAGGTATGTTCACCTGTACTAGTGGTTTCCAATCCCTCAGAAGGGGTCACAGATGAATCTAAGGGGTTTGGAGATGACTTACAGGGTTGTAAATAAGACAAAACTAAAATTTGCTACCCACATTTAGCTTATTTTTTCTGACTTTTCTCCAATCTGAGGTCAATAATGAACCTTCAAGCTCGATATAGTGTATGGTTTTCCTTTTCGGGCACCTAAAATTAATTCAAATTAAACAATCTGAGAAGGGAAAATCACTCTTTGGTTGAACTGCTCACAACTCTTAGACATGCAGCCAGTGACAGGAGGACACACGAAGACATCGCTTTGTATTTGAGGGTCAAAAAAAGCTTGGAGACCACTGTCCTGTACAAAAGTTTGACTGCATAACTGAAAATAAAGGCCTGTGTTATTCCTCACCCTTACGGATACAATCAAACATTTAACAGCCTCAGAAAAGATGAATAATTTAAGACTTAGTTGTTGACTAGTTAATCCGTGTATTAAAAGATGGCATGTACCTCATGTTTACCTTGAGTCATGGATTGTACCTAAATATCTTTTTGTGTGGGTTGTAACAGAATAAGGGCTGCAATATACTAAATATGAAATCCAATTTGGTTTGTTCTAACAGGCAGGAGTTTCAGGCAGGTGGTGCTGTATCCACCTGGTTGGGTAAGTACCTCATGGCCTGGGGCTGAGCAGGAGAAGCTGTGCAGCTTGGATCTTCTCCCCCAGCCAGACTGACTAACTATCTGGAATGCACAAACCTAATCCACCTCCAGGGCATAGAGGGCTGCAGGTACACGAGACCACCTGCATACCTGTGTTGCCTGCATGTTAGAGGGGTGTGATGGATGAGGACATCTGTCTGACAACATCGCGGTCTTCCACCTCCACCCAGTACATTTAACTATGTACCTTTACTCAAGTACTGTACTTAAGTACATTTTTTAGGTACTCTACTCGAGTATTTCCAGTTTATGTTATTTTATACTTTTACTCTGCTACGTTTCAAAGGGAAATGTTGTACTTTTTACTCCACTACATTTTATCTTACCTTATGTGACTGTTTAGACAGGTTGGAGTTATGCTGGGATTTACATGATCTCACCAATAAGTATGTTAAAGTTGTATGTTGTCCTTCAACAAAACTAACAAGAGAGCTCTTGAAGTCCTGAAAAAATATTTGTTTTTTATCTTGTGTAACCAGATAGTTACTAGCGCACACAAAGTATTATCTTGTGCACATAAGATTGACAAAAACAACAACAACATATTTTAGGACCTTGGGAGCTCCATGATGTAATACTTTAAATGGCAATACTTTTTTAATGTGGGACTTTTACTTGCAACAGTCTTTACATTGTGGTATTGCTACTTTTACCTAAGTAAAAGATCTGAATACTTCCACAACTGCCTCCATTGTGCAGTCACATCTCAGAAATCTATTGTCCAATTCTGTGGCTAATTTCAGTGCTTAGTGCAGCTCCTGTGGAGGCCCCATCCAGTTCAGACTGGATTCAGATCTGTGCTGCTTTTGGCCTTTTAGTACAGGTTTGTGTGGTTGGACAGTGAGAGCCCCTCATGAGCAGAGGTCTGATCATCTTCCTGCCCAGTCAGGAGCTGGCTTGGATCCATTTATTGCTTAGTCAAGCAAAGCTGGGAGCACATTGCAACCCTTTCGGCCTTTGCCTCTGGTTTTCACCAAAGTCTGTTAGAAGGCGAAGCAAGAACAGAATAGAAATACTGAGTTCAATGGGAGCCAAACCGCAACCTGATCAGACAGTGAGTGCATTGATCTGCGTCAGGGTGCTGAAGCAGACGTACAGCTGTAGTCACATAACCTGATGATCAGCTTGATTACCTGTACTTCTTTGTATCTAAGCTACCTGAAAGGTGCTGAACAGGAGCTTTGTGCTGTTTTGTCTGAATCAGAGCATGAACAGGTACAGCCATGAAATCATCCTTCCGTAATCACTTTAAAGGTGCGAGTATGGGTTGTTATAAAGAAAATGATTTGCTGTTGAGTTCAGAATGTACAGAAAATACCTCCAAAACTAAAGGCACTCCCATCAGCCTCTGCTGTAGCTACTTTGTGTTTAATGCTAATTAGCAAATGTTAGCATGCATTTAGCTTGAAGCACCGCTGTGCATAAGTACAGTCTCACAGAGCTGCTAGCATGGCTGTAGACTCACTCGTTGTTTCTTTCCAGCAGCTTTTACGTCAGTATATTCTTCCAAAGTCTGCTTTTATTTTTCCCAATGACCATTTTATTTCACGATGACACTTTTTTGTCAACATGTCTTTGTTTGTACAAAGTACAGCCTCGCAGAGCAGCTAGCATGGCTACAGATTCTTACGCTGTGTCCCAAATCGCGTACTTGCGTGCTTATATATATAAGTATGGCAAACGACACCACCCTGTCACAGTGAACGCACTACACAAGTCAGTACATAGTGCCCTAATTTGAGACACAGCTCTAGTCTTATTCAACGACAATATGGCATCAGACACAGTACTTGTTAGTTGCATAAATTAATTGTTAGATCTGGTCTTTTAATGGGGTTAATATTCAAAAAAAAAAAGGACAAAATAACACCTGCCTTTCACTTTCAATGTAAGATATTTGTAAAACATGGAGTTCCAAGTGTAGTGAGTACTTGATTAAAAACGTACTTAGGTGAAGCCAGAATTACTAATTGTAGATTGTACTCACTTACTAACAGCACTGAGACAACTTGAAATGACTTACCTTCCACCCTGTGTCCTGTAGCTATTTGTTTGTCTTACAGCTGAAAAATTCATTTTAAAGCTTACAGGCTTATTATTGAACTCCGAACTACATTCAGGTCATAAATAATTGCCCAGAAGAAGACATTTGGAGGCGTAACATGTCTAACAGTGTGTTCCTGCTGTAGGAACAGTATGCTGTATGTTTTACTTTGCGAAACATTGGACACGACTGATCCAGAGGGCCTTGGAGACGTGCAAACAGCCTCTTCTTCTTCTTTCACAAAGATCCTCATTGTCCAGTCTTCCTCTCCTCTCACACAGACAGAATGCACTAGTATTGTTCCTCGTTTCTGGCTTTTAACTCCCTGTTACGTTCGGTTCTCACAAAGCACTATGGAAAATACAATATGATACACAGAAAAAAGACAATTGGAACATATGCTATTTGCTTTCTGGTGGAGAGTTTGACTAGAAGATCAATATCACTCTCATGTCGGTACACTCAATATGAAGCTGCAGCTAGCAGCTGGTTAGCTTAGCTTAGCATAAAGAATGGAAACGGGGTGGAGCAGCTAGCCTGTTTGTTTAATCCGTACAAAAACTGAAGTTTAAAACTTTATGTGCCAGCTTTTTTCTTGGCTGGGAGCAGTAACTTCCAGGAGTCTTTGCTGGTTGCCTGGCAACTGGTCCCAACCAACAACCAGTTGGCACATAAAAATGGTTAATTGTCGTTTTTTTGTGCAGATTAACAAGCTATAATGCGTTAATTAGTGAGCTTTAGAGGTGCTGGTGGGCAGATGCTGTTACCTTTGGACAGAGCCAGACTAGCTGTTTCCCTGTTTCCAGTCTTTATGCTAAGCTAAGCTAAGCAGCTGCTGTAGTCTTACATTTACCGTACGAGAGTGGTACTGATCTTCTCATCTAACTCTCGGCAAGAAAGTGCATATGTGTATCTCCCAAAATGTCAAATTGTTCCTGTAGTAGATTAGAGCCTTGAGGATAATTTTAAAAAAGTGTGTACACTGAAAAAATCAAAAGAATTTTCTTTTTAAGTAGTTTTTGGTGTTTTATCTGCTTCTGTGGTTGTTTTATCAGTGAATAAAAGCCTTTTCCCCTCACAGCGTGTCCATGTGTGTGTGTGTGGGTAATTTAACGGAGCCAGACAGCGTGTGTGTGTGTGTGTGTCAGAGATACATATCAGAGACATAGGCGACCGAATTACTGCCTTTTTTTCTCCTCATGGATCAGACAGCTGTGCAGCAGCTGTGTGTGCAAGTGTGAGAAAATGTGTGTCAGGAGAGAGAGAGAGTGTGTGTGTGTGTGTGTGTGTGTGTGTGTGTCAGAGAGTGAAAGATAGAAAAGCAGCGCTGTAATTTATACTGCACCTCCGACCCCACAGTTCTTGGCTGCCTGTGTCTCTGCTGAGGTTTGCTGACGTGAGAAAAAAACACATCAGACCTCTGCTTCCACCAGCTCAACACGGGAAAGAGGTGGGAGGAAGACGAGGGTGGAGCAAGAAGAAGCAGTATGATTAAAAATGTTTGTTTTTACGTGTACATTAACCACTGATTGACATTCAGAAACTCAAAATGACATGCTTGTCCTACAAAAACCATGAAAAAGAGATTGAGATTCATTCTTGACTTCGGAAACAGTAGTTGGCAAACCAATCTCACCACAAGGTTGTTTTTGATCTTCTTCTTCAGCAGATGGAATAGTAGATGTTCAAATTTCCTGAGCGCTTAAATGACCTTGCATCCATGTTAGCTTTAAGGTAGAGATTAAATATATGAAGCTGCAGCCAGAAGTTGGTTAGCTTAGCTTAGCACAAACACTGGATGCAGGGGGAAACTGCTAGCCTGGCTCTGTGTGTGCCAGCGGTGCTGGTAGGCTGTTCTGGAGCTCTCTTTTTCTTTTTTTTTTAAATTTCCATTCCCTTTTCACTCATTCAAACACAAACACACAAGTGGATCAATCCATGCTGTCTGAACGGGATTGAGGCTCAAAGTGCTGGGTAGGGTAAAGCAGTAATGCAACCGCTTAATCAGGCCGAGGGGAACAAACAAACACATACACTCTGACTGACTACTCATCTCAAGACTCGATCTCTCCATCCTGTTTTCTCTCTGCAGGCCTCCACCCACCCACACACTCATGAGCCCTGTTTGTACTGGGTGGACACAGAGATGTTTAAAGTTTTGTTTAAATGGGTTTGTCCTTCTGTTAACATGTCTTTTAAAGGTAAATAATAAATACACTAATAGATGAACTGTCAAACAGAAAAAAGGCAGATTATTTTTCATGTTTAAGAAGGAACAGCAGAGATTGTGTAATGTTAGGGTACAAGTGGGAGGATGTCGTTTTTGTTAAAAGTCATATTAAGAGTAAACAGATGACTGTCTAGGGATGACTGTATGAACTGGAAACAAAACCAAAACACCGAGCACGAATCAAATGCTGAGATTGTGTGTTCGTACAAATGTGAGAAATATTGAAAGATAAGGCTGGTGATATTCTATAATTTTCTTATTTTGAACAAATCCCATGAAAAGACCAAAACCAACAATGAATTAACTTATTCCTCCGTACCAAGACTAAGTCTCTGTGAAGCTGTATTAATAAATGTACTGAAAATTTAACACTGTATCAATTTAATTTAAGCTTATTTACATTAAACAATGGACTTTGGTTGACATGAGGCGTCCATGATTGTTTTGTTTCCATGTCTGATGTAGCAGTGTTTCCCAGTTGTGATTACGAGTCTGATGTTGACATGAACATTATTTACAAGTCGGAAACTCGTAATTACAATAACTCCAATATGACATGACTGCAGCATTAACGTACAGTCACACAACCTTCCCATCCTACGAAATCACCCCGCGCAAAAAGGAAGAGGTGTCACGTTTCTGATGCGGGTTAATAAATAAATATTGGTCAGAGCAATGCTACAGTTTGTTGTCTGGTAGTGTGATAACGTACTTAAAAATAACGAGGAAACACTAGAATAATAACAAAGAAAACCTGCGCGGTCAAAATTGAACAAAGGTGAAGTCTGAGCTGCAAATCTGCAGGAGATCGAGATGAAAAGAACGCTTGAATTTGCCTGTCCTACGGGCTTCAATAGAAGTGAATGGGAGACGAAGCAAATATTTGTAGTCAAATGTAACGTGATCATACTAGCTAAATGCCATCATCAGCTAACATGCTGATGTTTAGCAGGTATAATGTTTACCATGTTTAGCGTGTTAGCATGCTAACATTTACTAATTGGCAGTTGATGGGGATGTTATTCGTTTTGCAGGTATTTCGTCATGAGCCACAGTTTTGGACAAATGAAAAATTAACGGATCACCAACGTTATTACAATTCATCCCGAGGGGAACATGATCTGGAAAAAATTTCCCGGCAATCCATCCAGTAGTTGTTGAGATATTTCAGTCTGTGGCATGGCTGAAAACTAGTACACAGTCAACACATCAATGAGCCACACTGTTGCATTCAGTGATTTGTTCCTTCGCTACCATGAACACACTGTAGTTTATTTTGAATCAGTCCAACAAACATTGTTCAGGCAGCCTAAATACTTGCTAGTTCACCAAATGTGTGTTAATCCGCTGCTGAAAATAGTCCCCCACAAATGCACTTTTACTCGTTTGAGTGATGTTTGCTTAAAACTACAGTGCCCAGCTGTTTTAGGGAATTACTGAGTCTTTATTTATTTATTTATTTTTAATGACACTTTATATTTGTGACCCATTTTTGAGGATTTACAGTGGGAACCATTGGGCTTGGGGCCACAGATAGGGTACGGATATGGGAAAGTATTAAAGTACTAACGCATTGATGGTTTTGGTCTTTTCATGGGATTTATTGACAATAACAAAAATATAGAATATTGCTAGCCTTATACTTTAAACGAACATGAGAAAACGGGATTTGCACATACAGAGCTGACAGCAGAGACCGGTTTAAATTTGTTCATTTATTTGGAACCCTCCAAATCACGTCTGTAATTTTTCCATTTCACAAAATATTTACAAAAAAAGATACTTTTATGTTGTTTTTTTCTCTTTATGCTGACTGTTGTAACAGCTCCTTTTTAGGATGATGACAATTGCTTACATCTCGCAGTCCAGTCTTGTTCTTTTAGAAAAAGTTCTTGGAAAAAAAATTCCTCCCACCCTTCTTTTCTTTCATACACTCATTTTAAAACTGCATACATTTTTCCCCCCATTGTTCTTCTTTTGAGTGCTTTAAAAAACTCTTCCTTGCATGCTTTCAGCTGCAAACAGGAAGCCAAGAGCTCGTGTGCTTATTGAGAGGAAGTGACATCTTTGCCCTGCAGGAAGTACAATTACAGCATCATCAGATCCTCCAGATGCTTGATTGGTTTGGTCTGTCCCGTCTTGCCTTTTTCTCTAAAATCAAAGAGTCTCTCTAGACAAGCATGAAACCTACAGATGTACCAAATAACACAAAGTCATAGTAATTACTAAATGGAAACAGTCTTTGTCAGAAGCTTTCTGTCCCGTGGGAAGCCTGGTAGCAGAAAGGGAGTGCTAGGAATAAGGGCCAAATTCCCAAAACTCTAAGAGGGTACACTGGCCCTCTTCATATGCAGCACTAGTGTCCCTCTGCAGGTCAGCATCTGTAGTCCAGGCATAAAAAGGCATCCACAAGTGCATTGTGGGTGTTCCATGGAAGAGCGTTTTGTGTTCAAGCCGTACGATCCATCCCTGAACTAAGCAAAGAAAGGAAGAGGTGCCATGACGATAAAAATCAAGAGACAAAGGGACCGCAGTCCCTCTTTAAAGGATCTATCAAACAACGTGAACTGGGCAGAGAAAAATATGATGCTAATAACATAAGGCAATTGACCTCAGTACAACTGGAGGGGTGATTATATCAGAGAAACATGAGGCGCTAAACTGGAAAGGTCAACACTGCACAGTATTATCTCTTTTCCCTTTAGCGTCAGTGACAAGCCATGAAGAGGCATGAGAAGATTTTCTAATAAAAAGTTCATTTTCTATCCATCTCCTACTCTATAAATAAAAAGATGCATGTCATACTCTCCTCTCCTCCTCCTCTTGTTTCTTGTTGATGTGTAAAATGCCGAGCTAAGTTGTGCCAGAGTGAGTGGTTGGTTGTTTATGCATTTTACGTATAATACACTACATGAAACACTGACTGAAAATAAAGAAAATAAAAACACAAAGAGATCAACCCTGCCCCCGAATGTGTATACATGTTCTAGATCTGTGTGTGTGTGTGTGTGTGTGTGTGTGTGTGTGTGTGTCTGGATATAAATTCTAATATTTTAATGTGTGTATAGTATAACTGTATTGTGTTTTTTCCGGTTAGAGTCGGTAAAGGTGTGATATTTTGGTGCCTGTCCCTATATCCAAGTGTGTGTGTGTGTCTACTCTGTTAACTGGTGACATAGTGCTTTGTAGAGGGCTGCCCATACAGCCCGTAAAAATCTGCATGTCTGTGTGTCTGAGAGGCGTCTATCCAGTCCCTCACTGCCAAGCCCTGCATGGACGGACCTCCAGAGGCCAGGCCAGGAGGAGGGGGGTAGTCTTGGGCGCTGACCCAGGGGAAAGAGCCAGAGCGCGGGTACGGGGGATGGCTACGGTGGCCCGACACCGAGGGCACTCCGGAGCAGTAGCAGTTATCCATCGTGCACACCAGGATCTTACGGCCGCCATATTGAGGCAGCACAGCCTGCTGGGAGGAGTGTGAGGAGCTGCTGCCTCCAGGAGGAAAGTGCGAGGAGCCGAACACGGAGCCTGAATGGTGGTTGGTCAGAGAGCCGCTCCCACTTCCTGTCCCGCCGCTCTCGCTGATGTGAGGCGGGCCACAGGGGCCGAGAGGCTGCTGATTGGTAGACTGGCCTTCTCCAGAGGCAGAGCCGGAGCCCAGGTAGGGCTGTTTGGCTAACGATGAGGAAGAGGATGAAGAGGAGGAGGAGGAGTCCTTGAAACCGGGAGCGGCGGTTTTTCCGACGTTCCCGTTTCCCTCTGGGAAGGCAGTGGAATGTTTCCGTTTCTCTGCTCCAGAGCCAGAGCTCTGACCGCTGGGATACGCAGGGACAGACTGCAGGAAGGTCGAGGGAGGGGTGAGGGGAGCTGAGAGAAAAGAGAAAAGGGGGGAGATAAGAGGTAATTAAAATGAAAACACACTCATGACAGTAGTGTCCTAGATTAAACCCTGATAGGCGTGTTTAAGATCCTACCTTCCAGCGTTCTCTTCAAGCTCTTTTCTCTTTTTGAGATTTCAGAGAGGAATAGTTTAGAGTTTAGATTCCCCACTTTGTAAGGAGGGAGACTGCTGCCCACACATGCCTGAGACCTGCAACAAGTGCCAAGAGACATGCAAAATTCAAGATAAGACATCAGCTTGGAAACATCACCTGCGTATTATAGACCCACGGGCAAAAAAGTAGAACATCCATTTTAAAAATCCAAGAGCTTTTCTCTCACCTGTCTGTGAGGATTTTAACCGGCTTGGTGTTTTTCATGAAGCTCAGCTCCTCTGCCTTACTGAAGGCCGTGTGGATGGAGCTCAGCAGCTTCTGGGCCTCGTGGCGCTGCTCTCCCAGAACCAAAACCTGGGCAGCGTTCTCCTGGCAGAACCGAGCCTGAGCCCGATCCAGAGCCTCCAGTGTCCGACCAAGATCCTCCTCCAGGAGCTGGTGCATCCGCTGGTACTGCAGACGCACCTCCTCTTTCAGCTCACACACCCTGTCCTGTGGAGAAACGAATATGGACACACAAAACATCAAACCACTCGAAATGTTCTTTGTATTATGCAACACCGTGTAGAATCTCTGAAAATGTGTGTAGTTGCGTTTACACCCACAGGAGCAGGGTGTAAAAACATACCTCCACCACACACTTGTCAGAGTCGAGTTTGCAGAGCTGTTCTTCGATCTCCTGCACTCGTTCCTCCATGCGCTCCTGCTGTCTTAACAGGCTTTGCTGTGAGGTGAGAAGAGAAAGAAAGTAAGTCTTGAGCTTCAGGAAGTTGTGACCTCAGCTAGCCACTAGCATTCCCTCCCCACGCCTGAGATATTAGAATCCGGGAGTTGGCAAATTTAGTCTCCATCCAACACACAATCCCTGTGGGGGAGGAGGGAGGGTGTGCCGTCATAGCAACCAACAGCTATTTTGTGTTTGCATTAGTGAGTGAGGAGGACTAATGTTGGGGGAGCTGGGGGAAGCGAGCAGAGAAAAAGCTCCAGCAGCTCTCCTCTCTCTACTCTCCCCTCAGTGGACCTCCTCTGTACTTACTCTTTAAAAGATGCACATGCATTCACAGAGTAGAAGCTGCTCTCAATGTTGTGGCAACAACACTTGTTATTTCTAGGATGATAATTGCATGTGAACAACAGCAGACGCCTGCTCAGGCCAAGCTGAGATGCCCATCTGGCTCAGCTTGTGGTCAAAATAAATTAAAAAACATAATCAATGGCTCCATGTGAGATCAACAATCCTTTATCTCGCTCCCTACATTGTATAAGTCTGATAGCAGGAATGTCATTGACACAGATTCGCTAATCCTTCATGTTATTAATATTTAATGTGAGATATGAATAATCCTCAATCAACATTTAATGAATGAGACGCATGCTGATTAGATGGTACAGAGCAAAATAATGTGCTAATGCCAATATGATCCCGATTCTAATAAACAACACTAAGTGTCAGCCATGCTTGCGGCTTTGTGAGGCTGTACTTAGGGACAGCAGTGTTTTGAGCTAAAAGCTAACATCGGCATGCTAACATGCTCACAATGACAATGCTAATATGCTAATGCTAAGCAGGTATAATGTTTACCACATTCACCATCTTAGTGTAGTGTGTTAGCATGCTAACATTTGCAAATTGGCACCAAAACAGTACAGCTGAGGCTGATGGCAATGTCAATGTTTAGTCATAAACCAAAGTAGGGCTGCAACTAATGATTATTTTCATTATAGGTTAATCTCAATTAATCGATTAGTTTAGTCTTTAGTTTTTAGGCTATAAAATGTCAAGAAATGGATTTCCCAGAGATCAAGGTTATGTCTTCAAAATGCTTGTTTTGACCAACCAACAGTTCAAACTCAAACATATTTCATTGAATATCATATTAGACGAACAAAAGCAGCAAATCCTCACATTTGAGAAACTGAAACCAGAAAATGTTTTGCTTGAAAAATGCCCGAAACGATCAAAATACTTTTTAGCTCGACTAATAACGATTATTGCAGCTCTAAACCAAAGTATTGGACAAACTAAAATGTTGACCTGATGGCGAATCTAGAAGAAAAGTTTAAAAATGGACCAAGTTAATCAAATTAATGCTGAGAGAAACATGAATGCGTGTAACAAATCACATGCCAATCCATCCAGTACAGTCCAATACAGTTGAGAGATTTCTCTCTGGACGTTATAACAAGGGATTGAATCTGTCATTAATCCCACCAGTCAATAATCTGTTGTTTTTCACAGCCTGAAGGTCTGTTCACATACCACCATCATCATCATCTTCATCACTATCCAATCATTCCAACTACACAGCAGCTGATTTTATCATCAGTGCCATCAGCTGCTGTAGAGCTCGACAGGAATGAAAACCTGCCTACTCTTGGGCCTCAGTGGCACATGGTTGGGAACCACTGCCCTAGATATCTTTCTCTCTCTAACACACACACACACACACACAGTTGGCATGGTTAGATCCAGGACTGTGACCTGGTTGTGCTGATTGATTGAGTTAGGCTCCGAGCAGAAGCCAGGGGAAAAAACAGGGTCGAAGGAGCCGAAGCTTCCCAAAGGGGGGTGGCAACTAAATGTATGGGATACCTTTGGGGGACGGAGGGGGGTATAAAGAGGGGAGGGTGCTCTTTAGCTGTCATTTCACCACAGTGTCTTCTCCATCAGATCCACCAGAGCAGGAGAGCATGGCCAGAGGGAAGGTCGGTCCTCGCCTGGAGTGGCTGGTGGAGGGTGTGAGTGAGGTGAATGTAGTGGGGGGCTGACGGACGTGAAAAGCAGGGGGGTGGGAGGGTGGGGGATGCAGGGGGGTGGGGTGTGTGTGGGGAGAGGGGGTCCACTCTGCATTCCTTGATTGCATTCAACATGGAGGATGTCTTTGAAATCACTACCATGACAAATATCTAAAAAACGTTTATGGATTAGAGTTGATTTGGCTAAAATCAATGTCACAATATAATAAGTATATATACTTATATAAGTATAATAATAATTATTTATCTGATTTCTACACAGGAAATCGTTTAGCAGAGGTGGTAAGTCACCGAGATTCATGACACTTTGTTTTGTGATCAATTTCTTCCGTAGAAGATGGCCTAAACAATAACCACGCTCATTAAATGTATGGTATTTGCTGCTGGGTTTTTAATTTTTTTATTTAATAAAACTATTTATTTTTAAATGATGTTAGTGGTCGTTTCAGGCCAATAATGATAAATATTTATATATGGGAGTTTAATCTGCCAATAGTAAGATTTTAAATATAAACGCATAACAAACAAACTTGAAATGGATTCCTTAGATTCGAGAGACCAAGATACATACGAAGGACATTTTAAAGTTGAAAAATCAACCACTCGCTTACTCGTCGCCCGACAATAAGCTAATATCGGCCAATTTATTGGTCCAGCTCTAGTGGAGGTGGTCGTTATTTTAGGCGACGTGGCCCACCTCCACTATAAAACCCATAGAGTATATCACAATGTGGCAAACGTATGCAAAGATCACATAAAATAATCAAATTCATGTTCAATGCGATGAATTGTGTTTAACCGTTAGCCATTACTAGAGCTGAAATTATTCAATTAACCATTAAGTTGATCACCAGAAAAGTAATCATTCGTTAAAATAATTTTCTCAAGACAAAATGCCAAACATTCCTTTCCAGCCTCTCAATTGTGAGGATTTGAGAATTCACTTCCATAAAACAAAAACTTAAAATCACTAATATGATTATATCATCAAGATACAATTTCCTCTGAAAGTCCATGAGTGATAATAATCGCTAGAGCCCGACCGATATATCAGCATTGCCAATATTTTTGTGTTATTATTAGTGTCTGCATATATTTCGGTCGATCAATACGTAACAAGAAATTGCAGCAGAGAAATGCCAAAGATACAGAATGTCATTTAGAAACAGTGCCATTATAGCTCGACAGATACTGGATTTTTGAGACTGAAAACAATAGATATTTGAGAATTTAAAAAAACAAAGAATAACCATATGGTAATATACATAACAAACACTTTTGATTAGAGCTGCAACGATTAGTCGATTAATTGATTAGTAGATCGACAGAAAATTTATTGGCAAGTATTTTGTGTAATTTTTTTCATCAAAAATGCCAGAGATTTGCTGATTCCATCTTCTCAAATGTCAGGATTTGATGCTTTTCTTTGTCTCACAAGATTGTAAATTGAATCTCTTTGTGGTTTTGGACTGTTGGTCGGACAAAACAAGACATTTGAAGACATCGCCTTGGACTCGATTAATAAAGGAAATAGTAATCAGATAATGAGCACAATCGTTAGTTGCAGCCGTACTTTGGTGTATGACTATGACATTCCCATCAGCCTCAGCTGTACTTTGTGTTCAGTGCTAATTTTTAGTACTAATGAGCAAATACTGGCATGCTAACACACTGTACTAGAGGATGGTTAACATAGTAACAGCTGTTTAACATAAGCATTGTGAGCATGTTAGCATGCAGCCCTACTTTTGATAAGAATGCTTTAAATTATTATTTTTTAAGGAATTGTGACCATGTAATGGAGATACTGTTTCTAAACGACGTCAAACATATCTTTGGCATTTATGTACTGCACTTTCTTGTTGCAGATCGGCTGATATTTATCTGTGATAACGTAATATTAGCTGATATATCGATGCTGCGGATTTATCACTCTAGTTCTCGTTGCCATTACATAGTTTGCCCACCAGTTTATTTTGTATGATGTAAAATAAATAAACTGTAATAAACTGTAAAATGTCCCATTCAACACATAGACCTACCTTTCTCACAATACATTTATATCTGTATTTAAGATAACCTTATCAAACATGTTTATTTTATGTTTATGCTAAAACAGGAATATCAGCCAATAATAAATAATTGTTTTAAAGATAAATATTGATATCTGTATCTGGGTCAAAACCAGAATTACTTATCGCTCCCAGCCTGATTATAGATAATGTAGGAAAAGCTGTAAATGTGAAGGATTTTGGTAATACAGATTTTAAAATTAGACCAGGACCCACCCGATGGCCCTTCCTGTGCCCCAGGCGCCCGATTAACTATACATAAAGCTGAGTCATAGCATTACCAACAGGAAATACACCCAAGCTTGACACCTAAACAGGGTGTTGGGTGAACAACATGAGTCAGTCAGCAGTGAAGCCTTCATGGTTCTCCCTCTGACTAAACCGCCCTGTCACACACCCCTTTAAAACAGAAAAAAAGGGGGGGAGGAAAACCAATCTGACCTCTGCTCGAACCGACGACAGCGAGCACCAAACCCCCAGGAAGGGAAGAGGTTAATAAAAAAACCCCAAGTAGACCGCAGAATCAAGTGACAAATCACTTTAATCCCCCTTCCCCTTGTCTCCGCTCCCACCCCCCCTCACAACTGGCGATCCCTGAGCTAGGATGCACCTGTGCTGGGGAGATAAGGCCCTCTGAGGGCCCCTCATTGTTCCACCCTCGACTGCATTGTTTGTCATTCCAACAGATGAGAACGGAGGCTGGAGTGGATCACAACTGAAAAATGCACAAGACTCTCACACAGGCGCTGAAAAACACTCAATGTGATTGTTTCTTAAAATGGGAAATTTTGGTTTTGATTGAGTAAAGTGACGTGTTAAATACATAAAAACGACTGAGAATATATCATGGCAGCTTTGAACCCAAAAACCTCCAATTAATGTCTTTAATGTGGCAAAAAAATGACAGTAAAATGTGTCCTTTGTTCTGGTGACGTTTGCTTGACGCCTACAAAGTGGATGAAAAATGACCTCACTGGCCTGGGTGATGCTGTTATGAATGCACAAAGCTACATTTTGGTACTTGAGTGGGCACTCAGCCAACACATATTGATCACTGATGAATTGACAAATTCTTGCAAGTAGGGCCACAACTAACGGCTTTTTTCATTATCGGTTAATCTGCCGATTACATTCTTGATTTCATAGTCTATAAAATGTCAGCAAATAGCAAAATCACAGTTTCCCAGAGCCCAAGGTGAGGTCTTAAAATGTCTTGTTTTCTTTGACCAACAAGCCAAAACCCAAAGATATTCAGTTTACTATCATAGATGATATTATTCACATTTGAGAAGCTGGAACCCATGAATTTTTCCCATTTTTGCTTTAAAAAATTACGTAAACAATTAATCGATTATCAAGATACTTGCAGATTAATCTTCTGTCGCTCGACTAACCAATCAAGCGACTACTTGCAAGATGTCTGATGTCCGCTTCCATGACGAGGCAGTGGTGAAATCAAACTACCGGCTGAAAATTTGTTTCTGTCACAATGTCAGAGTGTGACACTGTCCTGAGGAAGCAGGTCAATAAACAAGAATGTGTTTGTTTAATGTATGTGTACGATATATAAAATTCTCCTTACTCTGATGTCGTTGCGTCGCAGCTCCACGTCAGTGACAGCATGGCCATGGCTGGGGTGGCAGCGGGCGAAGCAGCAGTACTGGCACACCGCTGTCTGCTCGGCCTCGCAGTGGTACAGCCTGTACTCGTCATGCTGCAGGCAGGTCCAGGCCTTCACCGCCTCGGCCTCCACCAACAGGTGCCCGAGGGCTGAGCATGGCTGCTGCAGGTGTGTCTGGACGTGGGACTGGCAGCATGGGGCGTTGCAGCGCAGGCAGACCTTCACTGCAGGGAGTGGAGGGCCTCGGCGGCACAGGATGCACTGCAGCGCCGGCGTGGTTGCCTTCTCCACGCTCAGGGCGTTGTACTTCTCGACTATGTTGGACAGTTTGTGGTTCTTCTCTAGGCTGGGCTTCTGCGTGTAAGCATGATTGCACTCAGGGCAGCGGGCCAGCGTTGAGTCCTTGGCCCAGGCCTCACTGATGCAGCCCCGGCAGAAGTTGTGCTTGCAGGGCAGCTGGATGGGATCTGAGAACACGTGCAGGCAGATGGGGCAGATGAGCTCCTCCTCAAAACAGTTCCTCCACGTCTCAGCCATGTCAGAGGCCATCATGGTGCGGACAGGCATACACTAACTGTTTTCCACTTCTGCCAGACCTCTAGGCCTCTCCGTCCTCGCAGGAAACCTGACACTCTCAGAATGAGTCTTGAGAAAAAAGATAAAAACAGACCCGATTCCGTCCTGAAAGATCAGTCTGTATGTTTCAACCCTTGTGACCAAATTAAAGGAGTCTCCCTGACAGACGAGTATTGCTTATTGCTGCAGCATGAAGGCAAATTCCAGAAAATTGAGCAGAGAAAACTTCAGGCAAGGATGACAACACCTTGGTGATTTCAACACACACAGCAGGGGCTGACGTTATACAGATTACAGTAAACGGTGCTTTCCTTTCCTCTAAATCACACACACACACACACACACACACTGGGCCTGCCTTTTCAGCTTCTGTGTGTTTATAGGCCTACAGGAAGCTAAAAGCCTGTCAGCTACAGGTAAACCATGAAATGCAAACAAGGCACAGAGAACTAAATATCTACACAATTACTCATATGATCATGAGGTGAATCAATCTCTGAATAGTACATGAAAAGTCACTTGATCCTATTCTGCTGCCTGCTCGGGCCCTTACCTTGAGAGCTTCCTTCACTTCAACGTCGGATTATGATCGACTGTGGACCAATTCAGACCAACAACCGAAGCATGAAAACCATGAGACGGGACTGCTCCAGTCCACACCCTGATTACTATTCACACACGGAGAGCTTTTTGAACCTGAATCTTGTTTTATCAGGACGTCAAGGGCGCTTGATTCCCTCAATAACCACAACGCAGCGCAATGCTTTTGTCCGCTGAATCATAAATAAGTATCCGAGGAGCCTCCACCTGCAATTTAATTATACATACAACCAGCGACGGCTTGGCAGTAGACAAGAAATGCTGTTTTACAGGTCAGAATAATAGCACAGCTTCCTCCAGGCTTTTAATTTGACATAAAAGCGACATGTCTATTTGATGAATAACGTCGGCTATGTGGCACAGCTCGCATATCTGTACACAAGGCCTCGGCGTTTTCTACCAGTTTTCTGTCGACAACAAAGGCCTTATAATCTCATTAAACAGCAAATCACACCCGGGCCATCATTTCGAGCCCGTTTACTGCATAGTTAATCGTTTTAATAGTCGAGTCCGGCTCCTGCGCATAAAACAAAGGGTTTTAGGATCCGCAGGAATGTTGGCTGCTGTTGCAGAGCCTTTTGGTTTCCCCACTCCGACACATCTATCAGATATCTCCTGACCCAACGATTAGTATTCTTTATATCCAGCTCTGGCCTCCACCTTATTCACCTATCATCGCTTCAGCCTTTAGCCAACAACATATTTTTCTACTTCCTTATCTCGATTAAATCGTGTAAATTACCTCAGACGTCACCTCACCATTTTCTACCATAGCTCAGGTACAGATAAACACTAGATTGGCCCCATTTACCGACAAGGACGGTCGTTGCTGATAGAAACTATAGTCATTATCTTTAAAACGCAGCCATATTTGTATGTTTAACTCATAGAAATACAAAAATATACCCTGCTAATCTTAAAGGGGACGTCTTTTCTGTCCTTGTTAGGGGTAGCTGTCATCAGCCATCTTGCAAATCCTCATTAAAAAAAAAAGAAAAAAGAGGAGATATCCGCCGAGGAAAGGCTGTTTCACCAAAGCTGCTTTTCGATAGCTGACCTACACACCAACGCAAAGTCCCGTCTTTATAAAAGGAAATACACGCCTTTTTGTCGTTATTGTAGGTCCAAAGGAGCAGCCTCGACGTGGTTGTTTTGTCGTGGTCTTATCTGCTCGGTGTGTCCGGTGTGAGTCGGCTCCTTGGTTCATAAAAATCCAACACGGTGGAGAATAATAATGTGTGCTTTCTCCCCCCTCTTTCTTTCTCTGTCTCTGTCGGCCAGGCTTTAGAGAGAGGAGGAATGCAGGCGAGCTGGACTAGTCTCTAAACCAGCATCAAGAAGACCGTTACCAAGCGCGACTTCCGGCGTCGTTTTTCAAAATAAAACTGAGGCCA
Organism: Macquaria australasica; assembly: GCA_005408345.1. NCBI lineage: Eukaryota > Metazoa > Chordata > Actinopteri > Centrarchiformes > Percichthyidae > Macquaria > Macquaria australasica. The sequence continues at coordinate 288,377 of SEMN01000462.1, read as the reverse complement.
AAGATAGCTACACGACAAAGCCAAATAATTCTTCAGAAGCATTTATTAACACTAAAACATCAACTGTACCTACAAGTTAGAAATGATATATTTTATAGTTTAAATACACACTTTTCAGTGGTGGAAAGTAACTAAGTACATTTACTCAAGTACTGTATTTTTAAACCTGGGCCCTATTTTTTTATTTTTATTTTTGGAGTTGAAATGACTAATACTTACCAAATTTAGTGGATGTACTTTTTGCCTGCAAGGATTACATTGCAGCCATTGCAGCCCGTTCACGGATGGGATCTACTGGACCAATTCCAAAACAAGTGCTTGTTTTTACTACTGACAGGCTCAGATTGTTATTCTAAGTGTCTGACAACATTATGGAAAGGATCCCTGCAGAGACAGACTGTTTCGTAATAAGTCTCACTCAAGGAAAAGTCTTGTCAATATCTTGAGAGAGGTTGAGTTGTTGCAGGAAGATGGTGGTGGAAATGTGAGTCAGAGTTGGAGCATTTTACTGCAGAATGAGTACTTTTACTTTTGATATTTTGAGTAAATTTTGCTGATCCTACTTACATACTTTTACTTAAGTAAGGTTTTGAATGCAGGGCTTTTACTTGGAGTATTTTCAGTGTGGTATTAGTACTTTTACTAAAGCATCTGAATACTTCTTTTTAACATGTACATATCATCATATATATATGACACTGGATGGAAAATCTTCATACATATACAAATAAAAAGGAGTCTTTAAAGCTACACTTATTAAATTAGCCACTAGGGGGCAAAAAAGCCCCATAACAAAATGATGACACTTTGTTGCTATGGCTAACATGTTAGCCACACACCCAGCAGCAGACAGTTTTTTGTCATCCCTTTCAACATGTTTCTGATGCATACAGTCCAATAGTCACTCTAATGTTGCTGCTGAGCAGGTAGCATACAGTGGGTTTACCAGAGCTTTTTGCTGAAAACAAGGTAGATGAGATTGGTCATCACAATATGACGATACAACAGACAAAAGAGGCGACCTCATATATCACGCAGTTGTTTGATTCAGTGTTTAAACGTTGGTTAATAATGCAGGTGAATGGTTTTGGAAAATGTAGTAAAACAGCCTGATATTATCTGTGAGGGATAACGGCGAACGCATGAACGCTACACTATTCTGCTTTATTTTGAAGCTGAATCACGGAGCTTCCTGTATGAGTCTGGCTGTCTCTGGCTGACCTGACGCAGCTTCTCGGCAACATCAGCCTCCCCCTCCTCCCTCCTCCCTCCTCTCCCTCCTTCCGGATCAATGCTACGGCCGTCACGTGACCTGTCACACAACTGATGTGTGTCACGTTTTTACCGGGAGGAGCTGGGGGACGAACCGGGGAGGAAGGGCAGGAAATCATACTTAAAGGGCTTACTGCATTTGTTAATGGCCTGGACGCTCATGACGTTCCTCTGGGGCAACACTGCATATCTGTGTGTGTGTGAGTGTGTGTGTGAGTGTGTGTGTGTGTGTGTGTGTGAGTGAGTGAGAGAGAGTGAGTGAGTGTTTCTGCATGTTGGTTTTGCAGGAAAATATAATTGTAATATTCCTGTAATATTCCCTCAGAGACTAAAGGTGCATTACACTTTATGGTCGCAACATGTTTTTTTGAAATTCTGAATAACATGAAATATCACACACTTAAAACAAACAATATGACATATAGTCATACTCACAGTGGTGGAGGAAGTATTCAGATCATTTACTTAAGTAAAAATAGCAATGCCACATCATAAAAATACTCCATTACACGTAAGTCCTGCATTCAAATGTTACATTTAGAAAAGACTACAGAAGTATCATCAGCAAAATGTACTTTAATTATCAAAAGTAAAATTGACAGAAAAAGTATATGAGTAAATGTAGTTAGTTACTTACCACCACTGCATATACTCATCAGTGGTGGAAGAAGTATTCAGATCCTTTACTCAAGTAAAAGTCCTGCATACAAAACCTTACTTAAGTAAAAGTATGTAAGTAGGATCAGCAAAATTTACTTAAAGTATCAAAAGTAAAAGTACTCATTCTGCAGTAAAATGGTCGCTGTCAGTGTTTTACTATTATATCTGATGTTTTTGGATTAATATTACTGCTGCATTAATGTATATGTTGCATTTTACTGCTGTAGTTGTTAATGGTTTAGCTTATTTTAAGTACTTTATATACTGTTGGGTAGTTTAATCTACAGCAATGCATCATATTTTATAAGATCATCATTATGTTTGTAGCGTTGCTGTCCTGTGAGGACCACGTATCTCTAAAAGGTAAACTTTTTCTGAGCTCAGAAAAGCAGCCCTGTTTTCAGCTTGCATGCATTTTCCAGCTGATCCAAGGGGTGGGGGGGGGGGGATTAAATTGTTTATTTATCTTAAGAAGGAGGATAATTCTCTCAACCCATAAAGAAACACTTAATCCTCCAGTTCATCAGAAAAAAATCAAATTCACCAAATTTGGAGATACATGGTTTTCACTGGACATGAAGGTATGGAAAATTGCAATCTGAAAAGTAACTAAAGCTGTCGGACAAATTTAGTAAAAAGTAAAAAGTACAATATTTGCATTAAGTATTAAGTTGCAGAGGGAAATCGTAAAAAGAGAGAATGATTTCATTATGTTGGTACATTAACACCTTCTGACATGAATGAAAATACTCACTGACTCATTTACACTGTTGATTCTTTCACTCTGACTGTAACAATAAAGTCAACATGTTGCTTGGTTGCAACATTATTATTTATTAAAGTATTCAACTGGACTGTTGTCCAGCAGATGATGTTTGTAGGGCTGGTGAGTTTCAACATTCAAAAGGTTTGACTACATTGTAATACTGGTGCATGATGTGTTGGCTGGGAAACCCCTTAAACTCTGTAAACATAACTGTTCCATTAGGGAACTTGTAGTGGAAGAAGTACTCACATCCTTTATTTAAATAAAAGTTTAAATACCACAATGTGGAAATACTCCACTACAAGTAAAAGTCCTGAATTCATCATTTTATTTAAATACAGTATTATCAAAATGTACTTAAAATATCAAAAGTAAAAGTACTCACACAGTGGCCACTTTCAAAGTTTATATATATTATATTTTTGAATTACTATTATTAATGCATTAACATGTAAGCAGCATTTTAATGTAGCGGCTGTTCAAAAAGGACTTAATTTGAACTACTTTATATATTTTCTGGTAGTTTAATCTATAATAATGCATCGTATCTTATTTAATCATCATATGCTTTGTGTGTAAAACCATTATCTACAAAGTAACCTTAGCTTTCAAATAAATGTACTGAGGTAAGAAGTATTTTCAGGGCCAAATCACTGAGGACATGTCCTTGGTTTGTTCTGAGTGGATACTGGTGGGTTTTTTAAGGCCGATTATGATTTTTCTTTTAGCTCTAAATGTACCCCTTTTTAGGTAAAACACAACCAATAATTAAATTGCAATACATTTAATTAAATTTACTATTAGGATTTAGTTTTTGCCCATCATAAAATATATTCCTGGCAATGTGGAGAGGGCTTTGAAACGTTGCTAAGAGACACAAAATGTACAGAAAATGTAATTGCACAGGAACATGAATAAAACCTTTTTTTTTAGTGGCTAGTTCGAAATATCTTCATGAGGTGAGTATTGAGTTTGGGCTTATGATTACTGATGCATGAATGTATACGCTGTGTTTTAATGTCTTAGCATCTTGAGGTGAATTTAATTTCAACTACTTTACATAGTGTTTTATTCTAAGAAGTTTATAGTATTTTCAAAATCCTGGCTACAGCCCAGAATATTTCCCTCTAAAAGTATAAAGCTGCACAAAATGAACATATTAAAATACAACTGCTGCAAAATTGCCACCACTTGAGTAAATGTACTCTCCACCACTGGGGGAACTTCAATAAGTGAAAGATATCTGCGCTCTGAATAGAAATCAGGTGCTGAATTGATCAAATGTATAGGGAACAAATCGGTAGAGATAATGAAAACACAGTTGCAGACGCACAAATCGCAGATAAAATGCAATAAGTTAATGTGAAATGAAAATGCAGTGACTGAGCAAAACAAGCCCAAGGTGGAAGCAATAAATGCAACCAATAAGTGAGTATCTCTCTGTGTTTGTGGTGCGTGTTTCCAGGAAAATATATCTGCTATATTCCTGCATCATTCCCTCAGAGACAAAGGTACATTCTGCAAGATACATTAAAACCTGCAGCAAAGGAGAAAGAGAACAATAAGTCTTAACATGAGCTAGTGCACACAATATGACATTACATAACTGATTTCAGCTCCGTTAGAAATGAAAATCTCAGTACTTGATTACAGTGAAAGTACAGTTGTACTACCAGCATCGTAGTGTATTAATAATCCAAACAATAAAGTGCACTTAAGACTATGCTAAACTTAAAACTTGTTTTATTATTAAACACGTCAGGAAGCCCCGCAGTGAAGCAGGGCATCAAAAAATTGAGTTATACTCTTGTTGATCCTCTCCACGGAAATCTTTAGTAAAAGGCGAAAGATTTATACGATCTGAAGAGAATCAAGAGTGATCTAACTCTTCCGGCGGACTGAGACCGAGGCCATTGGCGACAAAGCTATTTAAAGTGATGGTGTACCGTAAGTGTACTTATACAAAACTCTAATCCACACAATGTGCAAATGAAGAAACAGCAGGATATAAATGACTGTAATGAAATGTAAATAAACGCAAGTTTATTTAGCATTGGCTGGCTGTTCATGCTGCGACGCAAGGCATGATGGGATTCTTCGTTTCCGGTTTATGTAGGATTTAAAATGTACAGATCCGTTATTTTCATCGATGTCAGTTTCAGCCCCGCAATCAATGGCACGCACGTGCGCTGCCAAATGCATTATTTCCCGCTGTGATAATATTCACACTTACAATTCAATTCAATTCAATTCAGTTTTATTTATATAGCGCCATATCATAACAAAGTTATCTCAGGGCACTTTTTCGAATAGAGCAGGTCTAGACCGACTCTTTATATTTACAGAGACCCAACAGTTCCCACCATAAGCAAGCACTATGCGACAGTGGCAAGGAAAAACTCCCTTTTAACAGGTAGAAACCTCGAGCAGAACCAGGCTCAAGGTGGGCGGCCATCTGCCTCAACCGGTTGGGTTGAAGGGGGAAGGGGGGAGCGGGAGAGAGAGAGCAGGAGGAAAGAGAACATACAGCAGCTCAATACAGCATAGATATGGTAATGGCATTGATGTTAACACCAACGGAAACAACACCAAGAGCAACATTATAATAGCAATACTAATAATAAGAGCAACAACAGTAATAGCAGCAGCGGGTGCAGAGCAGGAGCACGGGGGCAGCAGGCGGCAGCAACCACAGACCCAGACTCCACAGCTCCAGAGGCAGAAACACCTGCAGAAAGCAACAGAAGGGTAGGGAGAGTGAGAGAGGAGAGAAAGCACACAACTACGGGAAGAAGTTGAATTAATAACAAGCATTGATGGGATATGAGGGTGTACAGATGGAGAGGAAGAGGAGGAGAAAGGAGCTCAGTGCATCATAGGAAGTCCCCTGGCAGTCTAGGCCTATAGCAGCATAACTAAGGGGGGGCTCAGGGGTCACCTGAGTCAGCCCTACTATAAGCTTTATCAAAGAGGAAAGTCTTAAGCCTACTCTTAAATGTGAGGAGGTTGTCCGCCTCCCGTACACAAACTGGGATCTGGTTCCACAGGAGAGGAGCTTGATAGCTGAAGGCTCTGGTTCCCATTCTACTTTTAGAGACTCTAGGAACCACAAGGAACCCTGCATTCTGGGAGCGCAGTGCTCTAGTGGGGTAATAGGGTACTATGAGCTCTTTAAGATATGATGGTGCCTGACCATTTAGGGCTTTGAAGGTGAGGAGAAGGATTTTAAATTCTATTCTGGATTTTACAGGGAGCCAGTGTAGAGAAGCTAATATTGGAGAAATATGTTCTCTTTTTCTGGTTCTTGTCAGTAAACGTGCCGCAGCATTCTGAATCAGCTGGAGAGTCTTAAGGGATTTATTGGGGCAGCCTGATAATAGCGAGTTGCAATAGTCCAGCCTAGACGTAACAAATGCATGGACTAGTTTTTCTGCATCTTTTTGAGACAGGATAAAAAGGAAGAAGACCGCAGAAGCAGCTGATGTGTTGCGGATCACACAGACCACCGTGTTGGACCGCAGCGCTGCATCACTTCCCTCCGTCTCTAAACAACATCAGAGCTGATTAACTTGATCTTGGACACGTCAGGAAGCCCCGCAGTGAAGCAGGGCAGCAAAAAATTGAGCAATACTCTTATTGATCCTCTCCACGGAAATCTTTAGTAAAAGGCGAAAGATTTATACGATCTGAAGAGAAATCAGAGCGATCTGGTCTCAGCAGTCAGAGAGGCCGATCACTTCAGCGGGGACACGTACTTCACCACTGGTGTACTGCTGAGACAAGCCAAACAAAACGAACTAACTCATGTTGTGGACGTGCATTAAAGTGCTGATGAACATAAAGTTTGCAATATTTCACTCTGATACTTGAAACGCAACGTTGATCCTGTGTTCACGGTGTGACGCAAGGCATGCTGGGATTACGTTTTCGCTTCCGGGTTGTTTAAAGTGAACATTTTGCACAGCTGGTTGTGACTTTCGCATCACTCTCCACTGTGTTACTATTCGCACTTTTTAATAACTCTTATAATCATGTTCGGGCATGTGGATTTCTTTGCACAGACTAAAGCTTGAAGACAAACTGAGCTGCAGTCTGTGTGCAAAGTGCTGCACTTGAATGTGGATCAGTGACTCGATTTATTTTCAAGGGTTTCTGATGTTCGTGGTGTAGAAAAAAACGTTTTGTCGATAGTTAGGTTATAATATTTGAATACTGGCACCAGTCCCCTCTCTATCAACACCTGTCCATCACTGTCAGTGTTTGATCTGACATGAAAACACACCTGTGCCATAATGAATGTGCTCAGTATGAGAGTTTGTGTTTACGTTTGCTTCATTGATAATTATTACTATTACTGCTAATTTGTTTTCTTCATTTCTCTTGTTTCTTACCTCTCCTGCACAAAAATACAAATCAAACAGAGAGACACTGGCAGTCAGTCTGCTTTCTATATTTTGTTGCCTATTTGTTATAATGTGTTACAGCAGATCAAAGACAGAATAAGTACAGACAGAAAGATAAAATACAAGTAAAGAATAACAACAGAAACTATACAAGTCATTAAACTCAATTACAGTGCACGTGACCAGTGTTGTGCTCAGGCTAACAATTTAATCTCAAGTGGCACAGTCGTGGTATAACAGTGTAACATATTTACATAATATGGGAAGAAATAATAAAAAATAAAGTACAGTATTAACAGAATGGAATATAAGTGTGATATGGTATAAAGTCAGATGTAGTAGTACAATATACAGATATATACAACAGTATAGCATATTATTTATAGTCTATAAATACGATAAGGTGTAGAATGAGTATTATAGTAGTAATATAATATTAGATTGAAATAGTAAATAGTATATGTAGTATAAACAGAAGTATAATAGTATAACATGGTAAATAAAATAAAAAATAGTAAATAAAATAGTGAGTAGTGAATTATATAGTATATTAGCATAATATATATATATATATATATAACTTTTGTCCTGTACAAGTTGTGCTCTTCTTTTACTATCTCTCTCTCCCCATATCTCTCCCCATATCTCCACCTCTCTCTCCACCTCTCTCCCCATATCTCCATCTCTCCACCTCTCTCTCCCCATCTCTCTCTCCACCTCTCTCCCCATATCTCCACCTCTCTCTCCCCACCTCTCTCTCCACCTCTCTCTCCCCATCTCTCTCTCCACCTCTCTCCCCATATCTCCATCTCTCCACCTCTCTCTCTCCACCTCTCTCTCTCTCTCTCTCTCTCCACCTCTCTCCCCATATCTCTCTCTCTCTCTCATACAAGTTATGCTCTTTTACAAAACAGGGGGATGGGAGCTAAAACCCTTTTGCACAGTTTTTTTCGTGAGTTTCCACTCTGTAATTTAAGAGTGTTAGTTAGTTTGGCAATGTGGTGCAGCCTTAGTTTGTGGAAGACAGACACGACTAATGACAAGAGCAGAAAATGATGGCTGTCAATTGCAAACTGTGTTTCCTGAATGTGCTCCCTAAGGAAAAACACATCTCAGCCCGGACAAACTGATTGATCAAGGACCGCTCGCTGATCTGACCACCTTCACTGTGCCTTCAGAAGGAATCAGCAGCCCTCCTTTGTTTTTCAATGTAAGCAGGTGGTAGCTCTGATCAAATGATGCGGGTACAGCATCTGTAACCAGGCTAGCACGGCACACATCACGGGACAGCTTTCTCAAAATCTGTCGAACGACAAACCCTGATGTGTCCACAGGGCCACCGAAGCGGGCTGGTAGGTAGCTATGGTCACACACAGTTGCAGAGATGTTAACAAAAGGAGATGGAATGTCTTCAGTTTCTTCTGCTGCTGCAGAGGACATCTCAACAGCAGACAGGGACACAGTGTCATCCTGGGCTGCCACGTTGCCTGATGTGCGAAAATGCCCTGGAAATGGCCTGCAGGATTGTTATTCCAGCCTCCTAAAACACACACACACACACACACACATACGCACGCACGCGCGCGCACACACACACACACACACACACACACACATGTCTATGGTCTCAGTGGTGGAGCTCTGCAGCCTGGTCTTCTTCGCACGCAGAGACGCGACTGAGAGCGCTCTGTCACCTCCTGGTGGGCCGGAGGTGAAGTCTCGTTTATGCTGTGTTGGAGAAGGTATTGGGAGGGGGGAAATAGCCACTAAAAGGCACTGTTCAGTGTATATGTATGATTTATTGTAAACTAACTGCAAAAAACAGTATACTATGACAATATACAGTTAGTATGTAGTATGGAATTGGGACACCTGTCTCCCTCTGGAGGAGGAAAAGGTGCAGTAAGATGATCAATTCAATTCAATTCAGTTTTATTTATATAGCGCCATATCATAACAAAGTTATCTCAGGGCACTTTTTCGAATAGAGCAAGTCTAGACCGACTCTTTATTTACAGAGACCCAACAGTTCCCACCATGAGCAAGCACTATGCGACAGTGGCAAGGAAAAACTCCCTTTAACAGGTAGAAACCTCGAGCAGAACCAGGCTCAACCTGCTGTCTTCAAGGATCAAGTATGCACTCCCTGTTTAAAAGGAGCTTTCAGCCAAATGTTTTCATGCTCTGTATTTGTAACATTTTCCCAGCAACACCCTAACCTTAAAGGAAGTGGACCTCAGTCCTAAGCTACATAATTTAAGTATTTATGTGTATTTATTTCTTTAATAAAAGAAGGGTTTTCTTGAGGATTTTCTTTCTTGAAGTGTTTTTTTTCTGTGTACCATCTATCTGTTGTCTTACGTAATAGCTAAAACACTTTCTGGTGGTGTCTGAAAACTCTTTGTGTAATCATCTCATTGTTCACACTTCAACTACTACCATATGGATCTCCTGATATACTGCATTAAAGCCAGTTTAGACCACTACTTAAAACGACAAAATAACAGTTATCTATGGGTGTAAATCAGGTTTGTTCAATTTATTCAAGCAAAATTATTTCATAAATTTCATAAAAATGTACAAATCAAAAATGAACAAATATAAACACACAGTTTATACAATTACTACAGAATAAGAAACAGAAAACAAGAAAATAATTAACAGAACATTCATTCACTCCAGTGACTGGAAATCATTCCATTAAGATAAAAACTGCCACCAAAAGGAACAGGTGGCATTAAATCAAATTTACAAGTAATTATTAAAAACAAATTAACTATTTTGAAATTATTCAAATAAGAACAACCATCAAAAGCAACATATGGCATTAAATCAAATGTACATATATAAATTACTAAAACAGTGGGCTAAATGGTGTCTGTGTGTGGCTCTGAGGGTCCCTCTGCGCTGAAGTGGCTGGAGCTGCTGGATCTGATGCTCTTGTCTGGAGACGGTGCGACCTGCTCATCGTTCTGCACTTCTTCCTCCTCCTGGGGGAGACAGAAGTTAGTAGGTTTGTTCTGAAATATTAAAATACTCTTCTGTTACATTGGTGTGTCAATCTCAAAGTCAGAAAGTATAGCTTACTTTATTTTATTATTATTATGATTATTATTATTTTGTTCTCGTCATGTTTCCTCACCAGAGCACAATCTTTCTGTCTGTTAACTGAGTTTAGGATTTAGCTGGCAAAGATTTTGAGTTTCTAATAGGTGTGTTTTTACAGCGGGACTGAGGTTTAAAATGTTGGGTTGATTAATTACATTAAAAAAAATCAGAAGCAAAATCTCTTTCTAGAAACACCTGCGACTCTGGATAATCCACCGAAAAAAACGTTTTCATGGGGACTATTTTTTCGGTGGATTATGCAGGCTAACAAGGACATTGTTCCTGGAGAGTCACTATTTCATTTTTATCCTCAAACTGACTTTGACTAAAGACAATCCCGATGTGTAAATATGCACTTTAATGTCAGCAAATCTGGTCCTCAGTGATTTATGTACAATAAGTTACAGAATTCTTTTGTTGTAATAATTTGTTCAATTTGGTGCTAATTATGGAAAAATAGAGACCAAGTTCTGAGAACATTATTTGAATGAACTTACTTGTTTTGAGTTTAAAATCAGAGGAAATTGCTTAAAAGAAAAGCTCGATTTAAACCCAAATAAATGTAATTATTGGAAACTTGCACTTACTAAAACACTTTCTAGGTTACAATTAATTTGAAATAATTTTATGTATAATTTAAGTACAATAAAGACAATGTCTCGATTTTCCCTATAATTAGTACCAAATTACACAGTTCTTTTTTGTTAAGAAAATAAGAATGTCTGAGTGTTTGTGTGCGTTCTTGGTCTGTGCATTTGTAGTAACTGTACCTTGTTGCTGTCCTTCAGAGCTTGCATGATGGCTGCCACTATCAGGTTCACCAGAACAAACTGGGCTATCACCACGAAGCTGATGAAGAATATTGGCGAGACCCAGGACAGGTAGGTCAAGCAGCACTCCCTGAATGTGTCCTTGAGAGACACAGAGCAGGATTCAGAAAGGCAGAGGGGCCGGCACACAGGCTGGAGGCTACGTTACAAAATCTTTCTCACCTTGAAATATTAACCACAGTAAGTTGAATAATCTGACAATAAGAAACTTAATAGTACAGCAGAAATATTTTAAAAAATGTAGAAAATATACAGAATTCTTATCTTGAGCTTGAAAGATCTGATCTTACAAGTTAGGACACAACATTATTGTGACGCTTTAATTTATGGGTCTGTAATTTACTACTAATTTCCTGAGAAGTTTCCTGTGAAGAACGATGAAATTTGGCTCTAATTACAGCGAGAATTTCATTGAAAGAACTTCTCCATTTTAAACCCAATTAACTTAATTCATCATTCATTTATTATAGGAAACTTTATTCTGCATATATGTTGAAATGTATGCTGCCTGTAGACACATTTCATATTTTCTTATATTTAGCTGACCTGCTGTGCACTGACTAAAACACTGGCAATTAAGTGAAATGAACTAATTAGAAGTGTACCAGTTGAACACTGTCTCCATCTTCCCTATAATTAGAACCAAACTGATGCTTTCTTTCCAGGACACTTCCCAGAATATTAATGGATCTATTATTAGAAAATCACAGACCCATGAAATAAAGGGCTACCAAAGTTTTTTAATGGGGAAATGGGTTTTTGATGTCACTGCTTTCTCTGTCGTTAGGGGACAATATAGTGTTAATATAGAGCTTGTATGTGTGCATATATGAGTGTGTGCGTACTTTCATAATCCAGCTCCAGTTGTCTCCAGTGCATATTTGGTAAAGTGTGAGCAGAGCCGTCCCAAAATGCCTGAAGTTGCCGTACTGATGAAAACTGAAGCACAGGTAATCGTCGGTGCATTCTGATTAACAAAGACGCGCACAACACAGACATACAGATATAAATCATTCTGCACCGTGGACATGTTGGTTCAGATATGTGTTTGAGTCAGCAACTAAGAATCAAGCGCACACAGTTTATTCATCCCTAAAAGTGAAATGTGCAAACAACGTCAGCCTTTGTAACATATTGATAGTGTGAGTGAGAGTAGGCCTACAGTTTTTGTCCCAATTCAACTATGTTATAGTCCATTATAATTTTACAAAAAGATTATCTTAAATGACATTGGCTACATGATGCTCTGGGTTGGTGGTGTTTACTACGCTGCCTCCTGAGGCTGACTACTCCTTAAGGTTTAGCTAAAGGGTTTCTTGCTTTCCTTGGCAGCAGTGTGGATACATGAGCGACTATGGGATCAGCCCTGGGACCATGATCCTTTGCTGTAAGCCTATGTATATGTGTGTGTTCTGCTAGCAGCGTGACTGACCTAGCTTGCCAAAGAGCTCAACTCCCAGCACAGCATAGATGAAAAAAAAAGAACATAAAGAGGAGGCAAATATTTCCAACCTGGAATCAAAATGCACGTTAGATCTGCGGCACAACGGTCAGAATCTGCACACTGTAAACATTCATGCAACTTGACTTGGACTTTAACACCAATGACTCCTGACTTCACTTGGACTTGAGCCTTTTGACTTGAAAATACTGGACTACTTTTACTCAGAACTTTTTATGATCAAGTTCAGTTGCACTTGTTTAAACAAATAAATACACATTTTAAAAAACATTGTTTAAATTTAATATATTATTACTCTGTTGTTAAAATTGCATTACATTTAGTGAAGAGCACATTATGACTTGTTTAGGACTCGAAACTCAAAGTTTAGGACTTGAGTGCAAAGATTTACTTGTGACTTGCAAACAATGACTTGGTCACACACACAACTAGACATTTGTCACCCAAAGATACCTTTAAAACTACCAAGATTTCTCTTTGTCAAAAGTGTGTGTGTGTGTGTGTGTATACCTTGTACTAGTCTCAGTACTCTGCAGACTCTCAGGATGCTGGGATTGATGGGAAATGCGATATTCATCTTATTTAAGACAATGCTGATGATGGAAACCAAGACAACAACGACATCCAGCAGATTCCAACTAAACACACACACAAACATGACATCACGTAACATTTTGGGCACTCATTATACCCAACGTGGAAACGCAAATAGGGAAATTAAACTCTCACTCGTTCTAGCGTTTTACCTGATTTTCATGAACCTCAACACGCCAAACGCCACAAGCTTCAGCAGGACTTCGATGATCAGGATGGCGGTGAACACATAGTAGGAATACTCCGTAAGATCCTCTATGTACTGAACACACACACACACACACACACACACACACACACACACACACACACACACAGGTTTATTTGTATCCCCTCACAGAGTTGATGCAAATTCAGTTTTTGTGGCAGTTCTGAGTGTGTGTGTGTGTGTTTGTGTGTGTGTGTGTGTGCATTACCTGAGGTTGATTATAATGTTCAAATCATCAAGATGCTCATGACAATGATGGCAGTCATGAAGAGGTCCAGGAAGTTGCTGGTACACAGGGTATGGATAGAGCGACGCATGGGGGAGTAGTGTGTGTAATATGGAATCTCCTCAGGCTCTGGAACACACACACACACACACGCACAAAGATGCAGATATTCAGATGTACACCAGCAGTCTTTCCCTTTTGTTTTTTAGACCTGAAAGGCAGTGCTCACAAAAATAGACCACAAACAAGCCCCTCCATTATCCTCACCTGTGCGCTGGGGTTGCAGTTCTTCTTTCATCTTCAGTAATTCTTTTTGCTCCTGCTGACACTGGTGGAAGGTCTCCACTATTACACCGATGAACATGTCGAGGAGGAAGGAGCTCATTATCATGAAGGAGATGAAAAAAAGAAGCATCCATTCGTTGTGGTTCCTCACAGGCTGAGGGGAGGAGAGAAGAAAGGAGACATCAGAGTGTATTTTCTTGTGCATGAGAAATAAAAGACATTCATCACACTGCTGTCTCAAGAAGGCAAAACAACTTGTGCATTTAATCTCTCTCTCTGCATGGTGACGTGCTTGCTGCAGCCTTTCCATTAATGTGTCTGCATAATGGAAATGTTAATAGGTTGTCCCCAGTCAGATTGCACGCTGTACAGTTTTAAATGTTTAGCTGTATTTGTCCAACTGTTCCAGGCAGCCAATACTTTCCATTTTTATTTCTGTACCAAAAGAAAATTAATGATGAATGAACATCAAGTCTGCTTTGTGCATTGCTCCTGTACCAGTGTAAAAAACATAAATCAGGCATATTGCCAGCAAAAATACCTGTTTGTCTACTCCCACAGCATCCAGCCCATCATACATGATGTTCATCCAGCCATCCTTAGAGTACATTACAAACAAGGACATCAGAGCCTGACTGGGAAACACAGAAATAACTTAAGTTACAATAATAATAAACTTTATTTACTTATCAAAACAAGTACTAAGTGCTTCACATAGAGAAAAATGACATAAAATAACAAAGTGAATCATACATGAAGGGCAAAATGATAAACAAAGATAAATAAAAATCAGGCAAGTCAGATAAGGTATGATTTATAAGTGACTTAAAAGAAGTCAACACAAGGCATTTTCCCAGGTCCTTATATTATTAGATCCTATGTTTTGTTACAGTATACAAATGTATTGCAGTCAGCTAACTATGGTTCTTTTGTCTAACCAAAGCACTCAGAGAGTTTAATACATGTTTAATAATAGAACATGTTAGGACCTTTTTTATCTGCATCATAATATCCATGGTGATAGATCGCGTCATCATGCTGATTGGCTGACCATGAGTTTTAGGATAATATCTAAAACATGTCCTGGAATATTGGGCCTTTGTAGAAGAGACAAATGGTGCAAAATGTCAAGAATGTCAGACTCATGGCCGCTGAATTATGGACAATTAATTCATCAAGTTCCTGTGGCGTCGTCTTTGTTCATTAACAGATGATATGCACATGTATCCTCTAAATTACTTAAGAGTGATGGAGGTTTATGTCAAGAATTTGGTAACCAAGGAAAATGGTATGGAGTATTAACAAACAACAACAAAGTAATATTTTGGGGATCATTTAAGTTTTTAATGTACCACAATGGGTGAAGATTAGGTGACATTTGTAGGAGGAGTGTTGATTAAAAATCTGTTTATGCGGATGGATGCAGCCTTTGCTAAAAGATTTTTCACGAACCAAAGAATCTGGGAAAATGTAGCTTCTACATCTCACTGTGCACCACCACGTTGTACTTCAATTATATAAACAGTTTTTGAGATATCATGCAAACTAACACATCACCTCCTCGGCTAGAGCAGTGCTAGCAAGCGATTCTCTCTCTGTAATAATCTGTGGTTGTCAGTAGCAGATGCATATTCAGTCTTAAACAGTGACTCAACATTGTCCCAAAAAAAGAAAAACAACTCTTCCTCTCCCTCTCTCGTCCTCAGTGCGTCAGTCTGTACCTGAGGCAGGTTGTCGAAGTTGTACACCTTTCGTACCCAGCGATAGTTGGCCGACAGACAGTCAGCCTTGCTGGTGATGTTTCTTGTGTCCTCACCCTCGCAGTAGTAGAACTTCCCCCTGAACAACTACAGTGTTTGTGTGAGATAAAGACAGAGACAGAGTGTCTGTGGTGTTATTTTATCATTGTCCTGGCATCATCTCAACTGCATCAAAGTCAGGAGGCTATTACACTGTTAATGCTTATAATAATTCTCAACACGGGTGTTTACTATGAGTGTGTGGCTAAAAGCTGGCCAGGGGTCATGCTGTTCATTTCATAGCTTGATTGTGAGTCAGGGTCAAATAAAGCTATGTGCAGGGTTCGAACTGCTTTTTAAGAGTCAAATTCAAGCACATTTCAAGCACTTTCAAGGTGCCTAAACCAAATGTCCAGACTCTCAAAGCCTTTATCATCACATCTAAATTGTTGCTGTAAATGCCAGGAGACAACAAACAAATATTCATTTCAAATATTAAAAGATTTTTGGTTTACATGAGTGATTGTGTCGATAATGAAACAACAGATTATGTTGAAAAACCAAGTTTTTTTTTTTTAGTATACTCAAATTCAAGATTTAAAAACATAACGGTTAAAATTAGGCATTTTCCAAACTTCCAAGTCTTTGTACAAACCCTGTATGTGTGTGTGTGTGTGTGTGTGTGTGTGTGTGTGTGTTACCTGCACCCCAAGGATGCCGTAGAAAAAGAAGAAGGTGCAGGAAATGAGAATGATGTTTCCGATGGGTTTGACCGAGGTGATCAGAGCTTCCGCAGCCAGCTTCAGTTTCGGGGCTCGCTTGATCACCCTGGAACGTACAAACATAAGCCAACAGGTGTTTGTTTGACCTCCAGACACAAACTGACCCACAAATAAGATATGAAATAAGGTGGGATGCCTACACACAAACAGTATATGAACATATGCACTGGTATCAACCCACACAAACAGAAAATCTATATATCTATCTATATGCACACAAATAAAATATGTACCTTAGTGAGCGAAGTGTACGTAGCAGGCGTAACACTTTGAGGATGGCCAGCATGTTACTCTTTCCCACAGTGGCCAGGGAGACAAAGATGTGGACTAGAAAAAATCACCAGGCAACCATCCATGACATTCCAGGAAGACTTGCAGTAGCTCTCCTTCCCAAACAGCAAACCAAGAGCTAGGACCTGGTGTTAAAGAGACAATGATACAAACTTAAAATATCATGGATTCTTGAAAACACTCCTGAAAATCAGCTGAAAACCTGAGCTACAAAACTGATTTTATGGTAGAAAAGGCTTGATCCAAACTTTCTGTCCAAACTTAAATAAAGCCCTTCTCTGCTTTTCCTTCTACTATCTGTTTTGGGGGCGTTTGCTCATTTTTCTCTTTCCTGTTTAATTACATATATTTCGCTTTATTTCTAACACCGGATCTCAACCCAGCAGGGGTTAGAAAAGTTAGTTTAATAGCTCAAGAGCCGTGAAGCCATTGTATTTATCAGTAATAATATAACATTTCAGTTAATACTAATGCCATTTCACAATGACCATGGACCTCTACAGTTACCTTAAAAACCATCTCTACCAGGAAGACCAGAGAGAACACGTAACCAGATATATTCAGGAGCCATGCCTCCTAAAGGGCAGAGAGAGATTCATTTATAACCATTTATATCCAGCTTGACTGTGTGTGTTTCTCATTCTGACGCTGTATTTGTCATCTCTCATTGCACATTACATGTAGTATGATTATACGATGTGGACACACATGTGCTTTATGTGTGTGCATGTGTCTCTACTTATCGTGCTACGCTTGTGTGTCTGATTGGATAGGTCTGTGTGCGTCTCGACACTGTGAGGGTTTACAGTATATCCCTGCATATACGTGTGTGTGTATGTGTGTGTGTGTCTCACCGTGCTTTTAGGGTCTATTCCAGGCCTCTCCACAGCGATGGTGATACAGCTTACGAGAATGAAGACAAGACTCACACAGTCGAACATTTTGTGAGAGATCAGATGTTGGCAACGGATGCGGAACCTAAAAACAAACAAACACACACACACACACACACACACTTCAAATAGCTGCAGTCAGTTGAACATAAGAGGAAAACCGAGGGAATGAAAGCCACAGTGAAACAAAAAATACATTTTCAATCTTCTAATCCTGTGTCCCAGTATTAGTTGTTCAAAATCCCTCTTTTTCTCTTCCTGCAAAATGTAGCAATTTAATGACAGTTTCACAATCACACCGGCCAAAGTATGAAAGCCTTATGGAAAACCAGATGATATGGCCTAGAATTATTTATTATCATATCACATTTTTTCAGCACTTCCCAGCAGCAATTCCTAAATATGTAAATAATTAAGTTAATTCAACCTGGACCCGAATAACTGGCAGAAAATTAATAGAGAGATTAGCCAATTAAAAAGTAATTAATTCAATTATGTTATGTTTTTGCTAAAATCATCACTTGCTTCCTAGCTTCTTAGCTTCTGTAGCTAGCAGTAGTGACATTGTTTGCTACAGACCTGATGGTGCTGATTGAAAACTCCACAAAAAAGGACTGATCCGCCTCCTGTGAGCACAATCCCACTTTTACTTTATACATGTGTAACCAACAGCCTGCGATCACATGCAGAAACATTTTAGAAGTAATGTTGCTGTCTATGGAAGGTAAGAAATATATGTAAGACCATTGCTGATGAAATTTAAGACTTTTTAATACCTTCTGCCTTTTTTGCAGAAACCCTGTATAAAAACGCACTTGACGGTTAGCTCGCGAGTCATAGCGGGGCGATATCATAGGAGGTGTGTGTTTGGATCTCAGTTGGCAAAAACTTTGTTTATGTTTTAAAAGAATGTGTTTGAGGCCTAATTGATTTATTTCATCCTCATCCTCAGCCTCCTCATCTAACAACACGGGTGAGGGGAGGTGTGGGTGGAGGCCAACAGTCCTGCAGGGTTGGGTTGCACTTGCTATTCGTAAATCCCATACAAAGTTCTTCGTAACTACTAGCTAATTTCAAACTAGTGATTTACTGAATCATTAAAACTTAAGAAATGTCTCAGCTAGTAATGACTTTCATAATGTGTAAATCGGTTGCTAAGAAACATCTGTAGCTCTGTCCAATTCATCAACTATGTTAATAAAAAAGCCAAATTAAACCAGAATTTAAGAGATTGATTGTGAAATTATGTGTGTGTGTGTGTGTGTGTGTGTGTGTGTGTGTGTGTGAGACGTACCTGTTCTGTGGAGACAACACGTAGAATGACCAGTCTTCGTGCTCCTTGCACCAGCGGAGGCTTTTCTGGATCCAGTTCAAAGATCTCTGCAGGGGTGAACATTATACATTATACAAAAAATACTTAAAAGAACCACCAGCAACACTGAAGAGGTGTGGTACACCAGCAAAATGTTGCTAAGAATAGACTCATTTTGTTTAATCCCAAAGCGGCTTTGAACACATCACTTAATGCCGTATTACTGTGTGAAATCTTCCCGCAGGGTTAACTCTCAGTTGGGTTCCAAACCAGACTTTATCACTATTAGGACCTTACATTGTCCACGTTGGTGTCTGTAGGTGCATCGTCTTCCTCAGCACAAGTGTGTATGCAAATGTTTGAGTGTGCCGTACTTAAAATATATATAAAATATCTAGCTCTTGGGGAAACTTAAGACAGAGGTCCTTACCTTGGCCTGGAAGCTCTGAACCACTATGCCCACAAGCACATTGAGAAGAACGTGTTTTCCAAATACAATGACCACAACAAAGTAGAGAGCGGCCCACGGGGTGGTGGCGGCCATGGCGGTGTATAGCACCAGATTCCAGTCCTCCTGAGTCTGAAGCTGGATTGATAAAATTTAATCCAAGAGAGTAAGTCATGCTGAGATTGAGGCACAAACTGCATGATGCTGGAATACAATGGTGATTGCACAAATTAGGAAGTCAAAAACTAACCTGGAACACAGTGACCATGGACCAGAGTAGGGAGTCAAAGTTTTTTCGGTCAGTGGTGGCGTCTTCGTCTTCCTTGATGTCAAATTTACCACCGAACAGGTGCATACCCAGTATACTAAAAAGAAGACAAGTGCAGTCAGAATCATTGAAATGTATGCATCTCATGGGAGATAATCATTACAGTAACAGAACAGCATTTGGGATTTCCTGTGACATTACAGATGTCTACAAACAGACACACAGAGAGGATGGATTTTTGCGTGTGTATACATGCCTAAAAACAAAAGTGACAAACAGCAGGAGCCTGCAGAGCGAGGCTGCCTCTTTTATGGTCCTCTTCAGCACCAGCAGTTGTCTCTCCACGTAAGGAAGGAAGCGAACCACCCTCACGAACCGCAGCAGACGCAATGCACGCAGAACTGACAGCCTGCTATCGCCTTTACCAGTGATCTCCCACAGACTGAAAACCACAAAACCATATTTTAATATGCAGTTGGCAACTTCTGTCTGACAACTGTACCCATGTATTTAATATCCTGTATCTTGAGTTTATAAGTTGTATTGTGCTAATATTACTTAAGTCTAGCCTGTTACTAATACGAGTTACTAGTGCTGGCATGTACTGTACTCTAAGCACTATTGCTGAGTCACTGTCATCCACCTCCAATAGGATAGAAACAACAAATTTTGCTTAATACCTGAACAATTTTTGTATGCCATGGTCTAAAAACAAAGCAATAAGGTCAAACTGCATGGGATCATATTACCTGATGATAATGATGCCAACGTCAAAGGTGTTGTTCCGGTCTATAAAGTATGCCCACGAGAAAGCCATCAGCTTTAAGATCATCTCCACAACAAATATCATGGTGAAGATGATGTTACTGGTTTGAAACAGGTTTATCAACTCCACAGGCTGCAGGAAGAGAAGGTGGGAAGAAACAAAGCGAGCGAGCAAGAAAGGGCAGAGGGGAAGAGAGACATAGATGGAGAGAGCAGCCAATGGGAAGCAAGAGAGAGTGAAAATGCAAAGAGAGGATAAGGAAGAGTGATAAGATTAGTCTTTATTAAAGAAGGGGTATGCACAGAAAAAACATTAATCTCAAAAGGAGAAGAGATGATTTATGCCAAATTTAGCTGTTAGCTTATTTCCATCTGCAGTCACTGGGCAGGTACATACAGAACAACTACAATCAGCATATAAATACAAGCACATTCAACCAGTGCAACTATAAAATTACAATTCATTGCAATTAAAAATATGAATCAATGATGTGGAAACTTGAAGCCTCCAGCGCACACACACTGAGAATGGACTTTACAGTGAAGCAGGAAACACCTGTTGTCAACTTGGCAGTTCATCTTATATTTATAGATTCTGAATTTTTAATGAAGGAGGAGTAGTAGATGTCATTTCCAATACAAGATAATTTAACTTTTTTTGTGAAAAGATACAAACAAAGTAGAGCAATTTATATACATGTTAAAACATGTCTGGAGGGGCTCTTTATTTGGACAACATGTTACAATGATGGTGATTTAATGATTTCCTATCAAAAACTTTTAAGGCTTGTTTAAAAAGAATCTCAGTTGGTTTCAGCACAATCGTATTGGCCTGGGACCAGCAGGATATACAATAATGGAGATGTTGTTGATGCTTCGATTGTTAACGAGTTCCTAATGTGTCTAAATTTAACAATATTATATTTCTGTTTTTTACTCATCTTTTTCATATGGCTTTCGAAAGTCAAATTGGAATCCTAAATTATACCTAAATATTAACGTTTTGGATTATTTGTCCATTAACACTAAGCCGTGGATACACGGTTTGGTTTTGTTTACTAGTAAAATACATTGTCACTGTTTTCTTTATCGTCAAGGTAATCAATACACAATAAGCAAGAAAGGAAAGTCATGATGGGTTCTCCTGGAAGAGGAAATCTAGACTCACCTATGACTCTATGATGACAGATCATAGATAGATAGATGGTAGAGGATATATAGAACATCAGTACCAGATCCTCCTCGAAAACCCACTAAGAACCATAAAGTTCATGTCTGACGGGTGCACGTTTTTCAAACAGTCAAAGTACACTTTCAGGGTCCAGATGAGTTTTTGCTTTCACGTCAGCATCCAAATGTGTTCCTGCACATATCAAAGCCCTTCTTACCTGGAATATGACAATCCAGGCGTAGGCGATGTTATCAAAATTGACAGCTCCCATGTGAGGGTTGTGGTCCCCGGTGCGACACACGTTGTAGTACAAGTTCCAGTTTACACAGTTGTTAGCGCTGGCACCGGCCACCGTAGGGACTAACTGGTTCGCAGCTGAAGCATTGTGGGGAGGAGCCAATGAGCAGATTTTCCCATCCTCACTGTAAGGTGGCACATCACGGCAGTGCAGCATTCCGTTCTTGTCGTCAGGCGAACAGACAAATGGGATTCTGTTACCATACTTGGACACATAGTATGGACTTAAGGACACATTGTACTTTCTGGAGAGAAAAAGAACAATAGCAGCTTATACACACTAGAACTGATATATTGTAGATATCTTGACATAGTTTTAAGATTCCAACTGAGTCAAAATTTGAGAAATATGAAGATTACCAAAACCTAATGTCTTAAAAACAGGATGTAGGATTCTTTGTAAAATGTAGCATTAATAAGTTATATAACATACTACAACTCACTGACAGATTAAATGGTATTTTAAGCATTTATTTGATGCTATTATCTACAAAAATTGCTCAGCATTTATATATTAAAATCGGAAAAGTATTCTTAATAAGATCATGATATCATCTTAAGTGTTTTGCTAGACTGGGTAGGTAGGGTCACAGTCACAGCATGAGCAAATGCAATGAATCATCAAATAATTAATCGATTAGTGGATTGACAGTATATTAATTGGTGACAATTAAGGTGATCAATAAATTGTTCTTTTTCATGCAAAAATGCCAAACATTTGCTGGTTCAAGCCTCACAAATCAGAAGAATTTGCTATTTTTCTGTGTGTCATATTATTGTAAATGTTGGACTGTAAACCATAGCAATATCTGGAGGCCATTTGTGCAACTTCTAGCCCGAAGAGAAATGAAAGACCAAGCAATTTCCTTACTTGGGGATGTCCTCTCCCAGGAAGCAGCGGTTGCGCAGCTGCCGCGCCCACAAGTGGACTCCCACAACGGCAAAGACGTGGATGACAAACATGAAGAGGATGAGAACTTTTGCGAGCATGGGCATGATGCCCAAGATTATTGTCACCAAGTCTCGCAAACCTACACAGATGAAAAGATGCCATCAGAAATTATTTTAAATCATATATGTTAAAAGTTTTAATACATGATAGATAAGCTTGGAAGCTACAGCCTCCTCCCTGTAGCCAGCATAAGTTGTGTACAGTGTTTAATAATACTTTCAGTGACAATTTGACAATATTTCACCCTCTGGGTTTAGCCTCATCATTGAAATGTATGCATACAGGGTTAGCACTGAAGTTTGTTATGTTGTTGTATTGGATGGCGTTATACATCAGGGTGGACTACTTAATACAAATACCAAACTAGAGTCTCTAAAATGACCAAAGAATTGAATCCACACCTTTCTGACACAGCCTCAACTAAAACTGAATGTGACAACCTTAGTAAAGCTAATATTTCTTACAGAGTTGTTGAATTGCATTAGATAGTAGAGGTATTCCTATCTTTTGGTATTTCAGTGTATATATCCAGATTGGGTTAGGGGCTCAATTTAGCATTGCCCGACCTATCTCCACACTGTTAGCACTGTTACAGGAGTTAGCAATGGGATAAAAGAGTGAATGGACCATTTTGGAGTCCATGTTCTCATCAAGTCCTGCGGATGTTCAAATGTGGACTTACTTTGTTCTCTGCTGATCAGTCGCATTGGCCTGAACACTTGACAGACTTGCAGGTGGATGCCACAGGAAGCCAGTAAATAATCCAACACCCTGGAGGGACAGATGCAGACAGAAACAGAGAAACAAGTTTTATTTTGTGTTCTTTCATTTACAAAAATAAAAATGTACACACATGTATTAATGAATGATTAATGAATATGAAAACATGACAGGTTTATGGTTCAAAAACCTTTCTGTGGAATGCCTTCTCTAAAACACAGTCAAAAAAGTAAGAGCTAAGAGAACTAAGAGTCCCACTGTGTTTGTGCTTTAATGATGTTGTCTTTAACCCTGGAGAAACTGAGAAATTAAATATGATGTTTCCCTAGGGTGACTGCTGTTAGGTCTATCTGCAGATGAAGGAGAAAATAGAGCGATTTGTCGGCGTGAGCAAAAGGCATTGTGTGATACTAACTCTCCACAGTTGATGAAGAAGTCAAACTTGTTCCAGTTGTCGCTGAGGTAACTTCCGTCATAGCCAAAGCCTCCCATGGCCACCATCTTGATGAGCATTTCCACCATAAAGAATGCAAATAAAAAAGCCTCCAATACCTGGCCATACACGTTTAAAAAAAAGGTACAGTTAAACATACAGTAGAAACAACAATGCTAACATAAGTAATCACAGCCGAGGTATCAAGATGCACTCTAATAATAGAAACTGAAGTAAACAGTGTCAACAGCGTTTGTCGTGTTTTCACGGAGAGAAAGGAAGTAGTGCAGTTCGACACAGGAAAATTACACTTTTTAATTGTATTTTAACACAGTAAATGTACATTTCACTGCCGGTGCCCACTTGTAAGAGTGCAGGGGTCACACTAACCTCTAGGTTGGTGCTGTTCTCTTCACCGGGCTTGTACATGCCCAGAGTCACACAGTTGAGCAGCACCATCAGCATGGACACGAAAACCAACCACGTGGAGGAAGAGGTTAAGGTCAAAACACATAGGATGAGATCATATTCATTCATATAATTCATTAACAACAGAGGATAGAGGATTACATACTAGAAGCACCTAATGGGACTATTAATGGCTGCATTTATACAATGTTGTAATCTCTTAATTAGTGGTATTAATCTTTAATCTTTTAATAGTGGTATGATATTTAGTCAAGCTTAAAAGCTGTTTGTATTCTTATTGCACATATTTGGTCTTACCAGGTGTCAGACAAGGTTAGACTTCCAGCAGTAAGAAAGGATATTTGCTGTAGGTAATTTTCAGACACCAGTTACGGGGTCTTGTGGTCTGTTTCAAGCAGAAGAAGACCACAGGTGCCAGGGCCGGGTAGGGCAGCTGCTCTTCGTCCACGGAGTCGCAGTTTGGGTTGTGAACTTGTTCTGGAATAGTGAGAGCCACTTCCCGCTGCTCCTCCTGTCCCTCAAAATCAGTCATGATGCCAAGTTCAAGCACAGACACTCTGGAGGGAGGTCGGAAAGAAAGAGGTTAGAAAGAGGTGAAGAGAGGAAGGGGGTAAAAAGGGGGAAAACAGTGAGAGAGGATAAGGAAGGGAGAGACCAATAAAACAATATACAACATAAAGAAACAGGTTGTGGAGTAACTGGGACAGTTGCTGTTATGTTTCTAAAATGTAATTTTTCAGTGCTATGGGCACCACAAACAAATACATACACCTCTATTATATGTTGGCTAAAAGCCTCAGCACAAGGTGTTTATTTATTGACATGTGGAGGAAATATTCAGATCATTTACTTGAGTAATAGTAGCAATACTGCAATACAAAAATACTCCTGCATTGAATGTCATTTGAGTAAAAGTACAAGTATTATTAGCAACTTGCACTTAAAGTATCAAAACAAAAAGTATGTATAATGCAGAAAACATAGTCTCTGTGAGTGTTACGCAAATATGATATAAATAATAATTACTCATGCATTAATGTGTAAGTAGCATTTTATGGTTTACTGGTGAAGGTGGAGCTAATCTGAACTATTTGTCTACTGTAGTGTCATCTAGTGCATCCATCATATTCTTTAAACTCACCACACTGTACTAAAGCTGTAAAATAAATGTAGTGGAGTAAAAAGTACAATATATTATCTACTAATTGTATTGAACTCAATGTGGTACATACAGAAGAGCAAAACAGAAGAATAACGGACTTCAGAAGAAAGAAAATCAGAAACTCGGCTCAGATACGTTCAGGTCGCCGCTGAGTTAGCTAACTGGTAAGTTAAGGTTTAAATAACTTTAAAAAACATAACTTTGAACGTTGGATAAACATTTGACTGTAAACAGCTTTTTCAACATTAATGGAAAGGTGTTTATACAGTGGTAAAAAATTAAAACAGCTAAGCTATATTGCCACTGCCGATGTTTTTACAATACTTTCTCTTGATAACTAGCATGAACGAGACCGTTAAGGTGTTAGACTTAGTTTAGCCAAACACAGTTATCAACGTTACCAACATCTATGAACCACTCTATCTTTTGAGGTCAATTTTGTGTCATACCGGCTATCAATATTTGTGTTTGGTAGAATAACGTTACTATGCATAGCTACAGTTATCGATTAGCCTAATGTCAGCCACGATCATCAATGTCAAGTAGCTTTATCAGAGGAGAAACAAAGATTACACGAGAATAAAAAAAGAAGAAGCACTTACCAGAAAATAAAAGTCGATTACTCGGCTGCGGTCAAATTGCTGTCCACTTGGAAATCGTCAGGTTAGTATCACCTTTGAGTAAAGCTAGACAAGTGATTTTGAAAGGCAGATACATGTTTGACCATAAACAGCAGTTTCAGCTTCACATTCTGGAGCTTGTGTGGGAGATTAAACAATAATACTCCTGCAAATGTTATGGTAAAAAAACAAAAACAAAACGACAGTTATATTCATATCTAACATTACTGTATATAACATGCTTGGTTTTGGTGTGATTCTGTTGTCTTAAAAGGTGGAAACTGTTGCTGTAGCTGTATTATGTTGGCCTATTGTATGTAGTCAAGTATCAGTGCAATGCTGATGATGCTGTATTGTTTAAATATGGAGCCCAGTAAGAGTAGGTTAGTCGTTGCCAAGGTAACAACTAACGGGGATCTGTTTTAATAACAACAACAAATTGTATTCAGCCTTCCTTTTTTATTCCATAAATGAAATGTTTTGCATTTAAGGATTTATACAATCAGCATGCTGGTAAATGCATATGAGAATAATACAGGTAGTTAAAAAAACCACTCCATTGAGAAAGGGGATAGCTAACGGTGTTGTTGAATAAGTTGTGTGCGTCTTTACACATGGTAGGTATACTTGGATTAAGACGTGCGCACGAATTAACCAAAACCTGGTGACAAATTGTATCTCGCACGAATTAACCGCACACAATAGCATTTCGAGCCCTCGATGTAGTAAAACGTGGCCTCGAAATATTTGTTTTTCCTCTCTATGGCCAGTCCGGGGCTCCGTGCTGAACACTTGAATGTTCATCAGAACCTGTAGGAAGCAGCAGAGAAATAGTTACAGTGTCACAGTTCAGGGACTGGATGCTTTGAAAGACATAGCCCACAAAAGTGGGTCCTTCAGTGGACTAGTTGCACCAGCAGGACGTACCTTGGACAAACCCCTCATTTGGACCTTAAATGTATTTTAAGCCAGATGCAGAATTAAAGCTAGGGTAGGCAAAACCCGTGCAACCTGGGCAAAACCTTCCGCTTCTCTCTGCTGCCTCGTATCACTCCGCTAAGCCCCTCCCACCAAACCCACAACTTCGACCGGCAGCAGAAGGAGTCGGTTCCCCTGCGAAACCATATCCTTCGTAGGGCTCGCTCTCCACGGCGTGAGCCTCACCGAGACCGCGGCCCCTCCCGTCGCGATTTGTCTTCTCAAAGACGCCCCTCTTCACCGTCTGAAGGGACCTGCACGCGTATCTGCTCTTGTAGCTTAGGCAATACCAACGCACAGTAACCTGTGATAGGCTAAAGTCTACCGTCACGGGCTAGATTTTCTGAAGCCTGAAAACAGAGGCAGGGGGGGGGGGCTGAAGTAGAGGTTTGCTGTCACATAACTTGAATTACAATATGCTGCACGGTTAATATGGCATTTTTGCCCAGTGACGCCAAAAGAAAACTGTCTACCCCACCTTTAATACAACACGTGGGTATAGCGCCAATGTTGGTCCTGGTATACAATACAGTATTTGTGCAGCTTTTCTTGCCTTGTACTTTGATGAAAAGTGTACCAGATGTCTACATATATGCAGAGACAAAAATTAAAGTGATGTGTTTTTTTAATGGTCAGTCAATGTCGGTACAATGGTTAGTCTCATACTAGACCTATTAATGACATTATTCAAATTCTCCCATCCAGGAATGAAAATAAAATTAGCACCAACCAGGTCTGAAATCACTCCCTTTATAGTGAGCAGTACATTTAGACTTCAGACACTTCCGAATCATTGTCATTTCGAACCATGTAGTGTCTTATAACTGTAATTTACACATCTATTAAAGGCAAAGTGTTGCATTTTAGGGTTTAAAGCATAAAGTAGTGTGCCTGATATGGACACAACATTTTTTGTTTTTGTTGAAACATTTTCAGGGCTGTATTCAGTGCAAAATTATACACTTTCAGACACAAAAAGGCGGAAAAATAAATACATTTTCCAGGTTCTTATCCTGTGTCCCTTTGATTCATTTTCTGCTATCTCTATAAGTAAGTGAAATACATATATTATCAATTAAAGCTTTAGTATTTCAAGTATTTTGATATTAAAATTCCTACAGATTATTTCTTTACTTCCAATCTACTGTTCCACATCCAATCCAGTAGGTGGCGGCAATGCACCTACAATCTGGCTTCCAACCACCAGTCAATCAAAACCAGAACAAGGTTGCAAATTAGTCATTTCAGACAGCTAAAGAGACATTAAGAGTTAGAAATAGACCAATTTTGTGTTTTTTTTCTGTTTTAATTTTTATCGGCGGCACGGTGGTGCAGTGGTTAGCACTGTCGCCTCACAGCAAGAGGGTTCTGGGTTCGCACTCGCCGGCCGGCTGGGGTCCTTCTGTGTGGAGTTTGCATGTTCTCCCCGTGTCCGCGTGGGTTCTCTCCGGGCACTCCGGCTTCCTCCCACCATCCAAAGACATGCAAGTTAGGTTAATTGGTGATTCTAAATTGTCCGTAGGTGTGACTGTGAGTGTGAATGTTTGTCTGTCTCTATGTGGCAGCCCTGTGATTGACTGGCGACCAGTCCTGGGTGTACCCCGCCTCTCGCCCGATGTCAGCTGGGATTTTCTCCAGCCCCCCCGCGACCCTCTAAGAGGATAAGCGGTATAGAAAATGGATGGATGGATGAAACTTTCTTACCAGCGGTGGTGGGTGAGAGTTCGGTGTTGTCCTTGTGGATCCTGGTGGTGTCAACAGCGGTGGCAGGAGCTGCAGCAGGGTGGGGACTAAACACATAAATGCACAGAGTTTGTATATTAGGTCTGTTTTCATTTCATCATGACATCTTTAAAAAACAATCTGCTGACATTATGGCTCAATTTCTCTCATCTGTTGGGATAAGTGTCGTGAGAAAATAATCTTACCTCGTTTCACTGTCCAGGTCAGATGTCTCTTCCAAGTTCCATGTTCTGTTCATGGGGTCTGCAGGCCGAACCATGATGACACCTGGTGTGAGGGCAAAATTTCTCTCTTTCTGTCTACTAGATATGTTTAGTGTGATAAATTTCTCTTTATGTCCACTGGATATGTTTAGTGTGATAACTTGTTTTTCTAGTCAATCAGTCTTAATTCTGTATACTCATAATTTCTGTCATCTCTGTTTAAGGTACATTGGTATCTTGGTTGGTTATAGCGGGAGGACAAATTGTTTGTAATCAGGGGAAAAGACAGCTGCAGTCTGAGGAACAGTCTGCCCTGGGTTTCCAGCCTTGGGCAGGAAAACTTAGCTGGAGACAGACTATCTTTGTTAGAGGTGATTCTGTACTCTGATATGTCTGTCTGTGTATTGTGAGGTTGTAAGTATGTGACAGCATACTTTCCTTCTTTGTCAGACGCTTCATATGCATTTTGGTGTATGATCTCTGTCCTTCAGCTGAAATCGGATTGAAATCGGTGCAGGCGAGCACACAGAAATCGGATCTGTGTGCTCCCCTGCACCCCCCCTTTCATTTACCCTTATTTACCATTTCATCTGATTGTTTCATTCTTTTCTTAATTAGATATACAAAAGACAATGGCTTGTTGGATCTTCATTTTATTTGCTCACTTCTCCAAAGGAAATACACAATTTCCACCACACCTGGTGGCAGTGTTTCACTTGTGCTTTTCAATCAAGACATACAATTAATAACATGCACAATAGGCAGCTGCCTTCAACCTCAGCCATCCTGTATTTTCCATGTAAAAGTAATAAATGGCATTCTTATCGATTACATGCCACTGATCATAAAACCAATAAATAGCATTAATTCAGTGGGAGTATTACCCCATCACACCCAACTTTGATGAAGGATGAGTCAACACTTACCTGTCATCAAAGAATGTGATGAGATGTGATTATTTATATTTAGGCCTATTAACTTACATTTTCAGGATAAAAAGACATGTTTCAAATATATAAAAAAAATAATATATATATATAAATATAGCCTACAATTTACAGTAGCCTACTGCATACATAAAATTGTCAATTGATGTGGAAATATTACAAAATGTTCAGTATGCATACATATGATTTTGTTGTCTGTACCACATCAATTTACTTTTTTTGTTTAGGCAACCTAGAGCTGTGCGATCTTTCTTTCAAAAATGAGCAGAGTCCGGTTTTCCCTCGACTTTTGTTCTGAAGGAAAAGGTTACCTCCGGTTTGCCTGTGCAGCTTGATGCAGCCCTACTAACTGGAGCTGCTTTGCAGACACGTGGTTCCCACACCGTCAGTATCTGGACTGACTGGATATGAACCGTAACTGGCAACATTTGGGGAGGGGGGCGGCGGCGAGATGGCGTCACCAATTTGGGTACGAGACCTCAACATGCATGTGTCCCTCTTTACTTACGGGCGCGCCTTTGCATCAGATAGGCAACTCCGTCCACAAATCTGGCAGGTTAATGCTGCCCTTTCTATCGACAAATGTACACACCTGTTGCATGACTCCCTTGTAACACTGGGGTGTTGTTGTCAGTTCGGCTTGCATGATACGGTCTACGAAACAGCACCTAATCTGAATTGAGGTCTTACCCTTTAGAAGTGCTTGTTTCCTTCGCATTTTCATGTGGATGAAGCACCGTCAAACAATTTATTGAATTAGAGTTGAAATTTTGTTGAATTAGGTGCTGCTTGGTGTATTTAGTGTATATTATCTCGGTTGTAGACTGTCTCGCACTCGTCCGGAGCTGAAAATGCTGCAGTGGTTTCAGGAGATCGAGCTGGCGCTGTCCGTGGTGCTGAATCCACATCAGCTGCTCAAACTCACAGCACAAACACACACACACGGACAAAATAAAGGTTACCTGGTGTAACCCCAGTTCTATGAGTACGTGCGAGGCCCTCTAACGGGCTTTGCTATTGGTTCATCCCCGAGGCTCCACCTCGGCACCTGAGTCAAAGTTCATGCACTCACCGTCCAATCAGGAGGTAGTCCCCTTCCCTACAAAACCCCAGTACGCGCATTGCTTGTTTCCCTTGAAGACTCAGCAACCGTCACCAGGGCCAGCTGGGCTGGTAGTTAGAGGGCCTCGCACGTACTCATAGAACTGGGGTTACACCAGGTAACCTTTATTTCTATGTCGTACGTGCTCCGCCCTCTAACGGGCTTTGCTATTGGTTAAAAACCGAGGGGAAGGCCGTAGGGATGAGATGTACTCCCAGCTGGGCCGAACCCACTAAGAGCCACTACCCCTGTACACAGTAGTTCCCCGGTCGAGTGCCACCCACCGGGGAGACTCGTGCCAGGCTGCAATGACAGCCGCTGGACAGGCATTGTTACACCGAACCTCCATCTAGACTAGCTGAAGGTTCCGTCACCTGTGCACCCAACACAGCATGTGACACAGAGCTAGCAGTCACATCCCTTAGATAGGACTGCACAAAAGTAGAAGTCGAAGACCAGGAGGCGGCCAAGCAGATGTCAGCCACCGACACACCCCTGAAAAGGGCCACTGAAGCAGTGATGCTCCTAGTAGAATGTGCCCTTAGCCCCACCGGGGGGATGCGGCCCATCCAATGGGCGCAAATCCAATGGGCCAGTCGCTGAGAAGACAGTGGAGCCCCCTGAGCCCGACCACCATAGCAGACAAACAACTGGTCAGATCGCCGAAAACCCGCAGTGCGCTCAACATAGATGCAGACCGCGCACCGGGCACAACGTGTGAAGCCGTTCCTCGTCCGCCGACGCGTGCGGCGGTGGAAAGAAAGCTCTCAAGCGAACAACCCTAGACCGGAAAGAGGCGGTAATGACCTTCGGCCAAAAAGACGGGTTCGGACGCAGCTCCAGCACCTCCCCGTCACCACTGACTGACATGCAAGCTGCATGCACAGACAAGGCCCCCAGGTCTCCTGCTCTCTTAGCCAAGGTCAAGGCTAGCAGGAGTGCCGTCTTGATCGACAGGGCCTCCAAATCTGCCTGCTCCAATGGGTCGAACGGTGGGCCTGCCAGGCCGTCCAAAACCGTCTGGAGATCCCACTGGGGAACCAGGCATCGAACAGGGGGCCGCAATCGACGAGCCCCCCGTAAGAAGCGTTTAACTAGAGGGTGACTTTGGGCTGTAAAGCGACCGAACCCCTCGTGGCCAACCGTAATAGCTGCCGCAAACACAGCTACAGTGGATGCCGCACGACCGCTGTCAAACAACCCCTGCAGGAAACCCAAAATGTCCTGCAGGGAACAAGAGCTGGGCCTGATGTCCCTGGCCTCGCACCAACCTGTGATCACCCGCCATCGTGATGCGTAGAGTTTTGCAGTGAATGGAGCACGAGCATGTAAAATCGTAGAGACAACCGCAGCCGGGAGGCCCAAGCCCTCCAATCTCACCCTCTCAATCTCCAGACCAAGAGCCGGTGACCCAGAACCAGGCGCGAGAGGACAGAGCCCCCTGCCTGCCAGAGAGCCGTGGGCAGATCCGGCACTGGCCACGGGCCTGCCTCCACTAGCTGGACCAGAGCCGGCGCCACCACTATCACGACCAAGTGCTGCATCCGGATCCTGTGGAGCAACTGCATCATCAGCCTCAACGGCGGGAAAGCATACAGCAGACCGTGAGGCCAATGTGGATGAGCCAATGCATCCACCCCCAGTGGGGGAGCGTCCGTCGGCCTCAGAGAGAACCATAACGGACACAGAGCGTTCTCTCTGGCCGCAAAAAAGGTCAGCCACCGGTAGTCCGAAACGCTGCCAGACCAGTGCTGCCACCTCCAAGGAGAGGCTCCATTCCTCCCCCAACGGACCCCCCCGGGACATCCTGTCTGCCCCCGTGTTGAGGGAAGCCGGAACGTAGCGAGCCCTCAAGGACGATAAGTGGCGATCCGCCCAGGTCAAGATAGACACCGCAAGTCTGTGTAGTGCTGGCGATCGAACCCCCCCCTTGCCTGTTCAGGTAGGCCACAGCCGTGGTATTGTCTGACCGTACCATGACATTCCTCCCTCTGAGCCGAGGGGCGAAGTGGTGCAGCACCTTCTATATAAGCCCCAGATATGCTGTCTGCTGACTCGGCAGCAGGAGACTTTTGCTGGGGTTGACAGCGAAGACCAGCGCTGTGTGGGACTCGGCCTCCTGTCTGGAGGCGGCGAGAATCAGCCAATCGTCTATGTAATTCAGGATTCTCACCCCCTTTTTCCTGAGTGGTGCCAACGCCGTCTCCACACACTTGGAGAACGTGCGCGGGGAGAGGGAGTATCCGAACGGAAGGCGACCGAACTGATAACACTGACCGTCCATCGCGAAGCGCAGGTACTTCCTGTGACACT
Source organism: Macquaria australasica (assembly GCA_005408345.1). Lineage (NCBI taxonomy): Eukaryota > Metazoa > Chordata > Actinopteri > Centrarchiformes > Percichthyidae > Macquaria > Macquaria australasica. Next base: position 254,995 of record SEMN01000462.1, on the reverse strand, counting down.
GCAGGATGGGGACATGGAAGTATACGTCGGTCAGATCTATGGATGTCATCCAGTCGCCTGGCCGAATGCATTCCATAAGCTGCCTGACCGTCAACATGCGAAAAAGGCCTGCGCGCAATGAACGTGTTCAACTTGCGCAGGTCCAAAAATGGCCTCAGCCCCCCCGACTTCTTGGGCACCAGAAAATATGGGGAGAAAAAACCCCGTCCGCGCTTCTGAGGCTACCGCCTCCCTCAATACCGCCATCTCTGCTGGGTTGGCGAGCGATGTTTGCAGGATGCCGCCGAACGCCAGGGGTGTGCGGCAAAACTGCAACGCGTAAACCCTCTGCAGCGTTCTGTTCATCCACACAGAGAGAGGGCTGCACAGCCGCACCCAAGTCGAGTAACGGTCCATGAGAGGGAGCGCAACTGGCTCGGCGGGAAGAAGTACCCACCTGCACCGACCCTCCCACCTTGGGGAAGGACGGACGGGGGGCCCTGGCAGAAAGGGCCGTGACGCTTCCGCTGGCGAACCGACCTCCGAGAGTGACGGAGAACCATCCCCATCAAGACCGGACGAAGCCACCGCACTCCACGGTGGGTCATGATGTTTACTGGTTCCTTCTACCAAAGAGACAGTACTCACGTGAGGAAAGTCAGCCTTGCACTCTGCTGCCGCAACGTTACGACCGCCATCTTGCGTCCGGTTCATACCCGACTGCACCCGGCGCTCACCTCTGACGTAATCGATCAAAGCAGAGGGGTCAAAGCCAAAATGGCGGCGACTAGCACCGTTAGCCACGCTAACCATGCTAGCAGAGTTACGCGGCTCGACTTGAGACCGCTTATGAACCCGCGGGAACCCCGACGTGTGAATACCCTGCATTGCTGATGACGCCGTTTCACCACCGTGGGTGGAAACCGCGTCACCAGTAGGAGCTACCACATGCGTGGCGTCGTTCTCTGGCCTACGCCCTGCCCAGGTAGTATGCCGAAGAGATCGATGGCGACTAGCAAACCAGTGACCCATAAACAACTTATTAGCCTGCTTGCTAATGGTTGCTAACTCACGGCTAGCCACGCTACCACCTGAACCATGCTGTGCAACAGACAGGGAAGAGCTGGAAGAAAATCTCTGAGACCATACACCATTACACCCTCATCGGTCAATGCGGCGGGGTCGGAGCCAAATGTTAGCGACTAGCACCACTAGCCGCATAAACCATGCTAGCGGAGTTACACGGCTGAACTTGAGACCGCTTATGAACCCGCGGGAACCCCAAACAAAGTCGATGCCTCCCTCGCTTCGTCCCCCAGCGAACCGATCGCTGAGGACGACAGGGCAAAATGAACATCAAGGCCAAGTGAAGCATCAAGCTCCGCTATGGACCGTAGAGCTCACCAGGTAAGACAACAGTACTCACGTGAGGGATGTGTCCTCTGGCACCGCACTCTGCTGCTGCAGTATTATGACCGCCATCTAGCGTGCGGTTCATGAACGACTGCACTCACCTCTGACGGCCTCTGCCAAAAGTAGGGTTCAGAGCCAGAAATGGCAGCAGCCAGCACCGCTAGCCGCGCAAGCCATGCTACTGGAGTTTCGCGGCTTACTTGAGGCCGCTTAAGAAGCCGTGGTGAAACCACTGTGTGAAGTTTATGCACCCGCGATGACACCTTCTCGCCACCATGGGTCGGGGCGTCAGCCGCGGATGCTCGGATATAAGCACTGCCGTTCTCCGGCACACTCCCTGCCTGGCTGATGTGCCGATCAGAACGGCAGCGACTAGCAAGCCAGTGACACATAAACAACGTATTAGCCGTCCTGCTAATGGCTGAAGATCACGGCCAACAGCGCTAACATCTGAACCAACCTGTGTATCAGAATGTGAAGTGCTAGCAGAAGACCTCTCAAGAGACCATAAGAATGTATCAGTGCAAGTAAGAAAACATTCAGAGACGCGGTTATAATATAACAGCGGCGCCGCTCTCCAACACACGTCCTGCTCGGGTAGTGTGCCGATCGGAGCGGCGGTGACTCGCAAGCCAAAGACACAAACACACTATCAGCCGCCGTGCTAATACCAGAAAGTCATGGCTAACAGCGCTAACATCTGAACAAGCTGTGTTTCAGAATGTGCAGTGCGAATAAGAAATATGTCAGAGACGCTGTTATGTCTGCATTCGGAGACCCGCACTGTCAAGGCGGCCTACGCCCTGCGCCAAGCCGCCACCCTCCGCACCGTCAGCGCCGGCCAGTGTGGAGGGAGCGACCAGCCTCGGCAAACCGTGCCTGACGCTCATGCTCCTCCGGGGGGAGCGCGAGAGACTCGAGGCAGGTGCCGGCCTCACTCTGATGCCTCTGACCGTGCTGGTCCGCCATTGACATCAGTGAGGCACACAAGGCTTGCTGACCATATCCAAGCGCAAAATTCCTACTAGACGCGACACCAGTTGGTGACAATTTTTCGCTGAACTAGACAACAGGTTGCTAAGTTGAAAAAGGGAAACGAGCAATGCGCGTACTGGGGTTTTGTAGGGAAGGGGACTACCTCCTGATTGGACGGTGAGTGCATGAACTTTGACTCAGGTGCCGAGGTGGAGCCTCGAGGGGATGAACCAATAGCGAAGCCCGTTAGAGGGCGGAGCACGTACGACATAGAACTTATCAGTGACAGTTCAATTATCCTAATGACATGCACGAGAGGTCTTTGGACCGTAACAACAGTGTCAGTGACATCTCAAACCGATTAAACAAACGCAACCACAACGGAAAGCAATACGCATTGCTTTGCAGATATAAATCATCAAAGTCAAATACATTTCGTGTGTCTACATTTAGCAGAGATAAATAATTAAAAATGTCAGTGAATGATAGAAAACATTCGAAAGAGACATAAAAATCGGTCCAGCACACACAACATCAAGTCCTTTACAGCGTTTTGGCATCCTGAAAGGCTTTTAAAAACACACCATCCATTCTCTAGCAGTTGCCTGTGAATCAGTTCATTTATAAACCTAAACCCAAAACAGCAGTTTTACTGAGGGAAGGGGAACAACTTTTATGCACAGTGCCTTTGATGTTTGCAATAAAATCCCCTCTCTGAGCTGACAGAAATGACTGTGAGGACCTGGGAACTTAAGAAGAAAATGTATTCACTCTCAACAAGAACTGGAAGTTATATCTTTTACTAAAAGATTGTAAACATCCTGTTCAATATGACAGACGCACTACTGAGCACACCAAACTGCTTTGGTTGTCTTCCTGAGATGAAGCAAGAGTATATACTGTACAGCAGATGTATTTGGTGTGATTGTAGTTTCTGTCAGACAGCAGGGGACCCATTTATGAAGCCCTAAGCAGAATTTTAAATCAGACTTGCCAGAAAATCTGATGGATTGCTTTATGGCACTACATAGAAAGAGATCAGGTGCTGTTTTGTTAGTGCAGGTAATGGAAAGAGTGAAAGATTAATGGAAAAAAACCACTTCCAACATTATTCTTGTCAATAAAGATAATCATGATAAAGAGCGTGTGGCTTGATAAGTCACTACAGCATCTATCCAAGAAGGGTTTATGGGAAATGACGTCTTAGTTTTGAGAAACAACAAATTTACAACCAGCTTGAAATATAACCCACCAACTGCATCCACCATGGTCTCATTTCTCCACAATGATCATATCAAGCTATCACAGTTAATCTGACAAGGATATTTGGCTGTTTAAAATTTCTACACATAGCACCTTTAATCTTTCACCTGGCACTAATCACCCAAATACAGCTGTGTGAATTTTTGTCGAAGACATTTGCATTTTTTAAAGTTGTCAGGCACACACACATTCGAATGAGCAAAATTCTGCAGGGGGCACAAATTACCAATTACAGACAAACACTGAACTTCCTGGAATAAATATCACTCTCGGCTGCATTGCAGTATTGACAAATGAGTCCAGGATAATGGTCCTTACAAACAGCCACGTCTCCTGCTCATCTAGTCTTGTATATTGTGACATTTGGATCACAACAAGCAGCACACACACAGTCATTACTGCAGGATGACTGACGCCTGGCAGATTTCTTTTCACACTCTGTTCATGGGATTGCTGTCATCAAGGGGCAAAATATCATCTGTGTGCACAGACCTCTGCTTCAGCTCGGTAAGCACACAGCCACAGCTGCATGTGTGTGTACAGTATGTATGTGTGTGTGTGTGTGTGTCACACACGGCAAATAATGTAGCTGGAAAAGGAAGAAGAGCAGAAGTAAAGAAGGAAAAATGAAATGAGTGAGGGTGCAGGAACACAGAAAGAAGGCGTGGGAGGAAGAAGGGAGGGAGCAAAAGACTGAAATCTGAATGAGCTAGTGGGAATTCATGACAAGCAAATGAACCAGAAAAGAGGTGACTTACAACATGCGCAGAGAAGATTTCCAAAGCTTCTCATTCTGTGAGTCCTCCGCAGTCTGCTCTAGGTTCAACTTCTCTGCTCGTTCATTCACAAAGCACAACATAGGCTGAACAGTCCTCTGTAGGCTAACGTTACTCCTCAAACTCAAAACGTTTGGGAGCAGTCATAAACAACAGAAAGGCCTCACACACCTCACTGAAGGTAAAAGTTCCTAAACCAATGTAACAGTCACCGCTGGAGGGTCCAACATGAGGATGGAAGCGTTTAGTACCTTAGCTGGACCCAGCATGCACCTGTTGCTCACGCAACATCGTGGGTGTGTTTGATTTGGGCCACTCGCGTGCTCGCGGGGTGGCGCAAACACAGGACTTTGACCCAGAAGACAGGAGTTCGGATCCCGCGAGAAACCAAAAGTCAACGTTGAGTCATTTAAACTTTTAACTTACGCACGGCCTACGTGACTTACTTCTTAGTATTTTGTTGCCTAAATCACTGACTACTTTTTTTTTACAATTTACTTTAAACACCTTGAGCAAAGGCAGTTTATAACTCCCTCCAGTCTATCAAAAGACTGACAGGACTTGCTTCTGAGTGGCAGATGTGTAGACTGAATGCCTGTAGGACCATGTAGTGGACACCAGGCCATTGAGAAGTGGGTTAGCAGCACTAAGCCTGCTGGTGTATTGATCTGTTGGCTGCAGCTCCAAGAGAAAAGCACAACTGCATCCAGGGAATATCATATAACTGCCCTCAAAGCCACAGAAAAGACTGCAACACAAGTGCTGCTGCTGCACAAAAGTGGGACCCAAATTGGGAATTATTATCCTGATTTGCAAGGCTTCATATTTAATCTGATTCCCTGTGATATAAAACGCCAGAAAATGCCAGAACAAATGACAAATAAATAAAAATGGTTCTTTTGGACGCATCAAACCAAGACCGGTAAACATATTTGGACTTGATTCTGATTGGCTTCCTTATTTTAAGAACTAAGAAAATCCTTTTGCTCAGGCCTTTGCAGAATTTGAAGTAGAAAGCTTTGACTCAGCGTGTGTAACTCATTTGAACTAGAAAAGCTGCTATTAATGGTCAACCAGAGTCTTATTGAATTGAGAATCTAATTTTCAGAATCATTTAATGAATAGTTTTTTTAAGTCCAGTGTTTACATACCCTCGTAATATTCTTATACTGAATCATGAAAACTAAAGTGACCCCATATTAGCTTAAACCCTTATCATCACTGTATCAAGAGCATCCCAAATGATGCAGCACATCCAAGCCGATGAGCCCAGATATATGGGGTAGTCCTCCACCTGCTGGTTGCCAAGAAAAACTACAAGTACAAGGGGAGGTGATGGCCACTGCAGGATTTAAATAAAATGTTTTTTGTTTTTTTTTAACTGCAGTCTCAAAACGTGTAAACCATCAATGCTTATAAATAGTTGACTGATGCAAATGTGCATTTTATAAACGATTGGCTTCACTTAAACTTGAATGTGTTACTAAAAATGAATTAAAGTTTTTGTGCATAATAAACAAGTACAATTTTGGTTTAATAATCATGAATTAATAATGGTTCTGACTGAGTTTGGGCTAACAGTGTTTTCTACCAAAAATACTGGACATGGTCAGTGAAAAAAAGGCAAGTTTTTAACTTTTCCAAACAGTCAAATCTTCACCAAGCAACATGGCTAAATAGTTAATAAACTTAGATTATTTTGTTAGATTTATATGGACCCCTTGTGTAATCATTGTGTTGATTTTTTGCAGATGGAAATCTGTTTGCTTGGGGCCACAATGGCTACAGTCAGCTGGGGAATGGGACTACCAGCCAGGGACTGTCCCCGGTGCTGGTCACCGCGAACCTACAGAACAAGAAAGTGAGAGAAGTGGTGTGTGGCTCGCATCACTCCATGGCCCTCACTCTGGATGGAGAGGTAGCTGTTATTTTCATAACCTACAGTTTCACCATCACTTACTGATTTTTAAAAAACCCATATTTGCTTATTTTTACTGAGTCCAACCTGTTTCTTGTATTTTTTTAAATGATTAATTGAATTCCAGCTTTGTATGGAAATGATGGGTCAATTGTATCGAATAATTAACTTAATTGGTGTTTTATTCAATTGTTCAAAGACTTAAACACTCTTCAGGGTGGAGAAAAACAAGAATATGACATTATGACATTACAAGGGCTATACAAACATAATTTATATGTTTATATAAATTATATACATACTGTACATACATATATATGTATATATAGATTCACACATATACATATATATATACTGTATACAGTATGTGTATACACTCACACATATACACTTCAGCTGTCACCCTTCTGAACTCAGAATTTAACATGTTGATGTCTTATTCTGTATTGCACTCAGATATATTTACAGACAGGTCTGGAGTAGACCTGCCAACCCCAAGTCTTGGAGTACCACCTTATGCCAAAAAACATTTCAGCTCATGTACATCTGTACAGTTTGGCAGGTCTGCATTTGATATAGCAGCCTTCACCTAGAGTTCCTGGTATAGCTTCCTTCCACTTTGATGGGTATTGGCCTTTCAGAAGAGTTTGTCTGAGTTCTGATGGTAGATTATCTAACCCGCTTCCATATCGTAAGAAAAAAACTTTCATTATCTTTAAGCACAGCACATATTCTTTCATCAGGCAGAACACTGAAAATCTCCCTGTACCTGATTGTGATGTTTGGTAGTGTATACTTAATCCAGTACAACAGAATACATTTATGAGCAATAAGAAGTTTGTCTAGAAGTTTGTAGTGATTGCGGGAGTGCGACTTCCTTGGAGGGCAAGTCTAGAATAAATAGCTCTGGGTTTTTTCTGATGGTGGTCTTGAAGATACCACTCAGCTCCTGTGTAATGTTATAATAGAAGAGAGAAATAATGATTTCCTTTTGAGCATGTTTAATCTCACTCACAACATGTGACACAAATCTGACGCCATAAAAGAGAGCCATATAACAAATGTACACATTGCCACTCAGTAATGGGAATAAAAAACATTCAACATACAATAACAAGTGGACGAGTGAAAATGTGTGCTTAACAGCTTTATTTGTTGGACTAAAAAATCCAAAATTCATTTAGGTCAACTGACACTTGAGGGTTAGCCCCTTGTTTCGAACAAAATCTCTTATGTTTTGCAATGTCCTGTTTTGTAAACATGGATGCTCACAAGTTTTGTACACTTCACATTCCCTCCTAGATGCCAAGTGACCTTTCACGATGTGGGACTTGAAGTGTCGCATGACAGCAGTGACCTCAGCTTTGGTCCATGGTCTTCTTGCAGATGTGGGTTTACTTCTGCTAGCCACTGAAAACAAACAAGATGACAAAATTGTTTGTTAGTACGGCAGGTTACAATTTTTAAGTCAAGTGCCTTGCAGGACACCATCCCAGGATAAACAAATGCAGGAAATGTGTTTTTTCTTTTTTAAATCTGGATATTATATACTAGGTGCAAATTAAAATCCAACTTGACCATACCATTGTGTCCAGAGATGCAGATTCAGCTTTAGTGGCTGAAGTTTCTTCAGATGTGTCCACGTTTTTGTCTGAAAAGTATTTAACAGAAGAGCATAGTAGATGCATTTTATTGAAGGATAGTTATTGTTGTATGATATATTGCATTATAATGTAAGGGTGCTCCGATCAGGATTATTGGGGCCGATCGGTGGAAGCAGCATCGGCCAATACCAATCACGGGGTGTATTTGAAGCCTTCTATTTATCACGTAGCATTACTGTATTCATTTATTAAACTATTCTTAACAGAGATGAGAATGTATCATGAATTGACAACTGTTTATTTATTGGCAGGCAACATTTCAATGTTGTTCTTGCAAGACTGGAATAGTTCTGGACTGTTACCTCCTCCTTCAGTGCTGTGGTTCCTGAGTCTGCATTTTTGTCAAGGTAGTTGTGAAGTTTTGTGATGTCCTCAGTGAGTGGTAGTTTGTTGGTTTGTTATATTTCGCATCACTAATGGTGCTCAAAGCACAGTGTGACATGTATTCAGACCACTTTGCCTGATACAGCTTCTGGAATGCTTCTGAGGATTTAATTAGGTTCTCGTCTCCAGCCATGAGAGCATGTGAGTGTCTGATTTTCAATGCTAGGCTTGGAGTTTTATAACTGTTCTGATCCTTGTCAAATCCTGCTGTCTCTTTTACTGCCTCAATTACATTCATGAAATTTCCTGGTTTTATAGCATCCTCTAAGGTTAGCATCGGAGACTTTTTGCGCATGTCTGTAGGAACCTTCCAAGCTGACGGATTTTTTGGCGGATATAGTCATGTTTTGAAGGGTCATGTCCATGTTTGCTGTACAGGGACTAATTTGTTGCTTAGATGTATTTTAGATGTATTCTTATGTCATGTATGACAATTTTATTCTTAATCTCTTATTAAAATTCTTTTAAACTTAAACTAAACTCATTTTGACTCTCTCAAGTTTTCTGATTAAGAACTCAAAAACAAAACAACCAAAATCCACGACTGTCTAGCGGTCTTTACCTGCCGAGCAAACGGCACTAAGAGTGGAGGCTGCCAGGCAACCGGACCCCTAGACACGCTGGGAAATCCTCTGTGGAGCACATCGAAACTATGTGTCAAGGTTACATTTCTTAAAGCATAAAACACATTTTTATCAGCAAATCACTGTTTTACCCACATTGTTCTGTTCCTATTAAGAGATGTATTTATTCAGATCAACATGTGAATTGTACATTGTGAGTTTGCTTGTAGAAATGAATTTCTCACAGTCTGTCAGGATCCAAAGGACTCTCGTTTGGACTTCTGTGTTTTTTGAGTTTTGGTGTTTCCTGTTTTATTTTGAAATCACTGTTCTGGTCTCCTTGTGCGCTTTTTGCTTCCTGTCTTTGTTCTTTTCCCGCCTTTTTTGATTGTTTGCACCTGTGTCTCGTTCCCCACCTGTGTCTGCTTCCCTCGTTGTCTCCGCCCCTATATATTCCCTTTGTCGCGTCATTGTGAGTGTGTTCCCTGCGTTTGGTTCCTCGAGTATTGTGGATTTTTGTATCGCTGATGTTCCTGAGTTAGTGTGAGTTTTGGTTACCCTAAATAAATCCTTGGACTTATTCTGCCTCCTCGCTTGTCTGCATATTGGGTCCTCCCCCTGCTTCCCTAATGGCTTGTTGTGGCAGAGCTGCCTCGAAGGCTTTTCATGACACAGTCAACACGCCTACATGCGCTGATTTGTCTATGGGTACATAAACCACTATCCAGATCCCACGGATTGGTGAGGACGTACTGAGCAAAGCCTTCACCGTAGTGGCTGTATTTGTGCCCCAGCAGGCCATAGATTTACCTGGTCTTGTTACAGAATCACTTTGTTCGTTAATGTGCTGAAAGTGCAATTTTGAGACTGGTGTCACTGTATTAGAAGAACAGAAGTGAATAGAGATCTACAAATACCGTTCTGGATTACCACCCCAGGGGAGCACAGAACTACAGTTTTGTGAAGAATTATACATTTTCTCATTAAATATTACTATTTTGTTGTTGTTTTAACAGTTTGCACTACTGCATGGCATGGACACTGTTTCCAGACAAAAGAATTGGGTAAGTATTATATTTTGGTAACGCTTTACTGGAAGAGGCGTACATAAGGCATTCATGGCACCTACATAAACACTGAGAACTGACAGACATAGCAGTTCATAAATGTTTGTTCCACCTGGTGTCATTGACATTACCCTTTATGTCAAGTGGCATAGTTGTCAGTTGGCATATACTGTCATACCAATATCTAATGACACTTTCAGCATCTAAATGACATATGGTAAAATTCTGTAGATCATAGGCACTGGTATATGAGACTCAAATTAAATAAAACAGGGCACTCTTCTGTTAATCAAAAATTAAAACTGATTTATTAAAATGATGTATCAAAAAGGAAGTTTAAAAGGTTAACTCAAATAGCATATTTTTAGTTGTAGTTAGTAGCTTTGCTGTTTAACAAAATAGGTAATTACATGCTCAACCCCTGTGATTGCTGACATGTCGCCACAATAATTTTTCATCCTCGGACATGGTAAGATTTAAGATGCACGTTAGTTAAAGAGGTAGTGCACTCTTACATGTGTTTTTTGAGCTGTACTGTGTTGAAACACATCAATGCTGGTCTTAATATTGACATTTCTTCCCAAATTCATAATAATCAGCATTTCATGGGTTGAAAATGGCTCAACATGCCATCTCCTGTTTTAAATCAGCCCTGAACCTGTGAGGCCAATGCTGACACAGTCAACCGGTTGATCGGTTAAAGACAAAACTGATAATATGCAACACGTTAGACCAGGGGTTCTCTTCTGATTGCTAAAACATTTCTGAGGATCACCTTCGCAAATAAATGAGAAAAAAAAAAACATAACATCCTGGGTGCCAAGTATCTCTGGAGCTCATCTGACAGGATTTCACCACACTGTGCTTTCAGCTCAGCATCTCTGCCTGCTATCATGAATCCAAATTTAATGTATTCAGGGTCATTTGTCTCCACCTGATGATGTGACATGGTTGGCGTGGTCATTGACATTATGCAGTTTAATTTGACGGTTTTTATTCATGTGAATTCTTGAGCACATTTAGATATAAAAATAACTAGCTTTGTAAATAAAAAAATAAAATGATTTGATCTAACCATTTGGCAGTACCACTGCCTCCCACTAGATGGCGCTCTGAGGCCCACCATTGAGAATGGCTGCATTAGACAGTACATATAATCTTTAATATCATCACATTGGCTGAAATGTTTTATCATTGAGTGATGATGAAGAGGAGGCTGCCAAAGTCAACATGGTATGATAAGCTGTTATTCATCCCAGTTGATATGATAACCATGAAAACTCCTCACAGCATGGCATAGTGTGACGCACATCCATGTTTTCTGTTGCCAAAAATGTCCCTGAAGGCAACATCATAACATCAGAATGATATTGTGGATAGAGTTAGCGTACCATGAATTTCACCATGAATTATTGTACGTCTAAGATTCGCTGTTTTAGTTTGAGGACATTTCATCGCTCTTCAAAGACGCTTCTGTCACGGGTTGCCATCTGGGCAGCAGGGAGAGGACCCAAGTGCAGACAGGCGGGGAGGCTGAAGCAGTTCAAAGATTTATTAAATACAAAATAAACTTACAAAACTCAGGACCACACGCAGGGAAACACCAGGAACATGACACGAAGAGACAACCAACAACAATGAACCAACAGAGAACAAAGCGAGAGGACCGGTATATATAGGGGAGGTGATTCCAATAAAACACACAAGGGAAAAACAAACACAGACTAGCACAGGAAACTTCAAAATAAAACAGGAAACAAGAACAACACACAGTCCATGGTGGATCGTGGCAGCTTCTGTTGATTGGTTTTGCAGTTAAAGTTAAAATACTTCATCTGTCAATGGCAGTCAGGGCTGCATCACATGCTATCCAGATTCACTTGTGTCTCCATAGAAAATGAATAAACTTTGTTTTGTGTCGCGCTGCGTTCACTGGGTCTTCACCTCCATGGCTGGATGTACTAAGTGTGTTACTTCTCGGTCCCATCTCCTACCAACAGTCACCGCTGGCTTCTGTTAACCATGAAGTGATTTTGTCCCCAGTTGACCCAGTTGGACAGCTGAAATTTGTTTATTACTGAAAGAACAGAGCAGCCGTGAGGAAGCAATAAAATCAGGTAGATGCTCCAAATAAATCTATAACTGGTTTGTAAAAGGCTACAGGTAGTTTACTGTATCCCTCAGTTGTGGAATAACCTGCTGGAGAAGATCAGGGAAGCTAACACATTTTCTTCTTTTAAGTAACTTTTAAAAACTCACTATTTTAGACTTTTTATTGATTTTACTGTCTGTTTCATTCTCTTTTGTTGTATTTTATCATGATATTTTATGAACTGTTTGCTTATTGTCTTTTTTAAATTGTAAAGTGCTGAAAAGCGATATATATATAAAGGTATTATTATTAAAGTTATTATTATGTCAAGGCTGGTATAGTGACTGTACGGCTGTGGAGGATAAATATTTGGACGTTAGTTTTCCTGAACGAGCAAAAGGGAAAAAATGAGAAAAGGGTTAGGGTTTTCATCAGCTGTAAGCCACAATCATCAAAATTAAAGGAAATAAAGGCTTGAAATGTTTCACTCTGTGTAATGAATCTATATGAGAGTTTCACTTTCTGAATTGAATTACTGAAATAAATGAACTTTTCCACGATATTCTAATTCATTGAGATGCGCCTGTATGTGTTGCAAAGAATAACCAGGCTACTGACATAATACTGAGTGGTAAATGTTGAGTGACAGATCTTTTCAAATGATGCATTAAATCATCTGACTGTATCCTTATAAAAGTTAAGATTAAAAACCACAGAAACTTCACAACATCATCCTTAGTTCTCTAGTTTTGTATTAAGTTATATTTGACACGTCAGGAAGCCCCGCAGTGAAGCAGGGCAGCAAAAAATTGAGCAATACTCTTATTGATCCTCTCCACGGAAATCTTTAGTAAAAGGCGAAAGATTTATACGATCTGAAGAGAAATCAGAGCGATCTGGTCTCAGCAGTCAGAGAGGCCGATCACTTCAGCGGGGACACGTACTTCACCACTGGTGTACTGCTGAGACAAGCCAAACAAAACGAACTAACTCATGTTGTGGACGTGCATTAAAGTGCTGATGAACATAAAGTTTGCAATATTTCACTCTGATACTTGAAACGCAACGTTGATCCTGTGTTCACGGTGTGACGCAAGGCATGCTGGGAGTTGACGGCGTCATTCTCGTTAGATGTTTGTTTTTCCCTGACCGTTTTGCTTTAAATTAATTTAATCCAAATTCAAGTGCAACACTTTGCACACAGACTGCAATGCCGCCGACAAAAATTCAAACAGTTTGTATTCAAGTTTAGTGTGATGGCCTTTGACTGCAGGTTTCATGCAGAACAGCGACTCCCTGTGGTAACAGACCGCACAAAACTCGAGTTTCTTTTTTCTGCATTTATAAATTGCTTTATCACGGAGTAGAATCAAACAAGAAACAGTAAAAACAATATTAGCCTGTAGTATTACAGGCAGGGGTGGGACCATGAATGTATAAGCTACAACTGCTTCAAACAGAAATGCTATTTATTCCAAGAGGATAACAGAAAGACTAAACTATAAACTCAAAACAGCATCTGACAAGACGGGGTGTTTTCATTGTGCTGTTTAAACCTGTTTTCTGTTTCTGTTGCGTTACAACACCAGACTCCATCCACACAACTTAAGTAGCCCACTCGCCATCGCTGAACAACAGTCCAATTGAAATACATTAAATCGTTTACCACAGAGACATTTACCTGTTTACCTGTTAGAAGTTATGTATTCCTCGCAGCAGAGTTAATATAAGGTCAGTAAAATCCACTTTCCAAACGCAGGTCACTCTCAAGCGAGGTACGAGAAGGTACATTACTTGTGTGACAGCAGCTGAAGCTTCATGTATCTCAACCTTTTGATGTTTGTTTCTTGCGCTCCACGATAAACCAAAAAATCCTATAATCCGCCATGATGACTGTAGCTGGCTTGTCTCGCCTCTGCCCCCTGCTTGACCTTTAGCCTGCCTTAAAATTGGCAAAACTGAACCAACAATAAATGATTATGACCCATAACAAACGTAACTAGATCAATTAAAACACCAGTTTTAACTGAGAGGTTTAAGAGGCTTAATCTCCGCAGGTGTTACACCGTATGCTGTCACCCATCAGATTCTGTGACTTGAACAGGAATTATGACCTTTGTGGGGCTCCGTAAATGTGATGTTATCACAAACTTTATTTCAATAGGTACTGGCAAACTGGTGCCCCCATAATATTTAGACAGGGTCACAGTTTTTGAAAATGTGACCCTTTATATTCAGATATTAGATAGAGAAAGAGCTTTAAACTTTAGTATATAGAAAACAGTATCTCACTGTGATGTTCTCTCAGTTGAATGATTCAGCATTTAAAGCAATGTAAATTCAGCATTTAATGTTTGATTTAAGTTCATTATCACACACAATTTCTGTTAAGATATTTGATTTGGATGTTTAAACCACACACAGACTCACATCAACAAAGAAATGCAAATGCATTTCAGCCTACACTCTAGGTTTAGAAATGAACAGATTTGCTGTAGCATTTATATCACACTGAAATAAGCTAACATGTCTTATATTGTCTTGATGAAATAAATAAGTAAATTAATAAGCAAAACAAACGAAAAGGTGGCATAACTACTCCCCAAAAGAGAAAGAATAAAGGTAAACCAAAGCACAATAGTATTTTACAATAGCATATTTTTATATAATAAAACATAGCCTCATAATCAGACTGAACTGCCATTTCGTTTCTCTTCATTCATTGTTTTTATTTTCAGACGTCTGGAACCAGGCTACATTTAAAAGGCTAATATATTTTCTTGAAGGATATAAATAAAGGCACAAACTGAGAAGAGATCATCAGACAGGGAGTTCCACATTTACAGTTTGCGTGTGCTGACAATTGGTGGATTTGTATACGCTGCAAATTCACATCTTTAATTGTTATAATTTCTGTCCATTTTCTTGTAGTCAAAATTGGTTTTATACTCTCATTATTTCTTATTTATCTGAACAAATGTTTTTACTTATTCCTGTGTCAAAGATCTAACAGAATCACAGACAACTCTTTGTAGTCACAGCTCTCATGAGTCAGCAGGTGGTGCTATTTGTTTCAATAACCTTCTTACTCACACTGCTGCTGAGCTCAGCTGAGTTAGTAATTTGGGGTTTTGATATGGTGATATGACATGCTGATGCTTAGCAGGTAATGTTTATCATTACCGTGCTAACGTTTACTAATTAGCACCAAACACTGAGGCTGATGGGAATGTCATTAGTTTTGCAGGTATTCGGTCATAAACCAAAGCATTGTACAAATTTAAATTTTGACCTGATGATGGCGCTAGATGAAAAGTTTAGAAATCACCAAAGTTATTACAATTGATCCTGAGGGGAACATAAATGTCTGTACTAAATTTCATGGTAATCCATCCAACAGTTGTGGAGACATTTCACTGAAAACTACAAATGTTAAAGAGCTGGTGGCGCTAGAGGAAAAGTCAGTAGGATGTGTGTGTGTGTGTGTGTGTGTGTGTGTGTGTGTGTACATAATTTTAAGCTTTATAAATTAAGCTACACACAGTACGAGTGTTATACATAGTTCACAGTGACTTAAGTTACACAAAGACTATTATTTTAGCCGAAGGTGAGTTGATCCCATGAACTTGTCGTAACAACAACCAAATCAACATCATTTGCGTTCCATCAAATCAAAACTTGTCCAAACAAGAAAATAAAACAGCCTTCTACCACTGAAAAATCAGCTGCTGAACTTCGTGTTTTGTTTATGGTGATATCATGATGATGCACGAATGGGACATTTTTTTTAGAAAGGGGCAGGCCGTGCAAACCAGCCAGGTAAAGATAAACTGATAAGAAGACAATTGGAGACCAATGACACATATGAATGTAATTTTTTCCACACACATTTCCCACTTGATCAACCCGACCTTGTTATGCTTGTGACTCTTCCTCTGTTAAGCAACGACTACTTGCAACCCATTGACTGTGTGAGTGGGATTTTCCGTCATTAGACTGTTTAATTTGAATACTGAAAAGCTTACAGCTGTACAGTATTTCACAAGAAGAAAGCACAGTTTCAGTTTTTCTTATTTCCTACACAAGTGATCGTCTCACTACCGCTCAGACTCATCTCGTCCCCACTCCCAGGTTGGGAATCACTGCAGTACATTGTATCAAGATACTAAAAAAAGATTATTTGTGAGACTCAGTGTGGCTATTTGAAAAACACATCTATTCATAATAACAAACAGTAAAATGAGTTTAGGATCTTGTGGATTATGAGAAATTGATTTAATTAAACTTGCTTTTATTTTTCAAACATTGACATTTTTTGCTTTTGGCCAATGATTTAATCAGTTGGTATAGACGTAATATAGTAACTCCACACACTCTGGATTTGCTCCCATGGTGCCTCCAATACATTTATTATGAATTGTGGAATTAGTCAAGGTTGCGCTTTAAGTTCGACTTTATTTTAGTGCTTTAAAAAAAAAATTCCACTAACATTCAACCATTAAATATTATAGGTTTCCCATAAATTGTAAGTCAGTTACTGGATGATACAACAAAACACCAACAAACAGAAACTACTTTGAACAAATGCTATTGTATTTTAGTTTCACTGAGGGTTTTCCTTTAATGCTATGTGACAAGAATGACACGTGATGGCCAGACCTTTAATTCTTTTCCAGTTAATCATATTAAAAAGGAAGTTAAAGATCTCACAATAAAAAGTGAAGCAAAGAAAGTAGTTGAGATGTTAAATATAACTGATACCTTTCCCACATTTTTAAAAGACATTTTTACAAGACAAATTGTACTTTTTATTGAAGAAGAGGCGCAGCTTCCACCCATGTTGCCCTACATTCTGTGCTGTGCAACTAGTATGATAGAATTCTGGTACATGATGAGAGGCACATAAAAACTGGTTTTGGCAGCCAGTAAACAGTCGAATCACTGTGACTTTTTGGCATATTTCACCACGTGTGTTTTCAGCAGCCAACTTCCTTCGAGCCCAATATTGTTGTCTCTATCTTCCAGTGGCGGAAGAAGCGTTCAGATCCGTTATTTAAATATAAAGATATTCCATTACAAGTAAAAGTCCTGCATTTTAAATCTTACTTAAGTCAAAGTACACAAGTATTGTCAAAAAAAATGTACTTAAAGTACTAAGTGGATTGTCAGTGTTACATTACGATAATATGACTGTATTATTATTACCTGACATGTAAGCAGTATTCAAAGATTGCAGCTGGTCGAGTTATTTTGAACTACTTTATATCCTGTTAGGTCATTTAAACTGTAACAATGCATCATATTTCCTTCTGAACTGTAGTGAAGCAGGAGTATAAAGTAGAAGGAAATGAAAATACCATGTGTTGAAGGAAGTATTCAGATCTTTTACTTAAGTAAAAGTACTAATACCACACTGTAAAAATATTCTGTTACAAGTAAAAGTACTGGATTGAAAATGTCATTATGGAAAAATCTGCTAAATATTTTCTCGATTAATCGATTGATTGTTTGATTTGTAAACATTTTTTAAAAATAGTGAGAAATGCCATCACAATTACCCAGAGACCAAAGTGACACATTCACAATGCTTTGTTTTGACCAACCAACAGTCCAAACCTCAAAATTATTAACTGGAACCATGAAATGTTTGGCATTTTTGCATGACATATTACTACATGATTATCAAAATAGTTACTGGCACATTTTCATATGTTTTGTGTGCAAAATTCTTAATTTGTAAAGTAACTAGTAACTGAAGCTGTCAGATAAATGTAGTGAAGTAAAAAGTACAATATTTCCCTCTGAAATGTAGTGGAGTAGAAAGAGAAAGCGGCATGAGAAGAAAATACTCAGATAAGTACAGTACTTGAGTAAATGTAAATGTACTTAAGTTACATTCCACACTGGAAAATACTGAAGTAAAGTACAAGTACTTACAAGTAGTTGAGTAAATGTACTTTCCACCACTGGTATATTTTGCTAAAATTGGCAGTTAGATACAATATATTTGATAGTTATTTGATATAGCCTATATATTACAGTATAGTATAGATCAAATGTATTTGGAAAACACATTTGATCTTTTTGTTCATCCAAGTACTGTACATTGCCTTTTTAATGTTGACAGATGAGATGTATTTAAGTCCCCTAACCCTAGTTTTTCCTTTGTTGGAAGGTATTGCAACACTGTGTAGCTGCAGGGCAATTTTGCTATAGTTTAACGAGAACAACAGGCTATGTAACACGTCTTGCCTTTAGGGGACCAGCCTCACTTGGCTTCATCATACATCTTTAACATACCATGACATCGACTGCACCCCACTAATGTATAGTCAACGTCATGAAACAAGTAAATTCAAACCCTTTCAGTCTGGTGTGCCTTTGTTAATGACACTTTGTTGGCACCCTCCTATACAGTAGTGACACTAAACAAAGTGGAGTCTTTCCGGACCTGCACGCAACTATTGCATACGTTCATGAGAATACCAACCAGCAAACTGATTAAATATGTGTTATTTCATGTGAACAACAAACAACAAAGAGGAGGAACTATTTGTAGCTCATTTAAAGTCTAAATAAAAGACTCTAAAATACAAAGACGTGGAAGTACATGGAAAAACAATACTAAAAAACAAACGCGTACACATATATACAGTCCATTTTTATTAATGTTTTCATCATTCCCGCAATGTGCAAATCAACAATGTACATAGAAGCTAATATACATTCACACCAAGTTCAATAAATTATCCCTAACTTCCACATATATTCATATTACCATATTCTTACTTCACAGCTCAATAAATAAATAAATAAAAAATCACTGAGGAATCGCAAAAGTAATGCGTGAACATTTTTTCAATATCCCCAAAAGGAAACCTCCCTTTCAATTCAGAATGGCTGCAGATCCTTTGCAGCTGGTAATTATTAAATCCTGTACTGACATATTCTCTTATGAATAAGAAAACCTAATATTTTTGTATAGGACATCTGGATCTGGTGTATGGTATATTTTGATGGTACGCTGTGGCATACTACCAGTACGCAGTTAGCTTACAGACTAACATTGCCAATATCAAGAATGAAGGCTTTGTGCTCTTAACTTGTCCAAGCAAACAGCAGGAACATCATTACTTGCGTGCAGGTGTTTCAGTGCTTTTAATCTGTGCTGCCGGTTGATTGTCTGGGAGATAAACACAGATCATTTCTCGCTGACTTCATGTGGTCTGAGGTAGGATTATTACTGCTGCTGGCTGCTGTTTCACAATTCACGTTAGCTAGAACCGACGGATGTCTATCAATGTATAAAGCGTGTGAATTTATTTAGTTAGTTATTTGCAACAGGTTACAATAACATGATACAGATGTGTTGCGACTCCTGTCCCTGGTTTGGCTTTTCTGCTTAAAAAGGTCATAACACATCATCATTACCAAAAGTACATTAGTTAAATTGAGCACATAATAAATAGTGACATTCTCATACATCTGCCATGAACATATATTTATATAAAATATTCAAATAACATTAGTCATTTTACATGTATTGCATGTGTGTGTGTGCACATATGTTCCCTAATTCATGACAATATATGTGTATGTGCATAATTTTATGGATGTGTGTGTCCGTGTGCATGCACGTAGTCTTCATAAGTATGCATGTACGTTTATCTATGCGTGTCTGTTCCTCTGTCTGTGTGTATGTGTCCATATGCGTGTGTGCGTGGATGATCAGAGATCGTGTTTCACCTTTCCATTAAACGGTTTCAGACGAGTTTGTGTTTTTATTTACCTCTAAAAAGTAATTTTAGTGGTTTTCAAGCAAGTTGCTTTTTTTTCTAAATACTGCAAAAGTCCATGAGCTATCATGACATTGTGGCAGTGAGTTTTCTACCCCGCTGCTGTGCAAGCTTCCTTGATTATTTGTAAACTGGAAACTTGTCCGTTAGCTAATAACGTTACAGCATTTTGAAATATGTCAGTGTTTATACTCTAAAGGTACGTCCTTCCTCTTATTCAGTGGCTTTCTTTCTTGTTATTTAATACTGTATATTTCATACTTTTATATTGTTATTTTAATCTCCAAATGACTCAGCACCTACAATTAAAGTTAATTGCTAAGATTATCTAATACTAATGCAGCCTAATACAACAGCCTTCTATGACTCCTACCTCCTGAAGGTTATAATGTTGCTGAAACTGTTTTGCCAGAGGTGTTGATTAAACTTTCTGTTCACTTCGGAGGCTTCGGAGGGGCATCACTTGTATTTTGTCCGCCCCGTTTATATCAATGAGGGAATGACAAAGTGTCTTACCTAGCGCAATTTTTTGATATAGATACAGAGATATTTACCTGTTAGAAGTTATGTATTCCTCGCAGCAGAGTTAATATAAGGTCAGTAAAATCCACTTTCCAAACGCAGGTCACTCTCAAGCGAGGTACGAGAAGGTACATTACTTGTGTGACAGCAGCTGAAGCTTCATGTATCTCAACCTTTTGATGTTTGTTTCTTGCGCTCCACGATAAACCAAAAAATCCTATAATCCGCCATGATGACTGTAGCTGGCTTGTCTCGCCTCTGCCCCCTGCTTGACCTTTAGCCTGCCTTAAAATTGGCAAAACTGAACCAACAATAAATGATTATGACCCATAACAAACGTAACTAGATCAATTAAAACACCAGTTTTAACTGAGAGGTTTAAGAGGCTTAATCTCCGCAGGTGTTACACCGTATGCTGTCACCCATCAGATTCTGTGACTTGAACAGGAATTATGACCTTTGTGGGGCTCCGTAAATGTGATGTTATCACAAACTTTATTTCAATAGGTACTGGCAAACTGGTGCCCCCATAATATTTAGACAGGGTCACAGTTTTTGAAAATGTGACCCTTTATATTCAGATATTAGATAGAGAAAGAGCTTTAAACTTTAGTATATAGAAAACAGTATCTCACTGTGATGTTCTCTCAGTTGAATGATTCAGCATTTAAAGCAATGTAAATTCAGCATTTAATGTTTGATTTAAGTTCATTATCACACACAATTTCTGTTAAGATATTTGATTTGGATGTTTAAACCACACACAGACTCACATCAACAAAGAAATGCAAATGCATTTCAGCCTACACTCTAGGTTTAGAAATGAACAGATTTGCTGTAGCATTTATATCACACTGAAATAAGCTAACATGTCTTATATTGTCTTGATGAAATAAATAAGTAAATTAATAAGCAAAACAAACGAAAAGGTGGCATAACTACTCCCCAAAAGAGAAAGAATAAAGGTAAACCAAAGCACAATAGTATTTTACAATAGCATATTTTTATATAATAAAACATAGCCTCATAATCAGACTGAACTGCCATTTCGTTTCTCTTCATTCATTGTTTTTATTTTCAGACGTCTGGAACCAGGCTACATTTAAAAGGCTAATATATTTTCTTGAAGGATATAAATAAAGGCACAAACTGAGAAGAGATCATCAGACAGGGAGTTCCACATTTACAGTTTGCGTGTGCTGACAATTGGTGGATTTGTATACGCTGCAAATTCACATCTTTAATTGTTATAATTTCTGTCCATTTTCTTGTAGTCAAAATTGGTTTTATACTCTCATTATTTCTTATTTATCTGAACAAATGTTTTTACTTATTCCTGTGTCAAAGATCTAACAGAATCACAGACAACTCTTTGTAGTCACAGCTCTCATGAGTCAGCAGGTGGTGCTATTTGTTTCAATAACCTTCTTACTCACACTGCTGCTGAGCTCAGCTGAGTTAGTAATTTGGGGTTTTGATATGGTGATATGACATGCTGATGCTTAGCAGGTAATGTTTATCATTACCGTGCTAACGTTTACTAATTAGCACCAAACACTGAGGCTGATGGGAATGTCATTAGTTTTGCAGGTATTCGGTCATAAACCAAAGCATTGTACAAATTTAAATTTTGACCTGATGATGGCGCTAGATGAAAAGTTTAGAAATCACCAAAGTTATTACAATTGATCCTGAGGGGAACATAAATGTCTGTACTAAATTTCATGGTAATCCATCCAACAGTTGTGGAGACATTTCACTGAAAACTACAAATGTTAAAGAGCTGGTGGCGCTAGAGGAAAAGTCAGTAGGATTTGTGTGTGTGTGTGTGTGTGTGTGTGTGTGTGTACATAATTTTAAGCTTTATAAATTAAGCTACACACAGTACGAGTGTTATACATAGTTCACAGTGACTTAAGTTACACAAAGACTATTATTTTAGCCGAAGGTGAGTTGATCCCATGAACTTGTCGTAACAACAACCAAATCAACATCATTTGCGTTCCATCAAATCAAAACTTGTCCAAACAAGAAAATAAAACAGCCTTCTACCACTGAAAAATCAGCTGCTGAACTTCGTGTTTTGTTTATGGTGATATCATGATGATGCACGAATGGGACATTTTTTTTAGAAAGGGGCAGGCCGTGCAAACCAGCCAGGTAAAGATAAACTGATAAGAAGACAATTGGAGACCAATGACACATATGAATGTAATTTTTTCCACACACATTTCCCACTTGATCAACCCGACCTTGTTATGCTTGTGACTCTTCCTCTGTTAAGCAACGACTACTTGCAACCCATTGACTGTGTGAGTGGGATTTTCCGTCATTAGACTGTTTAATTTGAATACTGAAAAGCTTACAGCTGTACAGTATTTCACAAGAAGAAAGCACAGTTTCAGTTTTTCTTATTTCCTACACAAGTGATCGTCTCACTACCGCTCAGACTCATCTCGTCCCCACTCCCAGGTTGGGAATCACTGCAGTACATTGTATCAAGATACTAAAAAAAGATTATTTGTGAGACTCAGTGTGGCTATTTGAAAAACACATCTATTCATAATAACAAACAGTAAAATGAGTTTAGGATCTTGTGGATTATGAGAAATTGATTTAATTAAACTTGCTTTTATTTTTCAAACATTGACATTTTTTGCTTTTGGCCAATGATTTAATCAGTTGGTATAGACGTAATATAGTAACTCCACACACTCTGGATTTGCTCCCATGGTGCCTCCAATACATTTATTATGAATTGTGGAATTAGTCAAGGTTGCGCTTTAAGTTCGACTTTATTTTAGTGCTTTAAAAAAAAAATTCCACTAACATTCAACCATTAAATATTATAGGTTTCCCATAAATTGTAAGTCAGTTACTGGATGATACAACAAAACACCAACAAACAGAAACTACTTTGAACAAATGCTATTGTATTTTAGTTTCACTGAGGGTTTTCCTTTAATGCTATGTGACAAGAATGACACGTGATGGCCAGACCTTTAATTCTTTTCCAGTTAATCATATTAAAAAGGAAGTTAAAGATCTCACAATAAAAAGTGAAGCAAAGAAAGTAGTTGAGATGTTAAATATAACTGATACCTTTCCCACATTTTTAAAAGACATTTTTACAAGACAAATTGTACTTTTTATTGAAGAAGAGGCGCAGCTTCCACCCATGTTGCCCTACATTCTGTGCTGTGCAACTAGTATGATAGAATTCTGGTACATGATGAGAGGCACATAAAAACTGGTTTTGGCAGCCAGTAAACAGTCGAATCACTGTGACTTTTTGGCATATTTCACCACGTGTGTTTTCAGCAGCCAACTTCCTTCGAGCCCAATATTGTTGTCTCTATCTTCCAGTGGCGGAAGAAGCGTTCAGATCCGTTATTTAAATATAAAGATATTCCATTACAAGTAAAAGTCCTGCATTTTAAATCTTACTTAAGTCAAAGTACACAAGTATTGTCAAAAAAAATGTACTTAAAGTACTAAGTGGATTGTCAGTGTTACATTACGATAATATGACTGTATTATTATTACCTGACATGTAAGCAGTATTCAAAGATTGCAGCTGGTCGAGTTATTTTGAACTACTTTATATCCTGTTAGGTCATTTAAACTGTAACAATGCATCATATTTCCTTCTGAACTGTAGTGAAGCAGGAGTATAAAGTAGAAGGAAATGAAAATACCATGTGTTGAAGGAAGTATTCAGATCTTTTACTTAAGTAAAAGTACTAATACCACACTGTAAAAATATTCTGTTACAAGTAAAAGTACTGGATTGAAAATGTCATTATGGAAAAATCTGCTGATTATTTTCTCGATTAATCGATTGATTGTTTGATTTGTAAACATTTTTTAAAAATAGTGAGAAATGCCATCACAATTACCCAGAGACCAAAGTGACACATTCACAATGCTTTGTTTTGACCAACCAACAGTCCAAACCTCAAAATTATTAACTGGAACCATGAAATGTTTGGCATTTTTGCATGACATATTACTACATGATTATCAAAATAGTTACTGGCACATTTTCATATGTTTTGTGTGCAAAATTCTTAATTTGTAAAGTAACTAGTAACTGAAGCTGTCAGATAAATGTAGTGAAGTAAAAAGTACAATATTTCCCTCTGAAATGTAGTGGAGTAGAAAGAGAAAGCGGCATGAGAAGAAAATACTCAGATAAGTACAGTACTTGAGTAAATGTAAATGTACTTAAGTTACATTCCACACTGGAAAATACTGAAGTAAAGTACAAGTACTTACAAGTAGTTGAGTAAATGTACTTTCCACCACTGGTATATTTTGCTAAAATTGGCAGTTAGATACAATATATTTGATAGTTATTTGATATAGCCTATATATTACAGTATAGTATAGATCAAATGTATTTGGAAAACACATTTGATCTTTTTGTTCATCCAAGTACTGTACATTGCCTTTTTAATGTTGACAGATGAGATGTATTTAAGTCCCCTAACCCTAGTTTTTCCTTTGTTGGAAGGTATTGCAATACTGTGTAGCTGCAGGGCAATTTTGCTATAGTTTAACGAGAACAACAGGCTATGTAACACGTCTTGCCTTTAGGGGACCAGCCTCACTTGGCTTCATCATACATCTTTAACATACCATGACATCGACTGCACCCCACTAATGTATAGTCAACGTCATGAAACAAGTAAATTCAAACCCTTTCAGTCTGGTGTGCCTTTGTTAATGACACTTTGTTGGCACCCTCCTATACAGTAGTGACACTAAACAAAGTGGAGTCTTTCCGGACCTGCACGCAACTATTGCATACGTTCATGAGAATACCAACCAGCAAACTGATTAAATATGTGTTATTTCATGTGAACAACAAACAACAAAGAGGAGGAACTATTTGTAGCTCATTTAAAGTCTAAATAAAAGACTCTAAAATACAAAGACGTGGAAGTACATGGAAAAACAATACTAAAAAACAAACGCGTACACATATATACAGTCCATTTTTATTAATGTTTTCATCATTCCCGCAATGTGCAAATCAACAATGTACATAGAAGCTAATATACATTCACACCAAGTTCAATAAATTATCCCTAACTTCCACATATATTCATATTACCATATTCTTACTTCACAGCTCAATAAATAAATAAATAAAAAATCACTGAGGAATCGCAAAAGTAATGCGTGAACATTTTTTCAATATCCCCAAAAGGAAACCTCCCTTTCAATTCAGAATGGCTGCAGATCCTTTGCAGCTGGTAATTATTAAATCCTGTACTGACATATTCTCTTATGAATAAGAAAACCTAATATTTTTGTATAGGACATCTGGATCTGGTGTATGGTATATTTTGATGGTACGCTGTGGCATACTACCAGTACGCAGTTAGCTTACAGACTAACATTGCCAATATCAAGAATGAAGGCTTTGTGCTCTTAACTTGTCCAAGCAAACAGCAGGAACATCATTACTTGCGTGCAGGTGTTTCAGTGCTTTTAATCTGTGCTGCCGGTTGATTGTCTGGGAGATAAACACAGATCATTTCTCGCTGACTTCATGTGGTCTGAGGTAGGATTATTACTGCTGCTGGCTGCTGTTTCACAATTCACGTTAGCTAGAACCGACGGATGTCTATCAATGTATAAAGCGTGTGAATTTATTTAGTTAGTTATTTGCAACAGGTTACAATAACATGATACAGATGTGTTGCGACTCCTGTCCCTGGTTTGGCTTTTCTGCTTAAAAAGGTCATAACACATCATCATTACCAAAAGTACATTAGTTAAATTGAGCACATAATAAATAGTGACATTCTCATACATCTGCCATGAACATATATTTATATAAAATATTCAAATAACATTAGTCATTTTACATGTATTGCATGTGTGTGTGTGCACATATGTTCCCTAATTCATGACAATATATGTGTATGTGCATAATTTTATGGATGTGTGTGTCCGTGTGCATGCACGTAGTCTTCATAAGTATGCATGTACGTTTATCTATGCGTGTCTGTTCCTCTGTCTGTGTGTATGTGTCCATATGCGTGTGTGCGTGGATGATCAGAGATCGTGTTTCACCTTTCCATTAAACGGTTTCAGACGAGTTTGTGTTTTTATTTACCTCTAAAAAGTAATTTTAGTGGTTTTCAAGCAAGTTGCTTTTTTTTCTAAATACTGCAAAAGTCCATGAGCTATCATGACATTGTGGCAGTGAGTTTTCTACCCCGCTGCTGTGCAAGCTTCCTTGATTATTTGTAAACTGGAAACTTGTCCGTTAGCTAATAACGTTACAGCATTTTGAAATATGTCAGTGTTTATACTCTAAAGGTACGTCCTTCCTCTTATTCAGTGGCTTTCTTTCTTGTTATTTAATACTGTATATTTCATACTTTTATATTGTTATTTTAATCTCCAAATGACTCAGCACCTACAATTAAAGTTAATTGCTAAGATTATCTAATACTAATGCAGCCTAATACAACAGCCTTCTATGACTCCTACCTCCTGAAGGTTATAATGTTGCTGAAACTGTTTTGCCAGAGGTGTTGATTAAACTTTCTGTTCACTTCGGAGGCTTCGGAGGGGCATCACTTGTATTTTGTCCGCCCCGTTTATATCAATGAGGGAATGACAAAGTGTCTTACCTAGCGCAATTTTTTGATATAGATACAGAGATATTTACCTGTTAGAAGTTATGTATTCCTCGCAGCAGAGTTAATATAAGGTCAGTAAAATCCACTTTCCAAACGCAGGTCACTCTCAAGCGAGGTACGAGAAGGTACATTACTTGTGTGACAGCAGCTGAAGCTTCATGTATCTCAACCTTTTGATGTTTGTTTCTTGCGCTCCACGATAAACCAAAAAATCCTATAATCCGCCATGATGACTGTAGCTGGCTTGTCTCGCCTCTGCCCCCTGCTTGACCTTTAGCCTGCCTTAAAATTGGCAAAACTGAACCAACAATAAATGATTATGACCCATAACAAACGTAACTAGATCAATTAAAACACCAGTTTTAACTGAGAGGTTTAAGAGGCTTAATCTCCGCAGGTGTTACACCGTATGCTGTCACCCATCAGATTCTGTGACTTGAACAGGAATTATGACCTTTGTGGGGCTCCGTAAATGTGATGTTATCACAAACTTTATTTCAATAGGTACTGGCAAACTGGTGCCCCCATAATATTTAGACAGGGTCACAGTTTTTGAAAATGTGACCCTTTATATTCAGATATTAGATAGAGAAAGAGCTTTAAACTTTAGTATATAGAAAACAGTATCTCACTGTGATGTTCTCTCAGTTGAATGATTCAGCATTTAAAGCAATGTAAATTCAGCATTTAATGTTTGATTTAAGTTCATTATCACACACAATTTCTGTTAAGATATTTGATTTGGATGTTTAAACCACACACAGACTCACATCAACAAAGAAATGCAAATGCATTTCAGCCTACACTCTAGGTTTAGAAATGAACAGATTTGCTGTA
This sequence comes from Macquaria australasica, assembly GCA_005408345.1. Classification (NCBI taxonomy): domain Eukaryota; kingdom Metazoa; phylum Chordata; class Actinopteri; order Centrarchiformes; family Percichthyidae; genus Macquaria; species Macquaria australasica. The sequence goes on along the minus strand of SEMN01000462.1, from coordinate 227,084 downwards.
GCATTTATATCACACTGAAATAAGCTAACATGTCTTATATTGTCTTGATGAAATAAATAAGTAAATTAATAAGCAAAACAAACGAAAAGGTGGCATAACTACTCCCCAAAAGAGAAAGAATAAAGGTAAACCAAAGCACAATAGTATTTTACAATAGCATATTTTTATATAATAAAACATAGCCTCATAATCAGACTGAACTGCCATTTCGTTTCTCTTCATTCATTGTTTTTATTTTCAGACGTCTGGAACCAGGCTACATTTAAAAGGCTAATATATTTTCTTGAAGGATATAAATAAAGGCACAAACTGAGAAGAGATCATCAGACAGGGAGTTCCACATTTACAGTTTGCGTGTGCTGACAATTGGTGGATTTGTATACGCTGCAAATTCACATCTTTAATTGTTATAATTTCTGTCCATTTTCTTGTAGTCAAAATTGGTTTTATACTCTCATTATTTCTTATTTATCTGAACAAATGTTTTTACTTATTCCTGTGTCAAAGATCTAACAGAATCACAGACAACTCTTTGTAGTCACAGCTCTCATGAGTCAGCAGGTGGTGCTATTTGTTTCAATAACCTTCTTACTCACACTGCTGCTGAGCTCAGCTGAGTTAGTAATTTGGGGTTTTGATATGGTGATATGACATGCTGATGCTTAGCAGGTAATGTTTATCATTACCGTGCTAACGTTTACTAATTAGCACCAAACACTGAGGCTGATGGGAATGTCATTAGTTTTGCAGGTATTCGGTCATAAACCAAAGCATTGTACAAATTTAAATTTTGACCTGATGATGGCGCTAGATGAAAAGTTTAGAAATCACCAAAGTTATTACAATTGATCCTGAGGGGAACATAAATGTCTGTACTAAATTTCATGGTAATCCATCCAACAGTTGTGGAGACATTTCACTGAAAACTACAAATGTTAAAGAGCTGGTGGCGCTAGAGGAAAAGTCAGTAGGATTTGTGTGTGTGTGTGTGTGTGTGTGTGTGTGTGTGTACATAATTTTAAGCTTTATAAATTAAGCTACACACAGTACGAGTGTTATACATAGTTCACAGTGACTTAAGTTACACAAAGACTATTATTTTAGCCGAAGGTGAGTTGATCCCATGAACTTGTCGTAACAACAACCAAATCAACATCATTTGCGTTCCATCAAATCAAAACTTGTCCAAACAAGAAAATAAAACAGCCTTCTACCACTGAAAAATCAGCTGCTGAACTTCGTGTTTTGTTTATGGTGATATCATGATGATGCACGAATGGGACATTTTTTTTAGAAAGGGGCAGGCCGTGCAAACCAGCCAGGTAAAGATAAACTGATAAGAAGACAATTGGAGACCAATGACACATATGAATGTAATTTTTTCCACACACATTTCCCACTTGATCAACCCGACCTTGTTATGCTTGTGACTCTTCCTCTGTTAAGCAACGACTACTTGCAACCCATTGACTGTGTGAGTGGGATTTTCCGTCATTAGACTGTTTAATTTGAATACTGAAAAGCTTACAGCTGTACAGTATTTCACAAGAAGAAAGCACAGTTTCAGTTTTTCTTATTTCCTACACAAGTGATCGTCTCACTACCGCTCAGACTCATCTCGTCCCCACTCCCAGGTTGGGAATCACTGCAGTACATTGTATCAAGATACTAAAAAAAGATTATTTGTGAGACTCAGTGTGGCTATTTGAAAAACACATCTATTCATAATAACAAACAGTAAAATGAGTTTAGGATCTTGTGGATTATGAGAAATTGATTTAATTAAACTTGCTTTTATTTTTCAAACATTGACATTTTTTGCTTTTGGCCAATGATTTAATCAGTTGGTATAGACGTAATATAGTAACTCCACACACTCTGGATTTGCTCCCATGGTGCCTCCAATACATTTATTATGAATTGTGGAATTAGTCAAGGTTGCGCTTTAAGTTCGACTTTATTTTAGTGCTTTAAAAAAAAAATTCCACTAACATTCAACCATTAAATATTATAGGTTTCCCATAAATTGTAAGTCAGTTACTGGATGATACAACAAAACACCAACAAACAGAAACTACTTTGAACAAATGCTATTGTATTTTAGTTTCACTGAGGGTTTTCCTTTAATGCTATGTGACAAGAATGACACGTGATGGCCAGACCTTTAATTCTTTTCCAGTTAATCATATTAAAAAGGAAGTTAAAGATCTCACAATAAAAAGTGAAGCAAAGAAAGTAGTTGAGATGTTAAATATAACTGATACCTTTCCCACATTTTTAAAAGACATTTTTACAAGACAAATTGTACTTTTTATTGAAGAAGAGGCGCAGCTTCCACCCATGTTGCCCTACATTCTGTGCTGTGCAACTAGTATGATAGAATTCTGGTACATGATGAGAGGCACATAAAAACTGGTTTTGGCAGCCAGTAAACAGTCGAATCACTGTGACTTTTTGGCATATTTCACCACGTGTGTTTTCAGCAGCCAACTTCCTTCGAGCCCAATATTGTTGTCTCTATCTTCCAGTGGCGGAAGAAGCGTTCAGATCCGTTATTTAAATATAAAGATATTCCATTACAAGTAAAAGTCCTGCATTTTAAATCTTACTTAAGTCAAAGTACACAAGTATTGTCAAAAAAAATGTACTTAAAGTACTAAGTGGATTGTCAGTGTTACATTACGATAATATGACTGTATTATTATTACCTGACATGTAAGCAGTATTCAAAGATTGCAGCTGGTCGAGTTATTTTGAACTACTTTATATCCTGTTAGGTCATTTAAACTGTAACAATGCATCATATTTCCTTCTGAACTGTAGTGAAGCAGGAGTATAAAGTAGAAGGAAATGAAAATACCATGTGTTGAAGGAAGTATTCAGATCTTTTACTTAAGTAAAAGTACTAATACCACACTGTAAAAATATTCTGTTACAAGTAAAAGTACTGGATTGAAAATGTCATTATGGAAAAATCTGCTGATTATTTTCTCGATTAATCGATTGATTGTTTGATTTGTAAACATTTTTTAAAAATAGTGAGAAATGCCATCACAATTACCCAGAGACCAAAGTGACACATTCACAATGCTTTGTTTTGACCAACCAACAGTCCAAACCTCAAAATTATTAACTGGAACCATGAAATGTTTGGCATTTTTGCATGACATATTACTACATGATTATCAAAATAGTTACTGGCACATTTTCATATGTTTTGTGTGCAAAATTCTTAATTTGTAAAGTAACTAGTAACTGAAGCTGTCAGATAAATGTAGTGAAGTAAAAAGTACAATATTTCCCTCTGAAATGTAGTGGAGTAGAAAGAGAAAGCGGCATGAGAAGAAAATACTCAGATAAGTACAGTACTTGAGTAAATGTAAATGTACTTAAGTTACATTCCACACTGGAAAATACTGAAGTAAAGTACAAGTACTTACAAGTAGTTGAGTAAATGTACTTTCCACCACTGGTATATTTTGCTAAAATTGGCAGTTAGATACAATATATTTGATAGTTATTTGATATAGCCTATATATTACAGTATAGTATAGATCAAATGTATTTGGAAAACACATTTGATCTTTTTGTTCATCCAAGTACTGTACATTGCCTTTTTAATGTTGACAGATGAGATGTATTTAAGTCCCCTAACCCTAGTTTTTCCTTTGTTGGAAGGTATTGCAATACTGTGTAGCTGCAGGGCAATTTTGCTATAGTTTAACGAGAACAACAGGCTATGTAACACGTCTTGCCTTTAGGGGACCAGCCTCACTTGGCTTCATCATACATCTTTAACATACCATGACATCGACTGCACCCCACTAATGTATAGTCAACGTCATGAAACAAGTAAATTCAAACCCTTTCAGTCTGGTGTGCCTTTGTTAATGACACTTTGTTGGCACCCTCCTATACAGTAGTGACACTAAACAAAGTGGAGTCTTTCCGGACCTGCACGCAACTATTGCATACGTTCATGAGAATACCAACCAGCAAACTGATTAAATATGTGTTATTTCATGTGAACAACAAACAACAAAGAGGAGGAACTATTTGTAGCTCATTTAAAGTCTAAATAAAAGACTCTAAAATACAAAGACGTGGAAGTACATGGAAAAACAATACTAAAAAACAAACGCGTACACATATATACAGTCCATTTTTATTAATGTTTTCATCATTCCCGCAATGTGCAAATCAACAATGTACATAGAAGCTAATATACATTCACACCAAGTTCAATAAATTATCCCTAACTTCCACATATATTCATATTACCATATTCTTACTTCACAGCTCAATAAATAAATAAATAAAAAATCACTGAGGAATCGCAAAAGTAATGCGTGAACATTTTTTCAATATCCCCAAAAGGAAACCTCCCTTTCAATTCAGAATGGCTGCAGATCCTTTGCAGCTGGTAATTATTAAATCCTGTACTGACATATTCTCTTATGAATAAGAAAACCTAATATTTTTGTATAGGACATCTGGATCTGGTGTATGGTATATTTTGATGGTACGCTGTGGCATACTACCAGTACGCAGTTAGCTTACAGACTAACATTGCCAATATCAAGAATGAAGGCTTTGTGCTCTTAACTTGTCCAAGCAAACAGCAGGAACATCATTACTTGCGTGCAGGTGTTTCAGTGCTTTTAATCTGTGCTGCCGGTTGATTGTCTGGGAGATAAACACAGATCATTTCTCGCTGACTTCATGTGGTCTGAGGTAGGATTATTACTGCTGCTGGCTGCTGTTTCACAATTCACGTTAGCTAGAACCGACGGATGTCTATCAATGTATAAAGCGTGTGAATTTATTTAGTTAGTTATTTGCAACAGGTTACAATAACATGATACAGATGTGTTGCGACTCCTGTCCCTGGTTTGGCTTTTCTGCTTAAAAAGGTCATAACACATCATCATTACCAAAAGTACATTAGTTAAATTGAGCACATAATAAATAGTGACATTCTCATACATCTGCCATGAACATATATTTATATAAAATATTCAAATAACATTAGTCATTTTACATGTATTGCATGTGTGTGTGTGCACATATGTTCCCTAATTCATGACAATATATGTGTATGTGCATAATTTTATGGATGTGTGTGTCCGTGTGCATGCACGTAGTCTTCATAAGTATGCATGTACGTTTATCTATGCGTGTCTGTTCCTCTGTCTGTGTGTATGTGTCCATATGCGTGTGTGCGTGGATGATCAGAGATCGTGTTTCACCTTTCCATTAAACGGTTTCAGACGAGTTTGTGTTTTTATTTACCTCTAAAAAGTAATTTTAGTGGTTTTCAAGCAAGTTGCTTTTTTTTTTCTAAATACTGCAAAAGTCCATGAGCTATCATGACATTGTGGCAGTGAGTTTTCTACCCCGCTGCTGTGCAAGCTTCCTTGATTATTTGTAAACTGGAAACTTGTCCGTTAGCTAATAACGTTACAGCATTTTGAAATATGTCAGTGTTTATACTCTAAAGGTACGTCCTTCCTCTTATTCAGTGGCTTTCTTTCTTGTTATTTAATACTGTATATTTCATACTTTTATATTGTTATTTTAATCTCCAAATGACTCAGCACCTACAATTAAAGTTAATTGCTAAGATTATCTAATACTAATGCAGCCTAATACAACAGCCTTCTATGACTCCTACCTCCTGAAGGTTATAATGTTGCTGAAACTGTTTTGCCAGAGGTGTTGATTAAACTTTCTGTTCACTTCGGAGGCTTCGGAGGGGCATCACTTGTATTTTGTCCGCCCCGTTTATATCAATGAGGGAATGACAAAGTGTCTTACCTAGCGCAATTTTTTGATATAGATACAGAGATATTTACCTGTTAGAAGTTATGTATTCCTCGCAGCAGAGTTAATATAAGGTCAGTAAAATCCACTTTCCAAACGCAGGTCACTCTCAAGCGAGGTACGAGAAGGTACATTACTTGTGTGACAGCAGCTGAAGCTTCATGTATCTCAACCTTTTGATGTTTGTTTCTTGCGCTCCACGATAAACCAAAAAATCCTATAATCCGCCATGATGACTGTAGCTGGCTTGTCTCGCCTCTGCCCCCTGCTTGACCTTTAGCCTGCCTTAAAATTGGCAAAACTGAACCAACAATAAATGATTATGACCCATAACAAACGTAACTAGATCAATTAAAACACCAGTTTTAACTGAGAGGTTTAAGAGGCTTAATCTCCGCAGGTGTTACACCGTATGCTGTCACCCATCAGATTCTGTGACTTGAACAGGAATTATGACCTTTGTGGGGCTCCGTAAATGTGATGTTATCACAAACTTTATTTCAATAGGTACTGGCAAACTGGTGCCCCCATAATATTTAGACAGGGTCACAGTTTTTGAAAATGTGACCCTTTATATTCAGATATTAGATAGAGAAAGAGCTTTAAACTTTAGTATATAGAAAACAGTATCTCACTGTGATGTTCTCTCAGTTGAATGATTCAGCATTTAAAGCAATGTAAATTCAGCATTTAATGTTTGATTTAAGTTCATTATCACACACAATTTCTGTTAAGATATTTGATTTGGATGTTTAAACCACACACAGACTCACATCAACAAAGAAATGCAAATGCATTTCAGCCTACACTCTAGGTTTAGAAATGAACAGATTTGCTGTAGCATTTATATCACACTGAAATAAGCTAACATGTCTTATATTGTCTTGATGAAATAAATAAGTAAATTAATAAGCAAAACAAACGAAAAGGTGGCATAACTACTCCCCAAAAGAGAAAGAATAAAGGTAAACCAAAGCACAATAGTATTTTACAATAGCATATTTTTATATAATAAAACATAGCCTCATAATCAGACTGAACTGCCATTTCGTTTCTCTTCATTCATTGTTTTTATTTTCAGACGTCTGGAACCAGGCTACATTTAAAAGGCTAATATATTTTCTTGAAGGATATAAATAAAGGCACAAACTGAGAAGAGATCATCAGACAGGGAGTTCCACATTTACAGTTTGCGTGTGCTGACAATTGGTGGATTTGTATACGCTGCAAATTCACATCTTTAATTGTTATAATTTCTGTCCATTTTCTTGTAGTCAAAATTGGTTTTATACTCTCATTATTTCTTATTTATCTGAACAAATGTTTTTACTTATTCCTGTGTCAAAGATCTAACAGAATCACAGACAACTCTTTGTAGTCACAGCTCTCATGAGTCAGCAGGTGGTGCTATTTGTTTCAATAACCTTCTTACTCACACTGCTGCTGAGCTCAGCTGAGTTAGTAATTTGGGGTTTTGATATGGTGATATGACATGCTGATGCTTAGCAGGTAATGTTTATCATTACCGTGCTAACGTTTACTAATTAGCACCAAACACTGAGGCTGATGGGAATGTCATTAGTTTTGCAGGTATTTGGTCATAAACCAAAGCATTGTACAAATTTAAATTTTGACCTGATGATGGCGCTAGATGAAAAGTTTAGAAATCACCAAAGTTATTACAATTGATCCTGAGGGGAACATAAATGTCTGTACTAAATTTCATGGTAATCCATCCAACAGTTGTGGAGACATTTCACTGAAAACTACAAATGTTAAAGAGCTGGTGGCGCTAGAGGAAAAGTCAGTAGGATTTGTGTGTGTGTGTGTGTGTACATAATTTTAAGCTTTATAAATTAAGCTACACACAGTACGAGTGTTATACATAGTTCACAGTGACTTAAGTTACACAAAGACTATTATTTTAGCCGAAGGTGAGTTGATCCCATGAACTTGTCGTAACAACAACCAAATCAACATCATTTGCGTTCCATCAAATCAAAACTTGTCCAAACAAGAAAATAAAACAGCCTTCTACCACTGAAAAATCAGCTGCTGAACTTCGTGTTTTGTTTATGGTGATATCATGATGATGCACGAATGGGACATTTTTTTTAGAAAGGGGCAGGCCGTGCAAACCAGCCAGGTAAAGATAAACTGATAAGAAGACAATTGGAGACCAATGACACATATGAATGTAATTTTTTCCACACACATTTCCCACTTGATCAACCCGACCTTGTTATGCTTGTGACTCTTCCTCTGTTAAGCAACGACTACTTGCAACCCATTGACTGTGTGAGTGGGATTTTCCGTCATTAGACTGTTTAATTTGAATACTGAAAAGCTTACAGCTGTACAGTATTTCACAAGAAGAAAGCACAGTTTCAGTTTTTCTTATTTCCTACACAAGTGATCGTCTCACTACCGCTCAGACTCATCTCGTCCCCACTCCCAGGTTGGGAATCACTGCAGTACATTGTATCAAGATACTAAAAAAAGATTATTTGTGAGACTCAGTGTGGCTATTTGAAAAACACATCTATTCATAATAACAAACAGTAAAATGAGTTTAGGATCTTGTGGATTATGAGAAATTGATTTAATTAAACTTGCTTTTATTTTTCAAACATTGACATTTTTTGCTTTTGGCCAATGATTTAATCAGTTGGTATAGACGTAATATAGTAACTCCACACACTCTGGATTTGCTCCCATGGTGCCTCCAATACATTTATTATGAATTGTGGAATTAGTCAAGGTTGCGCTTTAAGTTCGACTTTATTTTAGTGCTTTAAAAAAAAAATTCCACTAACATTCAACCATTAAATATTATAGGTTTCCCATAAATTGTAAGTCAGTTACTGGATGATACAACAAAACACCAACAAACAGAAACTACTTTGAACAAATGCTATTGTATTTTAGTTTCACTGAGGGTTTTCCTTTAATGCTATGTGACAAGAATGACACGTGATGGCCAGACCTTTAATTCTTTTCCAGTTAATCATATTAAAAAGGAAGTTAAAGATCTCACAATAAAAAGTGAAGCAAAGAAAGTAGTTGAGATGTTAAATATAACTGATACCTTTCCCACATTTTTAAAAGACATTTTTACAAGACAAATTGTACTTTTTATTGAAGAAGAGGCGCAGCTTCCACCCATGTTGCCCTACATTCTGTGCTGTGCAACTAGTATGATAGAATTCTGGTACATGATGAGAGGCACATAAAAACTGGTTTTGGCAGCCAGTAAACAGTCGAATCACTGTGACTTTTTGGCATATTTCACCACGTGTGTTTTCAGCAGCCAACTTCCTTCGAGCCCAATATTGTTGTCTCTATCTTCCAGTGGCGGAAGAAGCGTTCAGATCCGTTATTTAAATATAAAGATATTCCATTACAAGTAAAAGTCCTGCATTTTAAATCTTACTTAAGTCAAAGTACACAAGTATTGTCAAAAAAAATGTACTTAAAGTACTAAGTGGATTGTCAGTGTTACATTACGATAATATGACTGTATTATTATTACCTGACATGTAAGCAGTATTCAAAGATTGCAGCTGGTCGAGTTATTTTGAACTACTTTATATCCTGTTAGGTCATTTAAACTGTAACAATGCATCATATTTCCTTCTGAACTGTAGTGAAGCAGGAGTATAAAGTAGAAGGAAATGAAAATACCATGTGTTGAAGGAAGTATTCAGATCTTTTACTTAAGTAAAAGTACTAATACCACACTGTAAAAATATTCTGTTACAAGTAAAAGTACTGGATTGAAAATGTCATTATGGAAAAATCTGCTGATTATTTTCTCGATTAATCGATTGATTGTTTGATTTGTAAACATTTTTTAAAAATAGTGAGAAATGCCATCACAATTACCCAGAGACCAAAGTGACACATTCACAATGCTTTGTTTTGACCAACCAACAGTCCAAACCTCAAAATTATTAACTGGAACCATGAAATGTTTGGCATTTTTGCATGACATATTACTACATGATTATCAAAATAGTTACTGGCACATTTTCATATGTTTTGTGTGCAAAATTCTTAATTTGTAAAGTAACTAGTAACTGAAGCTGTCAGATAAATGTAGTGAAGTAAAAAGTACAATATTTCCCTCTGAAATGTAGTGGAGTAGAAAGAGAAAGCGGCATGAGAAGAAAATACTCAGATAAGTACAGTACTTGAGTAAATGTAAATGTACTTAAGTTACATTCCACACTGGAAAATACTGAAGTAAAGTACAAGTACTTACAAGTAGTTGAGTAAATGTACTTTCCACCACTGGTATATTTTGCTAAAATTGGCAGTTAGATACAATATATTTGATAGTTATTTGATATAGCCTATATATTACAGTATAGTATAGATCAAATGTATTTGGAAAACACATTTGATCTTTTTGTTCATCCAAGTACTGTACATTGCCTTTTTAATGTTGACAGATGAGATGTATTTAAGTCCCCTAACCCTAGTTTTTCCTTTGTTGGAAGGTATTGCAACACTGTGTAGCTGCAGGGCAATTTTGCTATAGTTTAACGAGAACAACAGGCTATGTAACACGTCTTGCCTTTAGGGGACCAGCCTCACTTGGCTTCATCATACATCTTTAACATACCATGACATCGACTGCACCCCACTAATGTATAGTCAACGTCATGAAACAAGTAAATTCAAACCCTTTCAGTCTGGTGTGCCTTTGTTAATGACACTTTGTTGGCACCCTCCTATACAGTAGTGACACTAAACAAAGTGGAGTCTTTCCGGACCTGCACGCAACTATTGCATACGTTCATGAGAATACCAACCAGCAAACTGATTAAATATGTGTTATTTCATGTGAACAACAAACAACAAAGAGGAGGAACTATTTGTAGCTCATTTAAAGTCTAAATAAAAGACTCTAAAATACAAAGACGTGGAAGTACATGGAAAAACAATACTAAAAAACAAACGCGTACACATATATACAGTCCATTTTTATTAATGTTTTCATCATTCCCGCAATGTGCAAATCAACAATGTACATAGAAGCTAATATACATTCACACCAAGTTCAATAAATTATCCCTAACTTCCACATATATTCATATTACCATATTCTTACTTCACAGCTCAATAAATAAATAAATAAAAAATCACTGAGGAATCGCAAAAGTAATGCGTGAACATTTTTTCAATATCCCCAAAAGGAAACCTCCCTTTCAATTCAGAATGGCTGCAGATCCTTTGCAGCTGGTAATTATTAAATCCTGTACTGACATATTCTCTTATGAATAAGAAAACCTAATATTTTTGTATAGGACATCTGGATCTGGTGTATGGTATATTTTGATGGTACGCTGTGGCATACTACCAGTACGCAGTTAGCTTACAGACTAACATTGCCAATATCAAGAATGAAGGCTTTGTGCTCTTAACTTGTCCAAGCAAACAGCAGGAACATCATTACTTGCGTGCAGGTGTTTCAGTGCTTTTAATCTGTGCTGCCGGTTGATTGTCTGGGAGATAAACACAGATCATTTCTCGCTGACTTCATGTGGTCTGAGGTAGGATTATTACTGCTGCTGGCTGCTGTTTCACAATTCACGTTAGCTAGAACCGACGGATGTCTATCAATGTATAAAGCGTGTGAATTTATTTAGTTAGTTATTTGCAACAGGTTACAATAACATGATACAGATGTGTTGCGACTCCTGTCCCTGGTTTGGCTTTTCTGCTTAAAAAGGTCATAACACATCATCATTACCAAAAGTACATTAGTTAAATTGAGCACATAATAAATAGTGACATTCTCATACATCTGCCATGAACATATATTTATATAAAATATTCAAATAACATTAGTCATTTTACATGTATTGCATGTGTGTGTGTGCACATATGTTCCCTAATTCATGACAATATATGTGTATGTGCATAATTTTATGGATGTGTGTGTCCGTGTGCATGCACGTAGTCTTCATAAGTATGCATGTACGTTTATCTATGCGTGTCTGTTCCTCTGTCTGTGTGTATGTGTCCATATGCGTGTGTGCGTGGATGATCAGAGATCGTGTTTCACCTTTCCATTAAACGGTTTCAGACGAGTTTGTGTTTTTATTTACCTCTAAAAAGTAATTTTAGTGGTTTTCAAGCAAGTTGCTTTTTTTTTTCTAAATACTGCAAAAGTCCATGAGCTATCATGACATTGTGGCAGTGAGTTTTCTACCCCGCTGCTGTGCAAGCTTCCTTGATTATTTGTAAACTGGAAACTTGTCCGTTAGCTAATAACGTTACAGCATTTTGAAATATGTCAGTGTTTATACTCTAAGGTGGACAAACACCTTAGTAAGACACTTTGTCAGTCTTTCATTTAATTAGTTGACAGTCAGACCAGGAAGTGGACTGAAAAAACTGGTATAAAACAACTGATCATTATCACATACCTAATCCAACAGTGTCATGTAAACGGTCAGTCACACATTCTTGCATGATTTGAATTTACCTTTATTTATCTCTTCCAAGTTCTTGATTACATTACTGCCATTCTCAGTGTATCAGTGTTCTTTTTGCTTTTCTGTCACAGTTTCTGAGTCCGTTCTTTGATATAGCTTCATTATTTTGCTGTCATGTAGAGTTTTCCACATATTTTTCTCCAGGATATAGTCGTGGTTGACGTAGAAAATGACATGGGTTTTAATATTCTTCTCAACATAGTAGTTAGAGTATTTCTTGTAGTCCTCAGTCATGAATCCATATGCATTCACCTGAGAATGACAAAAACAGAGAACAGGGACGACCGAGTGTAAGTCACACACCAAGAAAAGATTTGTTAAAAGAAAAGTTTGACATTTTGAGAAATACACTTTCTCAATTTTTTGCAGAGTTAGATGAGAAGATTGATACCACTATCATGTCTGTCCGCAGAATTGGAAGCTACAGCCAGCAGACGCTTAGCTTAGCTTAGCATAAAGACTGGAAACAGGGGAAAACAGCTAGCTTGGCTTGCTGGTAGTCAAGGCTGATGTTGTTTGTTTTCATCTGGGAAAGGGTCACGTGATAGGGGTGTGACGAATCAGGGAAGGACACGTCGTGGCTGATAAGACCCAATCAGAAGACCAACCTTGGTGTCTGTGTCATCGTTTTAAAATGTCTGTTTTCGCCCGTCCTCACTAAAACGCAATCCGGACTTTTCAAACTAAAACGGGGTCAGCAGCGTTTTAAAAGGTTACAAAACGCCGGAGTAGTGTGGACGCTAGGGGTAAACGTAGCAAAAGTTTTGAGTTTTAAAACAAAAATGTAGTAGTGTGGATGTAGCCTTAGAGATGCTGGTAGGCTAAGCTCACTGCCTGCTGGCTCCAGCTATATATTTAATAGAAAGACATGAGTGGTATCGATTTTCTCATCTAACTCTCAGCCAGAAAGCAAATAGGCGCATTTCCCTGAATGTCAAACTATTCCTTTAAGAATTGATCAAACTCTGTATACATTATTGTATACTGCATACTACATGTTTATAGAGGCGTGGATACCTATAGATGGCATTTGGACAAGTTTAAGTAATATTAACTTACAGTGTCACAGGTGTGCAGAGCCAGGAAGAGAGTGAATGCCCCGTTGGTTGGTCTGACTGTTGCCCAGTGTGAACCATTCAGATCTTCAGACTTTAAGAACCTGTGGAAAATGAACAATGTCAAATGAACATACACATACATTCAAAATCAGTCTTTTACCTATAAAGACAAGACAAACTACAGACACCAAAGTGACCATAAAGTTAAAACAGCTGTATTAAAAAGGTAGTAAAATGACTTGAGAATTTATATGGCTTTTAATATGGGATACCTTGTCAAGTCTTTATTTTTGCTATTTATGTCATTTTTATCTGTTGGTTTTATCTGTTTTTATTGTTATTGTTTGTAATGTTGTCAAACATTTGTACCAACTGTTTTTTCATTTTTGTTTCCTGCTTTTAATCCTGTATTGTGAAGCGCTCCGGTCATGAAAAGCACTATACAAATAAAGTTATTATCATTATTATTATTATAAACCATAAAAAGTAAGAGTAGGATTGTGAAAGGAGGTTGACCTGTTCCGCACGTATCTGAGGAAATCCTGGTGCAGAACATAGAAGCGGCTATCATTGTACTGCCCAGCATAGTATGTCCTTGGCCTGGAGGGTTAAAATACAAAAGTCAACAGAGATAATGAGACAATGGCATGCTGAAAATTGGGCTGTCAGTTCTTGTCTATGCAAGGCTTTTAATCCTCTCTTACTGGAGCTTGAGGCAAAATTGGATGAGGAATGCCCATCAAGTAACACTGCAGTCTAGTTGACTCAAGACTTACTCTGTGGCTGTTACTGTTGGCAGCAGCCGCATGGCCCTGTCAGTGCACTTAAACACTGAGGTTTGACTGAAAATGTCAGTGAATGTCCACTCTATTGAGTGTGCCACTGGAATAATTCTAGATGTTTTTAAATTTTTGGAGAACAAAACATTATTTTTATACAGTATATTTGTTTTGTTTTGAAAAAACAGGTATATAGTTCCTTCTTTTCTGTACTTAGAAAAAAACAAACAAGCTTAATAACAACATCTCAATGAAGCAATAATACAAAGGCAGTTAATAAGTAAGTTTCCCCTCACAATTAATTTGGTTCCCACCAACACATAACTCCTGTATCCATGTATCATTTAAATGCAAACTTAAATAATCAATACTCTCTCCATACAACACAAGTGGTAACATATCATGAGAAACTGACAAAGGATGCTAAGGAACATAATACAGTGACGGGACTCTTAAGAAGGTGAAGAATGGGCAGGGAACGATGTTGCTTCTAGACTGGCAGAATTAAATCGCAAATCACAAATTAAATTTTGTGACTTTCTGCCCGAGCCACAAAGAAGCGTACAGTGTATCTGGGGAATGTTTAACATGACTTGTAACCTACCTGATGCCTGCATGTCCTCTTCCAATTTAATAACTCATAAAAGGAAATTACTTTAAAAATAAATGTTCACTTGCATCAGACTGTTTCCATACACATGGTGACCCAGTGACACATTTCCAAGCCCAATCCAATATGTTCCAGCACTGGATATACTGTGTGGGTGTTTTTGTGTTTGTATATGCATGTTACCTTCTAATAATATAATATATATAGAGAACTGATATTCACCGTTTGTTGTAATATGGGCCACCAGCGACCCTTTCTCCTGTGAGTAGACCTTTCAGCCAACTGAAATCCCTCATCCCCTCAGGAATCATCACATATTTTATACCCTGCCAAAAGGAAGAGGATGACAGATGAGTATGTGTGTGTGGGGTATAAACCATTACAATATTACAGTCTTGTCATTTGAGTTTGAGTACCTCATCATGAGGGACAGATGTGTATCCGTACTTCTTAAATAAATACAACGACATAGTGATGGAGTGGGCCGTGTGAACATACACCGATGTTCTGTTTCCTACGTCTTCTTCGTAACCTTTTATGACTGCACCGTTCATCCTGCCGCACAAACAGATTGAAATGTGAGAGTGGCCATCATAAATCAACAAATCATGTGGCTGAATTTATATTAGCTTAACAACTAATTTATAAGATACCTACAAAGGGTCTGAATCGAGTTTATTGTATGAGATTAAACATACGAGGACTCTGACTGTGGTTTACTTACATGCAAAACAGGTAATTATTGTGAAACACAGCTATTAATCAAAAGGCAAATAGGTAAAAAAAAGAAGAAAAAAAAGACAGCTGGACAAAGAAACACACACACAGGTCTATATACTAACTGAGGTTCGGTATTGTTAACTATATATACACAAGGACTGACTGAGCATACATTGCTTTATGCGAGCACATATCTATTTCATGGATAGGTGAAATATGAATGTATGAAATGCAATGCTAAACATACGTTATGTATGTATACATTATGTTTTCTTCACGCTTTTAATTATTTTTCTTTTTGTTCTTATGTTTAGGACCGTAGTTGTCATCGTCCTTGATATTTTTATTTATTGATATTTTTAGCCATGCCAGCGGCTATATAGATGGCAAGGTCTGACTGTTAGTCCACCACTATGGTCCAGACTAAAATATCTCATCAACTATTGGATGGATTGCCATCAAATTCTGTATATTCTGTATTCTTTGGGTTTTTTTTTAGCAGTGTTAGGAGAGTTACATACTACAATTAAAAACCTAGATGAGGTGGGTAGTTTTTAGGCTGAATCCAGTATTTTTAGACTTCATGAAAAAGGCACATGTGAATTTATCTTATGTTAAGCACATTTCACATGCTTGCCACGTGGTTTTCAGACATTTCACTCGTGATATATTTACAATATAGGAACGTGATTTTTTTTATAGATATTTCACAGGTGAAATGTAAGACGTGAAAACATCAATGTCACATGTGCAGATGTGGGTTGTCGCATGTGAAACAGCATTTTGCATGTGATGAATTCACAAATTATATACTTATATACATTTCTGGACATATCATTTGTGAAATTTGACACCTTTCAGGCCAACAAAAATAAATTAATAATGGATTAAATATTTCTCCACTAGATTTTTTCCTGGCTGTGTGAGAGGGATTTGAAACAGCATTTGGACCTTTATGTTGTAAAATATAATTACAGAAAATATGGTTGGACAAATGAAATACAAAAAAATCTAAATATAATGTAAGACTTTGACTCATGATCTTAGTATTTCTAAAATCCTGGCTATTGCCCTGCTCATGTTTTCAACTGACGTCAACCGGCTAATAATAAAACAAGGAATTCATGGCAGCACAAAGGAAGTTGGAACAAATAAATAAAAAGTGACATATACATCAAGATATTGGTGTAGCACAACCAACAATGTGGTAACTGCACAGGAATTTAAGGTTTGCAAAACACAAAAATGATATTTGATAAGGCTGAGATAAAGAAGAGTGTGAAGTGTGTCATCTTGTTTTTGTTCACAGTCATCTGTACTGCCTGCTAGACAGGAGAGGTTACATTTTTTTGGCCTGGGCAGAAGGGGTCTTTGATGATTTGATTCATAACTTGTAACTTGTTATAGCCCTGTAGGGTAGGAAGGGTGGTACAGAGCATCTATTTAGCCCTGCTAATTGTTGACTGTCAGTTTGGAGGGTGATGCATACGAGGCCAGAGGTGAGCGGAGAAAAGAACAATTGCTATGACAGAATAACTGGGTAAACAGCTCCAGGTTGGTTGGACATCCTCTGCAAACATCCAATGCCAAGCACAAACGTCACACACCCAAATCAACTATACTGCATCAGTGCCTTTGTTTACTGTAAACTTCACCTCTCATTTTATAATATGCAGTGACAGATAGTTAAAGACGGACTAAGTAAAGGTGTTCGTGCAAGATGTGGCAGCTATTCTCAAAAGTAATTTCTCACTCTTAAACCTCTCTCACAGAAGAGGGGATTTGTTTTTGTCCTTAATTATAGAACAGACAAGTACCAGTGATATTTCAACAATAGGCATTTTGCCATGTCATAATAGGGAAAGCACAGGCTTACTTAAAGTGTAGCTCCACCTTCAAATTCAGCTAGAACCATCTCTCCCAGAAAATTTAAAAACTGCAACGAGTGAGGGAACAACAACTATAGGAGGCGTGGGCTCATGGCTATGTAGTGTGTGGGTCACGGGACACGGGGAGACTGACTGACACCGATTAGAATATTTTTATATATAAATTTCATGAAGTAGACAGGTCCCAACCGGCTGACTGTCAGCATTGATCTCGCAGGTTCAGGGCTGATTTAAAACAGTAGATGGCGTGTTGAGCCATTTTCAACTCGTGAAATGCTGATTTTTATAAGTTTTGGTAAGAAATGTCAATATTAACACCAACATTGATGTGTTTCATCACAGTACAGTCCTATCATTTAGTTTACAGCTCAGAAAAAAAATGTTGAAGTGTGCAGCACCTCTTTAATAACATTAACGAGAGATATATATATATATATATATATATATATATATATATATATATATATATATATATATATATATATATTCCATTTAGGTGTGACAGTTATGGGCCTGTCATGATTTAGTCAACTACAATGGGCCATTATTTTTTTAGTTCCTCCTATGAAGAGTCAAATGTTTGCCAACAGAAAAGCTTATTTCTGTTTCGTCAATGACTTCCTGATGACAATGACTGGAAATCAGACTTTGCTTAGTGCTAAACATCCACATGTGAAACAGAGTTTCTGAACCAGAAACATCTCTGCAAATAGCCAGGCTATCTGACTATACAATTAGTGATGGAAACTAGCAGTTGAAAAACCTCAAATGTAGACTAAACTGGGGTCATGGGGCACTAGCATGTGAAATATGTTTTAGGGGGTTTCTGCAGGGTTCACCAAGGTCAATTTAAGACATTTTTAATGCCACATAGAATGCAATTTAATACTCGGTCAAACTGACCAAAGTATTAATTATTTATTATTATATCACATTTTTTTCAGTACTTCCCAGCAGTATTCCTAACGATATAATGCATTTAATTAATGTGACCTGGACCCAGACAACGGGCAGAACATGGATAGAAGGATTAATCAAGTTTATTGGGGTTTTTGCTATAATTGACACTTGCCCATTATGAGACACTGAGCTTCCTAGCTAGGAAGGTGTATATAACGCCTCCCGACAGCCTGCAATCGAATACAAAAGCTTTGAATGCACTCAGAGGCCTTTTTCTTTTGAGGAAACTGGATTCAATGCTTTTTAAAGACTTTGAGACCTACAGATGCCCTGTAGAAGGCTGTAAGAAAAGGGATCTGGGTAAAATCACTGGCAAAACAAGTCACATCTTTAGATAAAAAACCCCTTGGACCGGTTCGTTTGGGCAAGTGTGAACACAGCAATCGCGCTCGGACCGGACCGAGACCCCTGAGAGCAGGTGGTCTCGGTCCGGTCTGGAGCGGTTCGTTTGTGGTTTCCATTCGGCTTTCTGCTGATATAGTTTTGCCTGGTATATTGCCCAGATAATTACCTCGGTTATGAGCAAATGCCAACTATGCTGTTGCTCCATGTTAAATTTCATTGCAATGTTTTCTCTCATAGAAATATGCACTAGTTCAGAACACGGGACCCTCTTTTTTTGTATTTACTTCTTGCTTCCGCCCCAGACACATCTGACCAACCAGCGGCGTGAATGTTCTCACGTGGTTTGTAGTGATGCGTTCTAGTTCGCTGGGATATTTCTCCGTGTGAAAGAAACCGAACCATGGGGGAAAACGCTCCACGTTTACAAACTCCGTGATTCGCACCAGAGCAAACAAACTATATGAAAACGCCGGCTGATCTCACAGGTTTTACATATTAAAGTTAAATTACCCGGAGACCTGCAACTTTTATACCAAGCTTCACCCAGACGCTGTGGCTCTATGGAGTTAAAATAGTCTCAATATTATTTGTAAATGTGTATTCCATGATTTGTAACTGAAAAAAAAAAAAAAAAGTGTAACTGAAAAAAAACCGATTTGAAAATATTTTACTTACAGACTTTTAACTTCAGCTTCTCAGATCTGATTCTTGTCGCTTTCAAAAAGCTTCCTGCGCATACAAATGTCTCGTGTTACGCACGGATCACTTCCTCTAATCCCTCGATTAGAGCACATGCATTTACCAACCACAGACTCTATACAGTAACCTATAAATGTAAATATATGGTTTAAATAAGCTACTGCTAGTTGTTCTGCTGGGAAAACAGCCAGTCAGAACAACTAGCAGTAGCTTATTTAAACCATATATTTAATCTTATTTTTCAGTTACAAATCATGTAATACACATTTACAAATAATATTGAGACTATTTTAACTCCACATGGCTCCGGAGGTAGACCGGGTCATCCGTAAACCGCCAGACAGACAGTGAACCCCAGCGGTATAAAATAAATGCAGTCCATTAAACTATTCTCTACACGTATACAGCAGTTGTATAGTGCTGTATATCCAGAAGGGGGTAAGATCTTCACATACATATAGTACTGTAAATATGGCCCCAAGCAGGCCGTCTTACTGTAACTTTGTTTCAGATTAATAAAGTTGCATATAGGCTAGTTTAGCTGTGGCTACATGCAACAGCAACTTCACGACGGTCCAGACAG
Organism: Macquaria australasica; assembly: GCA_005408345.1. NCBI lineage: Eukaryota > Metazoa > Chordata > Actinopteri > Centrarchiformes > Percichthyidae > Macquaria > Macquaria australasica. The sequence continues at coordinate 207,112 of SEMN01000462.1, read as the reverse complement.
TCCTCCTTAAAGGGTCAGTTATGAAGCTGAAGTGTAGATTCGCAGCTTCCAGTGCGGAGGATAAGGGGGAAGTTAAGTTTCACTGGTTTTCTCCCATCCAGACCACATCAAACCAGGTCTAGATCAACAACCACTATACTTCGACTTGTAAAACCTGGTCTAGATTAACAAGTAGGCTCCAGAGACATTTTAAAACAGAGTTAATTTGCACACCTGACTCTCAGCAGTTTAAAACAAATAATTTCTACCATAGAAATAATCCCTGACATTTCCTATCATCAAAACCTGTTTTATATTGTGTGTGTGTGTGTGTGTATATTTACATACACACACACGGATTTTTTTCCTCTTACACAACTAATTGTAAATACAGTTAAATGAATAGTCATGAATCTACTCCCTTAAATTATGTCCCTTTGTGGCAATTATGACATGATTTCAGTCATACAGATGGAAAGACTCAGTTAAAGAATTCTTGGCTATCTGGGACCCATTTCTTGCTTATCTAGTTGAGGCCAGGGGGAGGATGAGTAACTCACCCAACTGCTTTCTCATGGTCCTTGACCGAGATCTGATGCATAGCACTTTAAAGCATTCTGTACAACTTGTAACCTTTTACTATTTTTTTATTTTAAGCACATGTCTGAGTTTACCTGGTACTTGACTGTTTTAGTTGATTCGTCTCATTGCTTTAAAAAAAGCCTAAAAAAAAAAGAAAAGCAAAACGAAAAGCAGGAAATGACAAACGCAGCTGTTGTGGTTGTGTGTGAAAATATGACTAACTTGGACAAGGTACAAATGGGCATGGCAGCTTTAGGTGAGTGTTTCAAACCAAATGGCAGGATTTGGAAAGAGTGAATACATCTGTCATGACTTCAAATGAATGCTAAATGTTTCTCTGTGTGCTGGATGTGTAAATAAGTAACTCTTTGCTAACAAGTTCACCATTACAACTTTATGAGGTGATAACTGTTCTCTGTAAATATACAGCTTGTTGCCCCACGTGTCCAAAATATGTGATATTCTGCAGTGTACATTGGGTCAGAATTTGTAAACTTTTTTTGGGGAGGTATTTTATGACTTAATTGACAGCTGACAGTAGAGAGATAACAGCCTGTGTGAAGCACTTTGTAACTTGGGCTTTGAAAAGTGATCTATAAACAATTATAATTATCATCATTAGAATTGTTATTCTAACCACAAGGTGAGAATTATGTCTGATCAATATTATGAATCACACATTTGGCTGGGAAGCCAGCAATTAGTCATAGAAATGTTGACTTGTTTGAGCAAAGAACACCCTGGAACTGCATATTGACCATCATCAGGAATGATTTAGAAACAACAACAACGGTAATATCCTGGAACGGTGAGTCCTGACCTCAATCCAAAATAAAAAAAAGTGCTGTTCGCTCACACTGCCAGAGTTTGAAAGAAATAAAAGAGGACATATTGCAATGTCCTGATGTTCACAGCTGAGAAAGACCTATCCATATATTTGTTTTTACTTTGACATTAAAGTCTTTGTCTTTCTTATCAGTCTGAGCAACAGCTTTATTAATACGCTGTGATTCAATGTCTTAAAACAATTAACCCATAAGTCCAAAAAGGCTGAATACTTTTTATAGGCTTTTATAAATGAAAGATAAAGGTGACCCCTTTGAACTGTTTTGGAAGACGGAGCCCGTTGGTTACTTCAAGGAGCTACTGTACGTTTGGCCTACATGTTTTGAAAAACAACATCCTGGAGCCGCTTCCTTATTGATCCACTCTGAACAAATCTTGACATCGATGACTGATGCTCTTTGCGACTTGAGAGTTGTTTTAAGCCCATGTGACTGAGTTTTGAATAAATACAGGTTATGCATGTACACAAATGATGTCCTCCCACCATAGCTAAATACTGCCTTGGCAAATATAGGAAATGACTGAAAACCAATATCCTCAATCAAATGTTATGCAAAGACATTATAATGACACAGGGATATATGATCTTTAAAATCCCTTCCATGAATTAACTGTCAAATTGTTTTATGGCCCGCCAGGTGAGACTTAACAAACAAAATCGACAGGTTTGTTCTCTCCGTCTTTTCTTACCGGAAAACGTAGTCATGAGCATCTATCTCTTCCCCCATTTTAGAGCCATTGAGGATCCCCGCAGTGCCCACCACAGCACAGTGCACACACCCGTCACCTCCTGGCTTTGGAAGGAGTAGTGGCTCTTTTGGCTTTGGGATCAACTTCACTGAATCCATTACATCTGCAAACCAAAAAAAAAAAACTTGCAAAATGCACACATAAGATGCAACAGTTTACAGCAAGAAAGTTTTCTGCAAGCAAAACTGACTGGCATATTGCTAATGGATTGCTAGGTGGTTGCTTACAAGTGTTAGCCAATGTGATATACTTAAAGTGGCTTCAAATGATATTTTTATAGTATATCAAATGACATCGTGAAAACAATGTGACTATGTGAAAGGGGTCGCTTGTAGTGAGGAACCTACAGAGAATCATCACATGAATCTGCAGCTCCCCTCGGCTTTACGGAGATTTATCAACACACACATATTTTACACGTAAAAGTCCTGCATTCAAAACAAAAACCGTATACGGGGGCTCTCTTGAGCCCGAGAGCCCCCGTATACGGGGGCAAGACCGCCTACGCGTAAGCAAACGCGTCACAGGGCATTTAAACACGCGACAACACGGTCATGTGACCCACCGTTTTAACCAGCAGAAGCTCCACTAGTTAACCAGCGTGACCGTTTCTACCGCAACGAAACACAAATCAAACGCCAAGAAATGTGAGCACGGTGCGTGTCCGCCATCACAGCGGTCCCGATACCGTTCAGTTCACTCGATCCTCATAAACGACACATCAAATTAACGCTTAGACTCCACAGAGTCTAACGGTGCGACTCGCATCACGGTGCGAAAAAAATCAAAAGTAAAAAGTACTCATTTTGCAGAGTGAACACTGTCAGTAGACAAGTTTCTATCCAAATTTAACACAAATTTTAACAGAATTTCCAGAAAATTGCCAAAGAAAATGCAAATTAACATCTATTTATTATATATATTTATTATATATTTGGATTTTTAGCTGCTAAATGCTGCACTATGTTGATCAGCTAGTTGCTAACTTGGTTTGGTGCTGGGTACAGTGAGTTTTTAGAGCTTTTTTTTTTTTTTTAAACTGAAAAAGCTCCCTGCTTCCTCTAGAAACAACACTGATGAGAACGGTGAGAGTGAAAACAGTAAAGTTTTAAATTAAAAGGGCCATAAAACCAAAACAATGAGCTGCAAGATGCTAAAAACTCTATAAAACTAAGGGGAACTGCAGATTCAGGTAATAATTGTCTGTGGTTTTTCATCACTACGAGCGACCTCTTTCACATTAGTTGACAGACCTAGAAGATTCTTAGCAACCTTTCCCCATCATTTGTCTTTTCTTGCCAAATTTGAGAAAATGTTTCATCAAACTGCTACCAAAATTATAGACCAGGCATATCAAATTGAGCTATATTCCTCAATGTGTCACATTTTTGGTTTTGGTGCAAAAACAGTGGGAGGAGTAGTCTGACAATATCCAGAAGAAGAAAATACATGTCCATTACCCAGCAACCACACACAGTAATTATGAAATACAGTCTCGGCACACCAACACCTACCGTTATACTGGTACTCCATAAAACCAAAAGGATTGTTAAAATGTGAGAGTCGGTTCCACTCGCTCATGCTGATACTGTTTTTGTGCAGAAACAAACTTATGTTGGGAAGGAAAGCCTTCTTGAAGTTCTCATCTTTAGAGTTTCGCAGAGACTGGGCACATATCTGAGAAGAAAGAATAAAATATTCACTCATTAAGTAATTCTAACAGGAAACAAAACATAGGAAGGGATTCCCTCCTCGTTCATCTGGCAAAAAACACTTTAATCAAGGCACCATACAGCTGAAGAAACAGAAGGTTAAATCAGGTGAAAGAGAAGTCAAACAGGTAGAGAAGTCTTTACTCAAAGAAAGAAATGTAGTTGATTGTAGTGGTGATACTGTGTGAAAGCATTAAAGCAAATACCAAATCCATGCAGGTCACACCAAAGACACACAACTGAACACATGGGCTGTGCAGTCATGTTTACCCACTCCCACAAAGTTAATACATTTATATTTTCTTTTGTCCTGTCTTGTCATAACTTGCTTACTGTCTGTCTGGGTGAGGCATCCTGGTTATAAACATCCTCAAAATCCCACTGAGGAAGCTTGTTGAAGGATTTTTTGGAGAGGACAGGCATGGGAGTCTCAGCCACAGCACCAGGTGTAGAGGATCTCATGTGATCAGTTTTTAGCTTTGTCACTGGGTTTGTTTTGGTGGAATCAGCTATTTTTGCTTTGTGTGTTATGGTTAACACAGCAGGCGGCGGGGATAAATTCCCTTGTTTATCCCAGAATGAAATGCAGCTCTCAAACAAACTGCCGTCACCTCTGTGTCTGTTATTTTCTGAGAAAGCGGTCCAGCTGAGTTGGAAATTTGACAAGAAAGCAGTAGATGCAACACACAAGAATTAGCAAGACACACTTTTAAGTGACTTTAATAAAAAATACTGCACCTGGAAATTTGCTGATCCACATTTCCTTGAAGAACTAATTTACCAGAAAAACATCCTTAATGTTTCTCTGGATTTAAAAACAAATTCAACTTACCCGATACTTGTTGATAAATAGTCCCATAATAGAAATAAATGCACAATGCCAACTGAGATCACAATCAGCAAAAAAAAAATCCTGGAGGTGTGGAGAGTCATGCCTGAGAACTGGAGGCTTTGCCACTCAAATAAATGAAGTGCTTGCTGTTTGCTTCCCCTCCTGGATTTTGCACCAAGGCGGAGACGCCACTTGACACCTTGTCACTAATTGGGCAGGGCTACGGCACAGTTTACTGATCCACATATATACACAGAAAACAGGAACCTACACCCACACAATAGTACATCATGTGGTTTATTACACAACAGAGGGAAAGATATGCAGAAGGAACTTTACAGGACTTGGTACCTGTTACAGATTTAATGAAGATGACATTGGATTTTTAAAAAAGTTATGTAATAAATTAACTTTTTATTTTATTTTATTATAATATGAAACTAATAGAAACAACACTCCTTTATCCCATTCAGTCTTAATTTGGATATTTGTAGCTATAAAAAACAGCTCTGGGCTGAAACAGATGCAGATCCTTTGGTTTAGTATTCACGTGAGTGTTGATGACAGATGAATGTTAAAGCAATAAAACAACACAATAAAACAAAGTATTTCATATTCAGACACAAATGAGATTGGTTGTTCAGTGGACTGTGCAGCTGCGTTGAATACTGTGAACACGTTTATTGAAGTATTTGGTGTACTGGAGTAGTCCTTCAGTAGCGCTCACAGGTTAAGGAGCGCAATCAGAGGTTGGATCGTAACACAAAGAGCTTCAGATGGAGTAGAGTCTGAGCTGCTCCTCCATGTCTCCCTCGGACAGCTCCCCAAACGTCTCCCTGTTGTCTTTCAGCAGCTGGAAGATGGCGGTCAGCTGCTCACGTTGCACCCTGGGAAGACAAATATCAAAGAAATGTTGAGAGGTGAAAGAGACAAAAAAGATCCTGCACACCGTTGATCACTTGTGCAAACTTTATTACGTCATCAGGTAACATTCATGCTGACAAACAGCTGTACTGTAAATATTGTAAAAAAAAAAAAGGCCCAGGAAAAACCACCAACCAGAAGGCGCAATCAATGACACAACCATACACAGAACAACATCTAGTGAAATTATATATGAAGCTACCACTTGCAGACATTTAGCTTAGCTTAGCATAAAGACTGGAAACGGGGGGAAACAGCTAGCCTGGCTCTGTCCAACAGTTACAAAATCCACCTACCAGCACCTCTAAAGCTCACTGATTAACACGTTATATCTCCTTTGTTTAATCTGTACATAAAATAAAGTGAAAACTTATTACTATTTCTTGCCTCTGAGCAGTTCCCAGGCAACCAGCGGTGACTCCAGGAAGTCCAAGAAATAGTCCGGCACATAAGCCCGTAAAACAAAGAATTGTCATTTTTACCTCGGTTTTAATACGGATTAAACAAACCAGATATAATGTGTTAATTAGTAAGCTTTAGAGGTGCTGGTAGGCGGATTTTGTTACCTTTGGACAGAGTGATGCTAGCTGTTTCCAGTCTTTGTGCTAAGCTACTGGCTGCTGGCTGTAGCTTCATATTTGACAGACAGATTTAAGAGTGGTATCAATCTTCTCATCTAACTCTCCGCCAGAAAGCAAATAAGTGTACAGTATTTCTCAAAATGTCAAACTATTACTTTAAATGTGGACGGAAGCGCTCAGTACAGTGTTTAGCTGATGAAGGTCTCAGGTCCAAAAAGTCATTAATAAAGTGATCTAGAGTCTGAAGGAGTTTTCTGGTGTGCAAGAACTTTGTAGTCATGTTTAGAGGTGCAAGAGCAGCTTAACAAAAAGTTATTTTTTGCACAATCTCCATCTTTAGCATCACTGTCGCACTACTACAAAAAGACAAGGGAGACATAAGAGGAACTGACACGACAACGGGTGAACTTTCAGAGACTTGACGAATATAAGTTACTCATTCACACCTGTGCAGAAAAACAAAGACACCATGCCACATCCAGCTATAAATTCTGGTAAAGATTAGCTACATGACCAGCATTAATCTGATGTAAGTGATCCTGAGATCCTGTTCAGTATTTATCATTAAATACACTGAAAACAGGTCCTCTATCCTATGACATACGTATCACCCCAGCTGTCTATCCTCCTGACATCAGTTATCACATATTAAAAAGCATAAACCTCCAATTTCCCCCTCACCCCCCCTATGGATATAGTTTTAGAAGCGACTGCCTTGTCAGCACAGGTCCCAGTGTTGCGTTACACTGACTCCTCCTTGTGGCAGAACAGAGGAGAGTCCTCAGAGGATTAACTAGCACTCGTCTGTCAGAGGTGACAGCTGGAGGCACAATCAACACCTGCTGAGAGTCACACATCTAATGTGGAATAATAGGGGCAGTAGGAGGTGGGAATGTGGGATCGGGTAAGCAACACTGCACAGTTACATCAGTCGCTTCATGGCCACTCGAGGATAAAGAGCTGATGAGGCCAAAATCACAGCCGAGGTCAAAACTGAGAAAAACAGCGTTGGAATAGTTTTCACACAATGGCCAGTAAGTGACTCCCCTGAGATAAACGGGTGACAATAACTCATACTTTACCACATATTTGCTCCTTGTTCAGGCTTACAGACAGTAAAAGTCTGTGTTGGAGTGTATCCTGCAATGATAAGAGTAGGGTATGCAGATGCATTATAGTAAAGAAAACAACAATAAACTCTCCTCTGTTTCCTATTTTTCACCCCAGCAGCCACCGACACTTTGAGTGGTTTCTTTAAGTCTCGTGTCGTTCATCCTTCAGCTAATGCCTGGCACAGACTCAATGTCGCCTTACTCAGTCTAGCCTAAAGAGGATGGGTGATACAGCGGCTAAACGTGGAAGTCTCCCGAGGGAAACGCCAACAACACACAAACACGTGAAGACAGCGTAGGGAAGATTAGAGGGAGGAGGACTAGGAGAGGGGGCAGAGCAGCTTCTTGGAAACAAAGAAACTTCATGTAAATATCATGAGAATCATTACAGAATCTTGTGCCAAAGCATTTTTGTTCTGTTTTACGGTATTTTGGGAGAACAGATCGGGGAACTATATTGTGACATATTTGGGTACCACTTTTTCACAAGGCACCCTTTATAAAGTTGTAATTAATGGTCATTACATCATTTATTAGTGTGTTTTAGATCAGTTATAAGCCATTAAGAAGAACAGGTTGCCAAGTTGTGGGAAATCCTCCTCCAGCATGACACTTTGCTCGTCTTTTTAGCTATCTCTTTAATTCATCAGGAAGGCCCCTCAAATGGACTATTCAAGCATTCAACAGCTCTTAATGGCTTATAAACTCTTTATTAAAAGGTGCCTTGTCAGAAATTGGAACCCATATTTGTAGTTTTCACCGACCTCTGCTCCTCCTCCAGCTCCTCTGTGGACATCATCATTTGCAAGTGGTGGGATCGTGCCTTTCCAGGGACGTACTTCAAGGAATTATTTGCACTTCCCACATCCACTTCATCTGATGAAACAGAACAAACACTGATTCAAAACTCCACACCAAGCCTTTATTTTGAAAAGAAAATATATATAGTATATACAGTATATTTCAAATATTTAACTCACGACTTTTTCAAAGTGGGTAAAAGTGCTCACCGTTGATCCCTGGGCTCTCTGTGGCTCCTTCACTCTGAGGGTGAGAGAAAGCACACTTTATGAGCTCCTTATCAGAGAGCCCAATGAATGACCTGTGGCCCCTCCCTGACGAGGCCTCGGATGACCAGTCTACCTCTAAGCTCATAGATGTGGAGGAGGAGTGCTCAACTGGTGTTGCCAGTTCTTCAATGTGAGGGTGGGGGTGTGCCTCCTCCTGTCAGAGAATTAAGGGGTCAGGTGAGGGGCATCAAACCATAATTTTTCACAGGTAGGTTATCCCCAAAAACTTGAGCAATGAATGTTGTACATCCTTGCCCGGATTAGAAACTGATATTAGCTCAAGGGAAATCTCCAAACAACTCCCTTTAACTCCCTTGTGTTACCTTTAACTCCTCGCCTCTCCTGGATGCTGATCTGGCCTACACTTGGTGCAGGTGTCAGTGATGGAAAAGCCAAGGTTACCGTTTCACACTTTGCTCCCTTGGGTGCTGATTTGACCTCCTCATGTTTTGTCCAACTACAGCCAGACATCCAGATATCCTCAATAAGCATTAAGGAGGCTAAAAACAGGCCAGGGAGGGTCATGACAGCTACCTGAGTGGTGTGTGGAGGTGGCTCATCCTGACAGTTTTCTATTAGTCTTGGGTGCTTTTTTCAAAATAAGTGTAAAGCCATGTTGTTTCTTTCTACTGAAGACACAAAGTTGATGCTGTTGAAGGCCTCCTCCTGTCGCCCTCTCTGTCCCCAGTGCCTGTGATTTTAGTGCACGCCAACACAGGTGAGAGGGATGTCGTCTTCTAGAAATGTCCGCAGAGGTGCAAAGCAACTACGTTTAAGCTACTTAAGTACTGTCCATTTTATGCTACTTTACACTTCTCCTCCACAGGGAAATACTGTACTTTTTACTGCACTACATTTATTTGACAGCAACAGTTACTGGTTACTTTGCATACTAAGATTTGTCTGGTTTTGTTGGACCAGCAGTCCAAAACCCAAAGAAATTAAAAATAATAGAAAAGTAAGAAAACCGGAAAAATATTCCCTTCATTCGAGAAGCTGGAACCTGTGACTTTTGGTATTTTTGCTTCAAAACTTTAATGATTATCAAAATTCTTGCCGATTAATTTCCTCGATCGACATCAATAAATCACCTAATCGTTGCAGCTGTAGACATACAAAACGTATGATCAGCTTATAAAACACAGTGCATTGTTACAGATTTAACTACCCAACAGCCTATAAAGCTGCTACATTAAAATTCTACGTACATGTTAATGCATCAATAATAATAATAATAATCAAAAAATACAATATATACCATAAAATACCACTCATAATGTAAAATGAGGACTTTTACTTTTAATGTATGCTTTTGTATGCAGGACTTTTACTTATAATTGAGTATTTTATTGTGGTTTTGCTACTTTTACTTAAGGATCTAAATACTTCTTCCACCTCTGATTAAACACAATTTTGAGGTAAAGGTACTTCACTTGAGTAGTTACATATTTTCCTCTTAACAGTGTACTTTTTACTGCACTAAATTGATCATTGCAACTAGTTTGCACGTTCAGGTGTTCCATTAACTTCGACCTTTTACTTTCATTGTTTCCTCTCTTTCCTATCTTGACACTTGTTTACGTTGCACTGCAGTTAATCCAAATTGTAATGCAGGGCCTTTACATGTCAAAGAGTATTTTTTCCATTACAGCATTGCAGCTTGTACTTAACTAAAGGATTTGAGTGATTCCTCCACCTCTGACTGGACATGTAAACTGTGTCTGAATGGGAGGGAGAGTCAGTAAAACAGATTAAGAGAGAATTGCGTAATGAAAAACAAACAACCAGACCTCTCCACTGTGTCTACACTGTATGATTGCACATTACTTACTGAAAGCACAGATTTCACTACATCCCAGTGATCATGTGAGCTCCCGCTGATCTCACACCAGTCGTCCCCCGCCTCCTTCTTTTTCCTCTTCTTGTCCGGTACATGTCCGTTCTGCCTCGGCCCTGCTTGATCTAATCCCCCGGCTGAAGCTTCTCCCATGTGTCCGAAATAACGCCGCGCGTTTGCAAAGTCGGGCGAAGAGCCGTTAAGTAGCGATGTTGCGACCACGATGGCGAGAAGCGTGAAAATAACAGCTGATAATATAAAAGTTAGACCCATGGTTGGTGTTAAGCCTGTTATTGCGACTCCTCTCTTTGCTGTCTCTTCACCTGCATTCACTCACACCTGTCCATTCCGCTGCTTGTAATAATCCCCACCAAACATCAACGTTAACGAGCAGCGTTTACGGGATATGGTACAATCTCCTCTCCGAGCAGGACGTCACATCCTCCGCCCCCGCCCCCGCCCAGTGTGTGCAGAGTACCCCGGCGTTAGATCCCCAGAGTGCCGGACAGATCAGGTGTGGTGGCACGGCGCGCTGCAACGTGCTCGGCTCTCTACTTTTTTCCCGTTAATCCCATCAGCGGCGAGTGTACCGCACAGACCGGGAGATCGAAATGGTTTGTGACAGGACCCGTGTACTGCAGCTGCAGGCTGATAAAGTCAAGCAGGGTTTACAGAAAGGGTGCAGGAGGAAAAGGTGTCCTCAGTCTGCAGCAGGGATTTAATGTAGACAATCAACAACTATTAGAGCAAGAAAACTGGAATTAGTGTCCAGCGGGGCCAAGTGGAGGAAGCATTCACAGATTTTACTCAAGTAAAAGTAGCAATACTACAGTACCAAAAATTAAAGTACCCTACTCATTCTGCAAAACGGCCCATTTCAAAATCATATACCGGTATATTACATTACTTGATTATAATTATTGATGCATTAATATGTTCATCACTTTAATGTTGCAGCTGATAAAGGTGGGGCTAGTTTTAGTAACTTTATATACTGCTGGGTAGCTTAATCTATAATAATATATAATGATTTATTAGTTGATTTATATTTTGTATTAATAAATCTAAATCTGCAAAGTAACTAAAGCTGTCAAGAAAATGTAGTGGAGTAAAAAGTACAATATTTGCCTCCAAAATGACTACAAGTATAAAGTAGCATAAAATGGAAATACTCAAGTAAATCACAAGTACCTTAAAACTGTAGTTAAGTAAAGTACTTAGTTACTTTCCACCACTGGGCTAAAGTGATATTGTTGAAATCAATATTATATTAATGACAGGTATCTCAGATCAATATCTTACTGTATGATGTTGGAAAATCACATTTCAAATAATAACAAGGGTGTAGGTTTGGCCCTATTTATTCTGTGCTTTACTGCCTTATCTTTGACTGATGTTTGATTCTTTTTAGGAGAATATGAACTGAATATCAGTGGTGGAATGTAAGTACATTTATTTTATAAGTGCTGTACTTTAAGTACAAATTTGAGGTACTTGTACTTTACTTGAGTATTTTCTTCTCATGCCACTTTCTCCTTCTACTTCTTCTTACTCCACTACATTTATTTGAATGCTTTAGTTACCAGTTACTTTACAAATTAAGATTTTTGCCCACAAAACATATGACAATGTGCCGCTGAAATGATCAATCGATGAATTTATTGACAGAAAATGAATTGGCAACTATTTTGAGAATTGTTTTGTCATTTTTCGTGCACAAATATTTCATGGTTCCAACTTCTCAAAAGTGAAGATTTGCTGCTTTTCATTTTAATAATTTTAATAATTTTGAGGTTTGGACTGTTGGTTGGTCAAAACAAAGCATTGTTAATGTGTCACTTTGGGCTCTGGGTAATTGTGACTGCATTTCTTACTATTTTCAATCAATCAGTTGATTATTAGAGAAAATAATCTGCATAATGAAAATAATCATTATTTGCAGTCTGATACAAAATAGTTAATGAGGTCCACCTGAACCAACTGCAACAGTAAAATCCTGCTTTTATATTAATGCATGAGTAATAATAATATATAATATACTGTAACAGTCACAGGGGCCATTTTTCTGCATTGAGTACTTTTACTTTTAATACTTTTCAAGTATATTTTCCTAATTATATTAACATACTTTAAAAAAATGTAACATCTCTATGACAACTGGGCAAACTCCCTCTGCTGATAAAGATAATGTGGAATGACAGAAAGCTCCAGGACAGCTACTAAATGGAACTTGAGGTGAGAAGTTACACAGGGGTGTTTTAACTGCAGGACACAACATCTCTCCTACTAGTATTTGTGCACTGGAGGTCACTCTGGTCCAAGTTGCATATTGGACCAGCATTTGCTTCCAAACTAGTTGTGATGTTACTAATTCTTACTCATACAAACACGTCTTGAACTGAGATTTAAGGTGAGCAGAGAAACCTTCCTCCTTCAGCACATCAATGTGAAAACAGGCTTCTAGTGTCAAACACTCATAAGCAACAAAGCAAAACATATTTAAAAGTGGATGGGGTGCTCACATGGTCATACTCCTATATAAAAGGTTTAATTTGTTTACTTGAAGGTGACAAGATACACAATGCAGAGATGTGGTGGTGGTTTCAACAGGGGCCAACAGCTCATTTTTGCCCCAAATAGGTTAATTCATAATCCATAGATATGACAGTATAAAGCCCACAGTGAGCTGATAAAAAAGTCAAATTAGCCATCGGATTGTGCTATATCACCTAAATCGTGGTCTCTCTCTTTAATATCTAATTGTATTAGACTGTTGCAAATCAATAAGCAAAACAATATTGGAAATAGGTTTTTAAATCCAAGTGATAAAAGTCAACGAGTTACGAGGCTATAACTGACACTCCCACCTGGTTATTTTATCCATCTTTTAATTTATCTATAGATGGTTTCTCAATTGATTAACCTGAAAATGTACTATCACAAATAAAATTGTATCCATGACCCATCCCTAAACAAAACCATTAGTCTCCTAGCCTTACGCCCTCCAATACATCTGACTGCTGAATATCCTTAACTCAGACTGCAAATAACCAATGATAGATCTACTTCCACTGAAACACCGTGAGCTGAAGTCTAGTTGCTTCTTTTGTAGCCAATATACCATATCATGATGCAAAAAAATAAAAAAAAATAAAAAAATCAATGTTACATGACAAAATTCACATCGGCAAATTGTTTACGACAAAGATGTTTATTCGCATTCACCTGAAGCAATTACAAGACAATTGAGAGGTTCACAGAAGAATGCAATACACAAAAATTATTCATTAAGCAGCCTGGACTGCCCTTTAAACCCTTCACTAGGAGTCACACTGGACCCAATTTCAAAAAGCGAGCAAAACCAGTTATCAACAGTGGATAAACCACAGAGGGGAAAAGGAGAGGAGGGAGAATATAGAGAAAAGGAAGGAAGAGAGAATCTGTACAGCACATGGAGGGAAGGACAGGTCACAAGACAGGAGAGGTTGGTTGATCTGCCACACCTGTGAGCTTACAAACCGGCAAACAGCAGCGGAGGGTCGAGCCCCGGAACAGCGCCGGGCACTCAGCACCGCAACACGCCACACCATGTCACCACCGCACTGCACCGCATCTTAACAGCTAACCAGCATTACTCAACTGCTACACAACTGCGCCTAGTGCACAAAAGATACACAAGAAAGAAGGTTAGAGTCATAGGAAAGCAACTTTAACTAGACAGAAAAAAGATTTGACAGAAAAGAAAATGCTATGCTGCCGGATTAGCAAGTCACAAATTAAGTAGCACTGCGACACTTTGTTTTGCTTTTATGTCACTGTACAATAAGCCATTTTTTTTCCAATAAGAGTGCTATAACATAGCTGTAAAGGCTTTGAACATCCAATATGACACCCTTTTCTATGTCAACTCTGCAAATAAAACTCTCATATCCATCTAGAAAGAGTATTAAACAAAGGATTTCACTAAAAGAAATCTACGTTAATTCAAAAAAAAGAATTTATTAAAGTACAAATTTAATCAAAATGCAAAAAACCCAATTTAAATGAAAAAAAAAAAACCCTTACAAATCCCTTTCAATATGCTCAACTTTACAAACAATGATCACATCAAAGTTACAGAATTTGTGTAGGTAAATTAAGCAAAATAAAACATTTAAAACATTTTAGACCAAGCTCCAATAACCTTTCAGTCTGCATTCAGTGGTAATAGTGGAGTCCACTTGCTCAATGTGAGACTCTTCCTGATGTCCTCAGCAAAGGCTCAATCATCTGAGATCTGAAAGGAAAGACAGAACAGAGTTTGACAAGAGCAAGACAAAAAGGACATTTTAACTCCTGCAGCTGACCTGGATATTTAAATGCAGTACTGGTCTGATCTTCTTACCCCTGACACTAACATTTATCAAACTGCTTTTTTTTGGGCATCCATCTCGTGTATTATACCTAACATTTCTAGTCATTTTCACATTTGTTTACACACCTTTCTTGGCCCCCTCTCCCCAAAAACTAGCTCTAACTAGACTCGTACACTCGGGCATATTTTGAAAAACAAACCTCGGGGTGCGTTCCCTTTGTGAGAGGCGGAGGAAACCACAGGCACAGGTGGGAACAGTGCTCAGTGCATCTGCCTGTGATCCCCGTGAACGTACCTCACCACACCACATCATACACCAACTGACAGCCCGAACCACCGCCATGACGACCTGCTCCATAGCAACCACCGTTGCCTTGGTGACCTGCTCCTTAGCAACTGCCATCGCTCTCAGCAACAGGCAGGTCACATGGGCGGGTCACACACTAACTGCTCTCACACTGCCACACCCCCATCTCCTCCTCCTTCTCCTCCTCTCTTTGCAAACAGGACTCCGCAGCTTGGAGGAAAGAATTCCACATTTAGGAGAACGTTTTTGAGTGAAGCACCCCACGTCCCCCCCGTACACACTCACATGAGTACAAATGTGATTAATACCCCCATTTTGAAATATATGATACAGTAGGTCACATCAACCCAAATCTGCTGTTGCTCATGTATGCTTTAGATTGGCTTTAGCAAAATAAAGCATACACAGAACTAGGACTGTGGACTACATCAGTCCCAAATTATCTTATTTTAATTTCTAAAAACATTTAGGATTCTGCAGACTTTGTTGCTTGTGTGCAAATGACTAATGTAGCATCAAGACTGCAGAATACTAACCAAAGTGATGACAGATGACAGCCATCTCAGATATAAATATTTGAAGCAAATAATATAATCCACCCTATCCCCTGAATACCGTCATATTGTGTCCAAATTTGGGTTAACACTCTGCTCCGTTGTCCTCTGGAGATTTAGGCCTACTCTTGGATTTGGACCTGGACCTGGATTTGGACCCTCTGTTGGAAGGCGGGGTTCGACTCCTCGACTTGGACCTGGACCGGGACCGAGACCTGGAGGGAGACTTTGACTTGCTCCGCCTGGGGGTTCTGGACTTGGACTTAGACTTAGACTTGGACCTGGACCTGGATCTGGAGTAGGAGCGAGACCTGGAGCGGCTGTAGTGGTGGCGGCTCCTGGATCGGGAACGGCTTCTGCTCCTGGAGCGGCTGCGGCTACGTCTGCGGCGACGAGGACTGGCTGAGCGGCTGTGGTTACAGAGAGAAGCACTTCAGTAAAACAGCAAGAGGAAACCAAAATATGAGGGAAACTAACAACTCTAACTGTAATCTAAAAAGTATTCAATTGTCCTAATGAACAGCCACCTAATGAAACTGATGTTTTTTCTGGTTTTCTTAGTCATATATGATAGTCAACTCAGTGTTTTAGGGTTTTTTTTTACTGTTGGTTGGACGAAACAAGAAATTTCAAAACGTCATGTTGGACTCTATAGATTAATCGAAAAATAATAGTTGCAGCCCTAATGTATTGTACCAATAAAGTAGCCTTTGCAAAATAAGGTACAGTTTGGTATAATAACTAAATTATGATGACTTATGTGTACCATTATACGTAAAATGTTGCTAAAACGTGAGAAATATTAATGTTTATATAATAATATTCAGGAAAACGAGGAGGAAATGATCCCAAACTACTTTCGTTTAGTGGCATAAAGTTACACCATGTGCTCGTCTTCTCTTTTGAAGGTTACGTTAACGTAACGTAAACGAGTTCCTCTTCCATACAACTAACAACAGGATTACCTCCTGCTTTTGAGTGCATACCCTCCATATCTGCGTGGCGGAGCACCTCTCCGGCTGTACATTGAGTCCGGAGGTCGTCCGTAGCGGGCCATCTGCACCCGAAGCTCCCGCCCGTCAAGCAGCGCGCCGTCCATAGCGTCCATGGCGTCCTCGGCGTCGCGCTTGTCGAGGAACCGCACGAAGGCGAACCCGCGGCTCTCCTTGGTGTACCTGTCCCGGGGAATATACACATCTCCCACACGGCCGTACTTCTCAAAAACTCGGCGCAGAGTCTCCGGCGAAGTTCGGTAAGTGAGGTTGTCCACTTTCAGGGAGGTCATCCCCTCAACGTCTGGCGGCGGCCTTCCGTAACTCATTTTCCTCGTCTCCAAGCAACAGAGCAGGCCAGTTAAAACGAAAACCGTTAGGCCCAACCGTTTGGTAAAGTAGTTACTGTTCGTTTATAAATCTACAGTTGGTGTATTTATTACAAATTCTGGCAGATTTTTAAAAATTGTTTTGCCCTGAACGTCGTTCCTACCGCGCTGCTTTTACGTGAAATGGCGGCAATATCGCTTCCTTTCCCCCTCTCTTTGCGCCCGTGTTGGCTCCCACTGATTGGCTGCTCGACTGTTCACCTTCCGTCACATTAACCGTTACACTGCCCTCTGTCGACGGGGAGACGCTAGTTACGGCAACGTTGGACCAGTATTCTGCCTTTGTTCCGTTTAGTTTCATTAAAAATGTCATATTAGCTATTTGTCATGAGTTAATTGTTATTTTTCTAGTTGATCAACTCCAGACGTTGTTGTTTTGAATCCTGTGTCGTTGTACAGCTCTCACAGTTTGATTTCTGTGACCCTACTTGTTGCGAAAAAAGGATTTTTATATCAAATTGTTGGGCTAAATTGTTGAGCTTTTACTGGCATTTCCACTCATGTCCAGAGGGTAATGTTGTTTCTACTCCACAGAGCCGTCCTCTCTGCACTGCAGTCAGCGCTACTCGCACATTTGGCGTAGGAAGGTCACGTTACAAAGCGGGTCGGCACTAGCTGCTGCTGGAGAGAGGAGGACTGCGCAAAAACCACGGCCCGGATTTGTGCCTGACTGACGTCATGTGGAACCACAGACCTCTTTGACAGGATCCAGCAACGAGAAGCACCGGGGATATATGGTCAACATCCAGCGGGCCGGGGAGATGTCGACAAGCACATCGCTGTTTTGTGCCACACACTCGCCCGTAAAGTAGCTAGAGCCACGCACGGAGATTTCGCTTAGCTCGATTGTGGCGCACAACGAGAGCGCTTATCCGTTATTAAAAGGACTCCAGCGGCTGTTTTCTGCCTCAAAACGAGAAGGCACTGTCGACCAGGGAGGGATAAGCGGCCAGAGAACAGCCACTAATCCCCAGCACGGTCACATTCACGGCGGGGCTTGGACCCGACAGAAATGGACAGGGCAGCACGAACTGGATTAAATGATAGGGAATAAGGGAGACGCTGCGAACAAAGCGAACCTGAAGTGTTATGCCCGTTAACCCGTGTGGTCTTTATTTGACTGGAAATGGGAGCTTTAACAAGCAGACAAAACATAGGCGTGGAAGAAGTGGACATTCCGTCCAATTCGGTGTACCGTTATCCGCCGAAATCTGGTAAGTCACCGACAACAGGTCAGGCTGGGGGCGGGTGTCGGTTACATGCTTCAAAGCTTGCTGCAGATGATTTATTTTGTGCTTTATGTTGGGAAATGAAAGGTAGCTTAGACATCCCCATCAAAACCATCACCATCTTACCTTGAAGATGACAGGCCTACAGGAGTAGCTACCTGTGGAGAGAGGGGAGGACCAATGCCTGATTTTTCCTTTCAACCCAATTTTCCCTCTGACAGATTCACGTTACACTTTGCCTTTACTTCATGTTCATTTGTTACATTTTATCATGTATTCTAATTTATTTCTGGCACTGCAGCATTTTGGATTGCCCAAGGAGGGATACTGACAGCTGCGCAGGAACATATTATTTGTTGAACCCTGACTATCCACATATTTATACAAGTTAACCTCATATTTTCATCTATTTTGAGTGTCAGCAACGTAACTGAGTTTGGCTCTTATCATAGTGCATCTATGAGCATCTATATTAGCAGGGGAGCTGGACTTGGCATCATGACTGCTTCAGTCTGTCTGTAAAATAAATAAGTCATGATGGATCCCAAGAGGATGAAAATAAAAAGACCCAACACCACCATCAGCAGTAGAGAAGTTACATCTATGGAAGTTATTGTTGTGTTCAGTATAAATTAGTTTTAAAGTTTTTTTTAAATAGGATTGCAAACAATGGTTATTTGCATTATCCTTTTAATTTGTAGATTATTTTTTCAATATAAAATATCAAAATAGAGAAAAATGCCATTCACAATTTCCCAGAGCCGAGGTTGATGTCTTCAAAGTGCTTGTTTTGTCTGACCAAGAGTCCAAAATCCAAATATATTACATTTACAATGATATAAAACAGAGAAAAGTAGAAAAGATTCACATTTTAGAAGATGGAGTTAGACAATTTTCAAAATTGTTGATTCATTTTGTGTCGTTCGACTAAAAGATGAATTGACTAATCAGCAGCTAATTCAGCATCAATTTAAAGACAAATAATCCCAATTGTAATAGATCTCTGTCCCAAGTATCAAATGTCTTTGTTTTTTCAATATCAGAACCAGGGCAACCTTTTTCATTATTAATCTTTTTTTCTCAAATAATGAATTGTCTGGTCAATAAAACTTTAGAAAATCGTATAAAATGTTCACCACAATTTCCCAGAGCCCAATGTGACATCTTCAAATTGTTTGTTTTGTCTGACCAACAGTTAAGATATTCAGTTTATTATCATAGAAGATTATGAAAACCAGCAAAAATTCACATTTGGAACCAGAATGGAAGCTGGAACCTGTGATTCTTTGCTTAAAAATGATTTAATTTTCTGTTGATTGACTAATTGTTTCAGCTCTAATCAAAACCCATCTAGTACAGAGTGCTTGGTCAGATTTTTAGTCCTGTAAACTTCTTTTTTGATCAGCGTTTTCCTGACTAAAATCATAATTTCGCTAAATTTATACAGTGTGTTATTAGGACAAAGTTCTTGAACCGCTGTTTGCTTTAAGACAACATAAACAGTGACACATGTGAGAGGTTTTCCTTATTATTTCAAATGCTTTAAAGGTTTATCTTGATAATAAATTTCAGGTATTGTAATGGAACCTGTATCAGAACCTTTCAAACAACACCAAACCTTTCTCTCTCTTTACACCGTGTTGACCCGAATCACAAACTGTCCTTTGGACCTCAAACTGACCCGCATGTTTTCAATCTGTATTGTTTTTGTTCCTCTAATGTGACGTTTTCTGATTGAAGCACTGTGTTCAGCTCCCTACCGGGGTTTAGCGGTAATCCAATATCACGGTCAAAAATTGCATTGTGGAGGAATAATGTTATTGCTTTTCAGTTCTATCGTAAGCAAAGACATACAGTAAATTAAAATCTCTCACAAAATGAGACCTGGAACAGAATCTGGGAATATAAGTAGAGTTTTATTATACTCAGATGTGATGTGTCAGGCTATATTCTTATATCATGATAATATCTTAGATTTATAGTGATATTATGAACTGAAAAAAGGATGCAAGAGAAGAAAAATGGTTGACTTGTGGCTGCCATTAGCTCCCCTCTCATCTCAATATAGCTGAATTAGTCACAGGCTGCTGTATGAATTTATGATCGAACAGTCCTGGTTGCAGCCTGAGGGGGAGGTGGTGGTGGTGGTGGCGATGGCTGCTCTGCTGGTGAAACCGATCTGTCAGCCCCAGTTCCTGTTTCTGGGATCTGGTGACAAAGCCTGGGCCCAGCTCGCCTCTCCCACCTGCTGTAAATAATAATAAGGTGATGAAGAGAGAGAGAGAAAGAGAGATAGTGTCGTCCTTGGGGCTTTTTTTAGTTCATGATTTGTTGTGTTGTGGATTTTTCTATAGTGTGAATGGCTTTAAGGTCAGAGCGTCCAAACCCGACCTCCTGTCCAGCATTAACGAAAGAAGATGGAGCAGACCTGCATACTTGCCTGTCCAGCATGTATTTAAAGGCTCCAAACCACCATTATAGTCTCATGATATTAGCTCACCCTGTGATTAAAAGGCAGAAGGTCTATTTAGTCTTGTTGTCATCAACCCAAGGTCTCGGTAAACAGGTAGAGCAGCTGCAAGCCAATAACAACCCAACTTCAGCCAGAATGCCCTCAACAATCCTTTTCAGGGCTTCGTTTGTCTTCCTGAAATAAGGAAATACAACAACTTTACCTTTTCCTGTCACTTCTAGTCTTACCTGCCACTTGTACGCGATAATTTGAGGATAAACCCCCGTAAAGCTCACCAGTCATTGCTTTTGGTGTTCGAGATCAAGCAGATTATTTGGCTGTTGCAGTGACTCTGTGGATAACGGTGCCAGCTAAATGGTTCAAATATTTAAGGGAAATGTTAATGTTTTATGCCAGTGAAATGCCAGATGGGTAGACTGTGCAACTGGCAAAAGAAAGCCTGCAAAAAAAATCTCATTTTTTACCAGTCCTTTTGTCTGTCATTGGGCCCTAAAATCTTATTTTCTTATAACAAGTGACAAAAAAGCACAACTGTTTCCATTCATTCAACTTTCCCATAAACATTAAATCTGATAATAAGACTGTATATAGCTGAAAAAACTGGAGATGAGGGCAGAGTTTCAGGCGTTTGGAACTAGCCTTATAAAAATCAATTTGTTTAAATATTTATTAGAATCAAGTGTCATATTCTTGATACTGTTGTGCAGAGATCTGCCTTATTTTGCCTTTCAAGATACTGTCACATTCATTTCTAACAGCAGAATTTTGATTTGTTGAATGAGATTTTGTGACAGAATATAAAAATAACAACTGTATGCATGGAAATTGAAAGCAGGTTTAAATACACCAAATTATTCACAGCACAGCCACGTTATGCTCACCACTAAGGTCTTTGTTATTAATATGTTTTTTTGTAATCTCAGATGAAGTAATGTATTTTGAGTTAAGTGTGTTTAAAGGTGAGTCTCTCTGTGTGCAGGGAGTTACTTTGCCAGCCATTTCATCATGGGGGGAGAGAAGTTTGACTCCACCCATCCGGAGGGCTACCTGTTTGGGGAAAACACAGACCTTAACTTCCTGGGGACCAGACCTGTGGCGGTAGGTATTCTCACACGCTAACAGCTGCATTAAATGTCAAAAACTCTGTTGTCCTGGAGCTTTCAATCACATCACATGATCTTTCTCAGTGGATGGAGTTTGCCCAGTTGTGAAGGGATTGTAGCAGTTTAAGGAAGACATCTCGCCCATGTTGGCCTTAAAGTTGAGGTTGAAAGTTTTTGTCAACTGTTGTTTCTGAGGTCAAGAATGAACTTTCAATCTCAAAATTCAACAACATTGTATGAAGATTATAAAAGTATGTATAAAAAGGAAAATAAAGAAAGGTTCTCGGCCTGCGACTAACAAGCATTTTCATTCTCTATTAATCTATTCTATATCATTTTACAAATAATTGTTTGATCTATAAAATGTCCGAAAAGAAAAGCAGCAAAGCCTCATATTTGAGAAGAAAAAAACACCAATTTTCTTTGGCATTTTTTCTTGACAGATGACTTGATTGTCTAAATAATTAATAATTAATGGACTACTCGTTTTAGCATCAAAACGTGCAGCTGTCTCTTCCTCATTAAACAGGAGCTCATACATTTCAGCAGCCGTGACTCCTGCAGTGGCAATTAACAGGCTTTCAGGCTGTGACTGATTGAAATTTATTTCAACATCTCATCCTGTCAAACTAATTAAAAGTGAAATGACAGTCTGCTGGCTCCACGTACGGAGAGGCTGATAAGCGACGGTTCCTCCGGAGGGTTTGTTCATCATAATCATGAACCTGGAGGTCAAACTAATGAGAGCTGCAGATCAAAAAGAGCTCAAGTCCGGAGAGGAAAGAGAGAATTTGACACAGACTAAAAGGCTTGGAGGGAGTTAAAGCATTTGACTAAGTGAAGCTGATATGGAGAGACTCTGCTCCATCACTCTGCGTGCTTATCTCAGTCGTACTACTGTTTCTGTCTAGACTGGGGCTAAAATTAGGAGTGCAGTTTTTCTCCCGATTATGTGGGTGTTTATAATCCTCCTGTGGTCACAGGCCTTCAGCTGGTGATGGCGTGTTTTTTTTCCCTCTTGTATGTGTGACTGAAGCTTTACCAGCATTATATAATGTTTGCAGATGGTGCCGTGGAATCATAAAACCAACCGCAGTGGTTGTGTTCTCGGTCTCCTGCCACCGCTCTACAAATATGATAATGGATGGGGCTATATTTAGGGGTTTTCAGAAACGCCTGCCCAAAGCACATGGATATACAAAATGGATTTTTAGCCAGCAAGGCTTTATGGATGCCAGTGTCTGTTAGTCCATCACTTTGGTCCAGACTGAAATATCTATATAATTTCTCAAATATAACTTTACCTTTAGTCTTTTATGAAGATGTTAACAAGGTGTGGAAAAACATAGGATCCAACTTGATGCTAACATTAAACGTTAGTCAGCTAATGTGCTGTTAAAGATTAGCTTGTTGTATTTGGTGATTTTGTAATGAAGTAACACTCCTTCTCGCTTTCCTGAGTGAGAAGGAGTTAAAAAATCTTCCTATTATTAATTATTTTATTATTAATAATCATAATAATTCACTAAACTCAAACACTGACACTAACAGCACGAGAGGTTTATGTTTTCAGTTTTATTCTAGATGATATATTGTATTAGAATCTGTTTCACATGATTTTATAGGGATAGCGTAAATGTTAGCTTCCCCAACAGGCTAACATTACCTGTACTTTATGTAATGTCAACCAGGTTGGATTTTTTAGGTAATTTAAGAGTATTTCTTTCACACCTAACACACGACAAGAAAGAATATTTAGCCCATTTTTTTTTTTTACCTGACCTGGAAAATGAACGCGACTTAAATTCTTGAGCGGAGAAACGTGACTGTTAGCTAAAGGAAGTGGCTAATTATCAAATGTTAGCATGCTAACATGCTAAACTAAGATGGTGAACATGGTAAACATTATGCCTGCTTAGCATCAGCTTGTTAGCATGCTGTTGTTAGTGTTTAGCTCAAAACACAGCTGTGCTTCAGTCCATCCTCACAGAGCTGCTAGCATGCCTGTCTGTACCATGTATCATTATTGAAAATGGACTTGTAAATTCTTAGAAAAATACTAACCTGTATTTGAAAAGGAAAACAGTCTAACCTTTCTATTTTAGTCTGAGTGTGTGTGAGGAAATACAGACCGCTGCTCAGATGTTTCATGATTTTTAATACGTTATAAGACCTTCAGTGTTGCCTGTGAATTTCCTAATGAATGGTTCTTTTCAGCATCATCTCCGTGTGTGTTTGTTTGTGTAGTTTACAGGCACGACTCCTGCTGAGCCCAGATGTGTAATAGCGCTGAATATGGTGCCATTCACAGCCAAACAAACACACTTATACACACAGACACACACACAGAGAGTCAGATGAGGGGTTGTAGTGTGGAGGTATCTGACCACATCCTGCGTGTTTCTCCTCCAGTGATCCTCAAACCACCTCAACTCTCCCCTTACGCTCAGTCAGCAGCTTCTGGCTTCAAACACACAACAAAAGAGTGCTGAGAAGGTTATGTGTCCATTTTACACCAGGGTTTTTAATGTTGGTTACAAATATATAGTGAAAAAGCCAATCACAGAATGTATTTCACATCCTTATCTGTGACTTGATGCTATCAAAATTCTCCTGATGCGGTGAACTTCACCCCTCTGGTCCTTTAACCGGCTTGAAATAGAGACAGGCACTGTTTGACTCTGGTCTGTTTTACACTCCTGTGGTCCCTGTGTGTGCAGAAAAGTGCCTGAAGTGTCAGCCTCGTCCCTGGAAAGACACAATCTGAGCAGATTTTTGTTGCTCTGGCTCAGCACTTGTCAGCACGGATCTCGCTGGTGCTGACCAACTGAAACACTTTTGTGTTAAGGTTACACCAGGAGCAGCCGCGGTCATTGTGTAACCCTGAATTCCCTGTGGTAAAGAGAGGAATGTCGGGGCGGTTGAGGGAAGATGAATGCTACTACTCTTCACTCTCATAACATGTATTTTACATCTATAATTTTGTTTTCTTTTTGTTTTCAGTTCCCGTACGCAGCCCCTCCACCTCAGGAACCAGTAAAGACGTTACGAAGCCTTATAAACATCCGTAAGGACACGCTGCGGCTCGTACGGTACGCACCTCCACCCACCTAAACATTTACGTAACCCCTCATTACACCACTGCTGTCTAATTTTATGTCCACTGAACTATTTTTAGGGAACAAGCCACAACAGCTAATTTAAGGGATGGTGTCAAATCATGCAAGTTTTTTTTCTTGTAATTCAAACTTTCATTTTCTTCAGGCATAACTCAGGCAATTGAGTGTAACAACATAACATCCAATTACGAAATTCAAGCCAAAAATAAAAGCACAAAATGTCTCTTATGCCTGAAAACAGGACAAACACTCACATACACAAAGAACCATGCTATATCAAACATAAAAAATATCAAAAGTGATTAAAAGATCTCAAGATCTCATGTTAATTACTAACTTTAGATTAATTACATGACTTCTAACAATGAATTGATCCGCCTGTTGCAGATCATTTCTGTATGATTATTGACGATTAAAGCACTCTGTAATTGGATTTCTCACTTCTTTTATAAATGCACACTCTCCATGACTCAAACACTTGTAAATGGAGTTTGGATCAAGCTCAGATTTCTGTTTCTCCACTTGAAAAACATTCTCCCTCATCCTTGTCCCCCCCCACCCTCCTCTTCTTCTCCCCCTGCCACCCATAGGTGCAGCGAGGACCTGAAGATGCCGGGTGACGAGGAGGCGGGGAAGAACAGGGCCTGCTACAACATAGAGTTCACCTTTGACGCTGACACACAGGTGGCCATAACCATCTACTACCAGGCCATGGAGGAGTTTCACAATGGAGTGCCATTGTAAGTGGAAACATGTTTTCTGATGAACAAATAACACTGGATGCATGATGTTTCTAAAATCCAATAACCAATCACTTTCAGGGTTCGTACAAAGTCTTGAAAGTTTGGAAAATGCGTAATTTTAACTGTTACGTTTTCAAGGTTAGGAATATGCTTGAATTTCAATATGCTCCTTGAAAAATGCTTGATTTTCAACATAATCTGGTGTTTCATCATCTACACAATCACTCATGTAAACCGAAAATCTTTTAATATTTGAAATTAAACGATCCTGTTGTCATATTTGTTTGTTATCTCCTGGCATTTATTTAGACGTGATGATAAAGGCTTTGAGAGTCTGGAATTTTTTGGTTTAGGCACCTTGAAAGTGCTTGAAAACTGCTCGAATTGTACTCTTAAAAAGCTGTACGAATGCTGCACTTTGTAAACAACAAATAAATTATCCACATGTCAAACTGCAGCAGGTATAAGCGATCACTTCCTGATATGGATATGAGTGATCTGCCGTTCACCCCTATCATGTACTCTGTGCAGTGTTTGTGCATTGACTGACTGAAGCTGTGTGTTTCCTGCAGTTATCTGCCCCAGGACAGCTCTCTGCAGTCTGAGACGGTGCACTTCAAGAGGGGAGTGTGCCAGCAGTTCTGTCTGCCCTCACACACCGTCAACCTCAGCGAGTGGGCTGACGAGGAGGTAGGCAGCTTGTGTCTGTAGGCTGAATACTGAAACTCCTATATGAGGCCATGCTGTGGTGTGAAGGGCAGATAGAAATCTACTTTGTTTCTCTCCTCACCTCCTTGTTTTCTCCTCAGCTGCTGTTTGATATGGACAAAGAGGTTTTCCCCATGGTGGTGCAGGCTGTAGTAGATGAGGGGGAAGGTGAGTTACTGTGTGTTTATCACAATGATGGTCTTATGTGAAAGTAGAGCTGCAGAATTTTAAGCAAAGATGTGTCCGCTGTCTTTTATCTTTGCAGAACATATGGGACACTCTCACATACTGCTGGCTACGTTTGAAAAGGTAAGAGAGACGCTCTTTATGAGAGTCAGAGCCAAAGAGAAATTGTGGCAGGCACGATATGTTTGCAGGAATTTGCTGTTATACAGACGTTGGCAGGGATCTCAGATAGAGCTGAAACTATTCATTTATCGACAAAAACACTTTCAGTAACTATTTTGATTATTGATTCATCGTTTGAGTCACTTTTCCAGCTAAAATGCCAAACATTTGTGTTGGTGAACAGGCCAAATCAGTGGGACAAACTACAATTACTTCTCGTTGTTTTCAGAACACCGGCTGTCTCTTTCCCCTCATACAGTATCCTTGCCTCGCATCTCTCCTTCCGCCCTTCCCCTGTTTGAAAGCCTCTGTTCTAGACTAATCTGATACTAGAGAAGGATTAATAATGAAAAAATGGTGGTCTAGTAAAACATCTTTATTTCTGGGTGCTCATTAGCAAATACTCCACTCCCTCTTTTCTTTAAGGATCAGCAGAGGCAAAACTGCTCTCTGACCTCAAACATGAATATGTAGGAAAATCAGAAGTCCTCTACACAGCATTACAGTTCAGTCGAATGCTGTTGATCAAATATATACAATGCAAAAGAATAAAAAATGAAGGGCTTCCCAGACCACAAAAATAAATACGTAGGAATTTGTGTGTATGAATTAAGGATACTAACAAAGACAAACTGCAGTTCACAAAGGTAAATGAATATACAACTGTTGCTTTCTTTGGCAGCACATGGACGGGAGCTATTGTGTGAAGCCTCTGAAGCAGAAACAAGTGGTGAATACTGCTTTTCTTCTCTCTCTTCCTTCCTCCTTTTGTGTAACATTGTTTTATGCTTTTGAAAGACAAAGATACACCAAAGCTTTATTTCTCTCTTGAACATTACGCCTGGCTCATGAGACCTGCTGCCTTTATTCCTCACTGTGTTTCTTTTCCCAGGTGGATGGAGTGAGTTATCTACTGCAGGAGATCTATGGGATAGAGAACAAATACAACAGCCAAGAATCAAAGGTAAATCTCAGATGACACGAGAGGTTTTTTCTGTCTGCTCCTCTTTGAGTGCATCAGAAGTGACATGGCAGTGTAGTGAACTAAACCAGTGACTCAAAAATTCCCTTTCTTCCTAACATTTAAATGGTTTTTATCTCCAGGTTGCTGACGATGAGATCAGTGACAACAGTGCTGAGTGTGTGGTGTGTTTGTCGGATGTGCGAGACACGCTCATCCTGCCGTGCAGACACCTGTGTCTCTGCAACGCCTGCGCAGACACTCTGCGCTACCAGGCCAACTGCTGCCCCATCTGCAGACTGCGTGAGTTCCCATCGACGATGAAGAATTTCTTTCCAAAATGAGAGTTTCAGCTGTGGAAAAGTGGTTTCCAGCTTCCTGTTAACACTCCCTTTAAAATGTCTATTTTAATACAATATAAAAAGTTAAATGTTTCGAGCCCAAACTGGCTCGTCATCAGGTACACAGGAATCAAATAAGACTCAGGTGTGTGTCATTGAAAAAGAGCATAATTTAATCTGCAGACTGTTAAACAATGTTCCCAAGCAGGAATAACAGTTACAGTCTTTTAGACTCAGCACCTGGACAAGAAAGATGTGCATGTGTTTTGCAGACTGAGAACAATTTTAGGCTCTAAACAGTTAAATTGCATTTCTTTTTATTTACTAAAGGACCACACTGATGTTTTGTGCCGGTGCAGTGAAACTAAAGTGGCACCGTTGGTCTCATGCAATATGTATTTTAAGGCGTTCCAGTACAGAGGCACAAAATATGGGGAAATTTAAACAATAGCCACTGCAACTGATTTATCACCGTTGACTGACCACTGCAGCAGTGGAAACTGCGACTGAAATTTAACATTTGGGAAAAGCAGGTGCAAAATCTGCAGCATTGTTTAAATGGACACACAGAGGGAGAGAGAAACAGACAGACTGTTCAGCACCACAACACAAGACAAAATAACAGCAATGCACCAGTTATTTTTTACCTTTCTGTTCCCTGCAGTTGGCTCATGCTTTTCCTCACTTTTAATGGCTTGCAGCTCCAGTCCAGTGTATTATGATTGAAGCAGCCAGTGGTACGACTTTATTTTTATGACTCATTCAATCACTGATTTTTTTTTTGTTGAACTGATAAGATCAGGCTATTTAATATTTCTTCACATATGGCCTTCGTCTTGCGGGATGAATAAACGCTTGCAGTTCCAAAAGCTACCTCTCCACAACCAATATTCAGCATAAATGTTCAGCAGCAGGAAACACTTTCTATTGCGCTCCATTTCATTTCAGACCTGTACAACAAGCGTCAAAACAGCCCAGCATTGGATTTTACTTAACAGCTCTTTATGCACTTTAGGCTCATTTATACCCTACTTAACTGAAAAATAGCAGTGATGCAAAACTCACCTGATGAAAAACTGAAGTCAAAAATGAATGATGACATTCTCCTACAGATCCCCTGTATTTTAAAGGTGTCAAATCATCCCCTTTGGTAGATTGTTTCCCTAAAATGGATAGTGTTTTTGAAATTAACATCATTGTCAGTGCAATTGTTTTTAGATATATACAGGTTATTTAAGCCTCTTTTATTATCATCTTTTTCTTTTAGCATTCAGAGCTCTGCTGCAGATCCGAGCCATGAGGAAGAAACTCAGTCCTCTGTCACCTACCAGCTTTAACCCCGTCATCACTTCACAGACCTCTGACTCAGAGGAACACTCGGTGAGACACAACTGACACCAAAAAAAACAGAATATATATAAAATAATGATCATTTCCAGTCCCAGTAAACTCACATCCCCAGTGTCCTCTCCTCATTTGCAGGCGTCAGAGCACATCCCTCCAGGCTATGAGGTGGTGTCTCTCCTGGAGGCATTGAACGGCCCCCTCAACACCTCCTCGGTGGCCCCTGCTCCTCTCCACTCTGGTCCCAGCCACGTCTCCGGAGCGCTGCCCCCCTACAGCAGTGAGCCTCACCCGGCACCGGCCCGCTCCCTCTCCCCTCTAGACCACTCCAACTCCAGTCAGGGACTCAAACTCAAGAAGAGTGGTTCGAAGTGAGTTGGCCTGTCAGGCCTCAGCCACATAGTATTACTATTAGTGACAGTTAATGTTTGTTTTTCTGCTTGGAATAGCAGATGTCTTGGGGACATTATCATAAAATCATAGGAATGTGTTCAAAACAGTTTACTGTTGTCTCTCCTTTTCAGGGAATTATTTCTTAGTTCCGTTTAGTCTACTACATCCAGAATCAAATGTGTCAATGAAGACGCATTTAATGCTACTTTTGGGTTTATTTCCTTTTTACTAAAAAAACAAAACACATTTTTTTTTTAAAAGAGCAGATTGGTTTAAACTAGATTTTATGTCCACACTCATCTGTGCCGGTCAACCTGCTGCTGACAGGATTTTGCTAATAAAATGATGCATGCCATTCACAAACATACTAATCAGTTGGGCAAGCTGAGGCTAATTTACCCCATATACAGTAAAATGTTCATTATATTATGACCCATACAAAACAACTCCTGATCCACTCATAAAAAAGGGAGGGATGGGGACATTTGTTAAAAAATAGTATAAAATATTACATGTTACTAATGTCAAAGACGATAAATGTTTGGACTGATTACAGAACAGCTAAGTTTTACTGATACTTTGGTTCCTCTTAAAAATCTAAATAAACACTAGTAAAATGTTTCTTTTAAAAATACACATAAACATACAAATAAACACAGTCATCTTACAGTATTATAATTTATCATTTTGACCACATCCTACTGAGGTCATGTGGTGTTTTTTTTAATTCTTCTTGTCTGTGTTGTTTTATTGTGTCCGACTGGTCCAGGTACATCAAACCCACTCCTGTTATTTTTGTCTGAAGCTAGTCCGTTATGTTGTTTATTTTAGGTCGCTTTCCCAGAATTCCTCTGTGCTTCCTGAGGAGGAGGATGAGAAGTCTTGCAGTGAATCTGAGGCCTGTCGCCACAAACTCACTGTGGACCAGCAGGAGGTGTGTGTGTGTGTGTGTGAAACAGAGACAAAGAAAATATACATTTTTGTTTATCTCAGTGTCAGATATCTCCAAAGGCTACATGTTTGTTTGTGTGTTTGTGTTCGGAGGATCATGTAGTGTTGTGAGCTCCTCTCTTATTGCTGCTCTTGTTGTTTTACAGAGCGGAGTGACTCCAGACAGCGAGAACCTGACTCTCTCCTCGTCTGGAGCCATCGACCAGTCATCCTGCACCGGGACCCCGCTCTCCTCCACCATCACCTCCCCTGAAGGTACACACACACACACACACACACACACACACACACACACACACACACACACACACACACACACACACACGTTTGTCTTTCTACACTTGTGAGGACACTGGTTGACATAATACATTTCTTAGCCCCTAACTCTTAAAACCAAATCTTAACCTTCACACAGTCCTTTGAAGTAGTGAGGACCAGCTAACATGTCCTCACAATGCAGAAGTATCCTCACTGCGATGGTTTAAAACTGAAATTGGTCCTCACAAAGATAACAATGTAAATTTGGAGTAGCACTGAAAACTGCAACAATGGGTGTTGTAAAGTGAAATCACTTTCATTTCCTAAAGGCAAAATATATTTGTATTGTTTATTTCTTCATGCTTCATATTATAGGTGCTCATTATGTATTTAAGTCTCTTTCAGACACACATCTTATTACATAAATGTGATGGCAATTTTGCATGTCGGTTTCAGATCTGAAAAAGTGCCCAAGTCACTTTTACGTAGAAGCCACAACAGCAATCTTACTTGGTCGGACCTAACAACACTAGGTATCACTTTCAATGCGGCACAAGTCTGAATTTAATGTCGCCAGATTAACCTAAAGGCTGCAGCAGCATGAGGTGAAACAGCACAAAGAGAGAGAAAATGAAATTCTTCTTGTTCTGCCTTCCAACATCACTGTAATACATGTATCACTCAATCTTCGTCTTTTATGCGCAAAGAATAAACTCAAATAAACTATGAATGAGCCAACTTTAAGTTGTTGAGGAGATTCTTCTCATAACAGATCATTCTATAAAAACTACATTTCGCTTCGTATGGCGACTGGGACAGAAGAGGTTAAAAAAACTCTTGTATAACCAGAAGTTAAATTGGGCTGGAGCCCACCGAAGCTCAGCTCCGTCTCCTTCAGTATCACAGCACTGCCAACTCTCACACTTTTGGCTTGAAACATCCGCTTTCAGACACCAAACAAACAAACAAATGTAGGCTCCTTTTCTTTGACTGACACAATAATTATCTGAGCAACACTCTCTCCATAGTTTTATTTCATTCATGCTAACTACAGGATGAATAAATGAATATCCACCAAAACGCTTTACATAAAGCATGTGAGCAAATATGAATTAAATGAGAGTCCCAGCTTAACGTCCTGTCATTCTGCACTGTCAGACATTATTAAACAAGCGGCAGAATATGTCTAATAAGACATTTACTAGAAGAGAAGCAGAGGCGAGTGTCAAGCGTCAAGTCCATCACTGATGCAGCTTCTGAGAGAATAAAGAACTCTTCTTCCTTCGTATAATTTTTCATGACTGAATGAGAAAAAACCATCAATTTAACATCTTGAAGAAGCCAGCAATGTTTGCGCCTTAGTTTTTAAGGTTATCTGTAGTATGCAGTTGTTCTTCTACTTGTACAGTTTATCTTATCTTACTTTAAATTGAGACTGCAGCTCACATGCTGTTTGTTGCTCCTTGTTTCACTCTCTTTATTAAACTAATATAAGATGTCAGATTAAGCTATGGTGTCCATTCAGGAAAAACATTTTCCTCAAAGTGGTGTTCAGTATCTCTGAAATTTAGCAAGAAAGCTAAAAGCAAAGAGCTCAAGGCGCTACATGGAGCATTTTAACATAAATAAATCACAAGCTTGCACCACCTCAGCATTTTATATTGGTGCCACTGGATCAGGTTTTATGGGAAATCTGCTGGATGGCTTTTTGGTACAAAACAGGAAGAGAGGACTGTTATTCCAGCTGGAATGAAAGGCTCAATGAAATAATAACTTCAAACATGTTCATCCTCTTCTACAAAACTAATCCTTGTGTAACCAGGCTTCCAGCTTGTGTTGCTGACAGAAGTCTAAATTTAGTCAAAAAAATTGGGACGCTCAGAGCTTTAGAAATATTCAGTCAGCTATGAGATTGAAAATGACCACGTTTCTTTCTTTACAAGTCTAAGAGTTAGATGAGAAGATGGATGCCACTCATGTGTATGTGTTAAGTACTATTTCTTGATGAACAACAGTTTATCCATCAGCCTGATATTTCTGTGCGGCATCTCCAGTTGTTGTGTGGGTTGCTAGATACAGTCGGTGAGCACAGGTTTCTGTTCATGTACAATGTTATCAAAGCTGGCAACCTCACTGCGACGCTAAGATGTCAGGAAGCTACACTCAGTCACTCTGTTGTTAGCCGAGAGATGGCTACAACATGCAGCCCCCCCTAAAACCACAAATTGTTGTTTTTACCTTTCTGTTTATTTATAGATGAGAAAAACAAGATCATGTCAATTAGTGAGCTTTAGACGTGCTGGTAGGCTTATTTTTGCACTTTAGACAGAGGCAGGCTGGCTGTTTCCCCCTGCTAGTCTTTATGCTAAGCTACGTTAATCAACCTCTAGCTTCATACTTAGTGCGCAGACATAGTGTTTTCATCTAATTCTGGGAAAGAAAGTAAATAAACGTATTTCCCAAAATATTATTCCTTTAATATGACAACGAAACATTAAAAATAATAATAAAACATTTTTTCTTTGCTCAAAATTCAGAAAGGACAATAATCTGCTGTATAAGATTTCTGCTCTGTTACTAATTCTGTGAGAGTAGGGATCACTTTTTTAAAAATAAATGCTGGAAATCTCACTTGGCCGACCCCAAAATCCTCCGACCCCGAGCCCGACCATGATGTGTGTCTCCGTCTGTCTGTCAGACCCAGTGAGCAGCAGCCTGGTCCAGTCAGTGATGTCCATGGCCTCGTCCCACTCGCAGCACTCCCACATCAGCACTGACACCATGTCCTCCATGTCAGGGTCCTACCTGGCCGGGGCCGAAGGCGAGGCCGGGGGGGACGATGGGGGGGACGTTGAGGGCGAGGAGAACCAGGACGCCCCCATGGAGAGCCGAGGACCGTCGCAGCAGGACGGGGTGAGCAATCCAGGGATTGGGGGATGGATGGAGGAGAAACTGGCTGCAAGATCCTGACATTTATTATAAACATGTCGTCTCCGTTTATATCTTTTCTTTCATTCAGGAGTTTTCCCAGGAGCCAAAGGAACAAAACTATTCAGTGGCAGTAGAGGAGCAGGATTCAGAGGTGACTGTAAAACACTGATATTTGTTGAGCAGGGTGTGATTAATGCTCATTTTATGTATTTATCTAACTTCTATAAGGTTTAACAAAGATTTCTTTCTGTTTTCTTCAGGGAAACGATGTCACAGAAGAAGACTGCTCCTCCCCGTGTAATGGGAAAGGTAACTATGGTGACCATCCCTCACCTTTCACCCCTGACCTCACACCTCCCTTTGCATTTGTTGCTCTCAGGCCATGTGAAAAAGAAATACACCTTTTCATACAAACTGTATATTATGGACGGTCAATCTAATATATTGTTGCTGTCAGTAAATCTTTTTGAATCATGGCTGAGTAATGACAACCCTTTCAACATAAAGAGAATAAATGTCAGATATTGTCCTCTAGATGGGGCAGTCCCTTTCAAAATGCACGTAATGTTGGCTGAAACCACCACAACATGCAGTATCTGAACTGGAGTGAATGGCTTCTCATACAGTATGTGTGCACTAGAACCTTGGTCTACTTCGCACTGAAGACTGAGCTCTTAAGACTGACTTAACTAAAATAGTGAAATGACTAAAATTCTTTCCAGACCAAAATGTATTCACTATTGTCACTGACTGTCCCACTGTAGTCTTTTGTGGTCACAAAACTGGACTGGATGTGGCAAGAAGAGGCTCCTCAAAACTGATTCTAACACTGCGACTATGTAAAATCTGCAACATCCAAAAATAGTCCTGTTTTAGTTTAGAGAAGGACCTTGAAGTGCTCTTTTGCCTGCATTATCTCATAGAATGCCACTACAGGCTGACAGTGCCTGTAAGACACCAACAGCCCAAACATACTGCATGAGTGAGTCCCACCACAGACAACAGTCCTTGTCTTGAATTTGTGAAGGGATAAACGGGAACATTAACCGCCTCAGGCTGTGCACCAATTCAGGGACTGGATCCTCCAAAGTCAAAACACAACGTCATAACAACAAGACCTGTTCCGTTTCAAAGGCTCCTACAAATCTGGCAGAGAAATGCAAGTTTTATTTTGTCCAAACTTGAAGGACACAACCGGTGCATCCTTTACAGCCCTCAATTTCCCACAATCCATTGTGTGCCAATCAGTTGTTTATTAGAGTTGGGAAATAGTATGTGACCCCCCACATGTTTACCAGGTATTTATATTTAGGTGGCCTTCAGTCACTGGTTAATATTCACGTCATGGTAACGACTCATTATTTTCAGGGGAAAAGCTCTGAAAACCCACTGTTCACTACCTGTTCAGCACTGATAAAGTTAGCGACTAGCTGGTGAACATAGTGGAGCATTTAGCAGCTAAAGAGCCAGATATTTCCCCCAGGAGTTGGTGGAGACCAAAAACAGAGCTAAAAGAGAATATTGAACTTACATTCATCGGGTGTTCAGAAACACGACTCTAAATAAATGATAAATGATTGCTCCGTAACTGCTGGATGTGTAAATAAGCAACTCTTTGCTAACAAGTTTACCATATCAATTTAAAAGGTGATGAGATGTCAGTGATGAGTTTACAACTTGTTTCCGCTGCACCCAAGTGGCCAAAGAAAATCAGTTTTGCAGGTTTAACAGCAAAAGCGATTAGTTTAATTACTCTATGCTTTGCTTTCCTTCAAAGGCACCTTTAAACAACTTCATGTGTAGAAAATGAAAATGAGACATTGTGGTTCAACAGCTAGCTTAACTTTAGCTTCAGTGACTGCACCTTGTGATTCCTGAATGTAGGCTTATCAGTTAGCAAGCCAGCTAATTAAACACACAAAACATGACAAGACGGTTGTGGGTTAGCGGGGGGAGCATTTCTCTAACCGCCCCTCACCTCCAGCCCCTGCGCCAGGCTAACACGTTTCCTACAAGTCTCTCCACTGCAAAGAGACCAAACTGATATCAACCCTGCATCCTTCGGAGGATCCAGCCCCTGAATTGTTACACAGCTGACGGATCAGGCAGTGAAAAGTCTGTCTGAGTGACTTTATTTATATGCCTCCACTATTTTATAATCAGTGTTTCCTCATTGGTGAATTTAATAACTGGTAATCAAGTCATTAGCAATAAATATTGGCTGATTCCAATTGATCGGAGCATCCTTTCATTCACAACAGGAAATGGGCACATACAGGCATCCTGTGTTGTTTAGATGAGGTTCTGCTGCACACCAGGCTACTGGCTTGCATTTGCATGATTTGCACCTCTATATAAATGTTTGGTGTAAATGTGTATGTATGCTTGTGTATCTTCTGTATGTGTATGAGGTATATTATTACGTTTTTTTAGTCTCAGAAAAGCTCTGCACTGTGCATTTGCTTTTTTTTAGCTGCTGCACATTGAAGT
The DNA here is from genome assembly GCA_005408345.1 of Macquaria australasica. Taxonomy (NCBI): domain Eukaryota; kingdom Metazoa; phylum Chordata; class Actinopteri; order Centrarchiformes; family Percichthyidae; genus Macquaria; species Macquaria australasica. Next base: position 170,899 of record SEMN01000462.1, on the reverse strand, counting down.
GAAAGCTTCTTCATGCTCCATCTGTGTGTGTGTGTGTGAGTGTGAGTGGGAGAAAAAGAGAGTGATGGAGCACTAAAGAAAGTGTTGTGGTGTACAGAGAGTGTGAGTCAATGACCAGTAAGGCTTGACGCGAAAACAAGGCCACCTTCATTAGACAACAGTTTGAAACTTGTTTATGTAAATTAGTTTCTCTGTGGATTTTGTGTGTGTGTGTGTGTGTGTGTGTGTTCGGACACCTCGGGCCAGACTGAAACAATCTCTGAGTACCTGTGAGTTACTGAATGACCTTTCAGTTCTTTAGGAGACGAGCGGACCTGTGCTGCCTGACAGTCTGTGAATGTGCACACGCGCTGTAGGATGTATGTTTGCACGCACATGTGTGTGCATCTGCACCGGCGCTGCCAGACAGCTTCTGTATGTGCCCCGTCTGTGTCTCTGTGCTGAGCTACCAATCATCCAGCCATCTCTGCCAGTTTCTCCTCATTAGCGCACGCACACACACACACACACACACACACACACACACACACACACACACACACACACACACACACACACACAGGCTGCACACACACAAGCTTGCTGCGGGCATGAGGCACTTGCACATATTAAACATGTCAGTATCTGTTATCTGGCCATGCTGGAAAAGGCAGAAAAAATGCTAATCCATACAGTTTTATTAATATTTCTGTCTCATTTATCAGCGTACCTTATTAATGAGAAAATAGACACCAAAATCAGAAGATCATTTGCTCCAGTGTGTCATGCTAAACTGCGTTGAGTGATGGCTGAGAAATGGAGAATATAAGAGCAGAGTGGCAGCCCCCCCCCCCATTTGAGAACCACTATGATATTATATATTTCTCAGGATTTATGAAGCTACAGGCCAAATGAAAAATATCAGCACTCTTTATCTCTAAAAAACAATCAGTCCACACACAATGATCACTTTAGAGAAAGTCTGCTAAAGACACTGAGGATCAGAGCCAATGAGCTTGCAGCAAAAACACAGATTTTGGTGTCTGTGTCACCAAGACAACCCCCATTTTAAGTTTAAGTTTAAATTAGATGCCTGATGGTAAAATGCAGAAATATTTGATCAGTTATTATTTTATTAATGCCTTTCCAGCATTGCCATCCTCACCTCTGCACCTCTGACACCCTCCCCCCTTCCCTCCCTCACCCTGCCTGTCCCACTCCCCCCCCCTCCCCGCTGTGCCTGGCTGCTCTTGTTTGACCTTTGCCCTCGCTTGCAGGTGGGCGGAGCAGGTGTCCAGAGTTGGCCAATAACAATCAGGGCGTCGCCCTCTGTGACACGCCCTCTTTGGGGTTGGATAATGAGCAGGCTCCCGACAGCCGATTCGCCGGTGAGTGGCAACCTCTCGAACATGGACCGATGAGAGCTGAGGACTGGGCATGAGAGTGGAGGGGGGAGGGGGGGGGTGAGGAGAGATACAGGAGGAGAGGATGAGTGAGGAAGATGAGAGGGGTAACAGAGAGATAGTGCATGAGTTATCAGTCAGAAGAATTAAGGATTTCTGACACATTAGCTTGCTATGCTAAAATGCTAATGTAAATTAAAGCTAGAAAGAAACAAGATAAACAAATGAGATTTTTCATTTTGGCAGATTTAGAGCAGTTAGTGACCAGAGAGGAGGTTTTGTAGCATCTTTGCCCAGCATGAAGATCTGGAGCCTTCCTTCTTCTCTTTATCCCTACCCTTTGGTGTTGTGGTGCTTCATTGCTTTTTTCAGTACCGGTTAGCTGTGCACTCTCTTCCTCCTCTCCCCTTTAGCTGAAGCCCTGGTGTGTGTTTGTGTGTGTGTGTGTAAGTGCATCTTATCGTGTGTGTGAAGAGTGCTTTCTGCATGTTTTCTGTTTGTGTGTGTGTGTGTGTGTGAGAGAGAGAGAGAGAGAGAGTCGGGTCCGTCCCAGAGTTGAAGTTCATGTTCAGCGTCTGCCAGCTCCGAGCCGCTTTGCCAAACATCTGCAACTCATTCTCACACCCCTCCATCTTCCCTCCTGTCCTCTCCCAATCCTCCTCCCTGCTTCTTTACACTCGGTGGGTTCCTGTGATGAGAGCTAAAGGTGTCAGATTTGCTTTTGCTTTGCTATATTTTTAAGTTTTGGTTGTTTAACAGTTTAACATTTTGGGTTCAAACTTGCTTCACAGCCTTTAGCTCTGCATCCTTCTCGTAGCTCTCAGCCTCTTCCCCTCTTAAACCCTGATTTACCTTCATTCCCTTGAACCTACATCATCCCTTTGGTCTTTTATGGTGAATGGTGTGACATGTTTTCTCTTTCTGTGTCGTAAAAGTGTTCTGTTATCTCTGTTTCTCTCCCTTTTTCCCCGTCATTCTTCACATCTTCTGCTGTCTTTTCCTGGATGTTTTTCCTTCCTACTTCTTTCTTTCTTTCTTTCTTTCTTTCTCTCCTCTCCTTTGTCTCTCCTCCTCCTTTCGCCTTCTTTCGGATGGACAGATGAGGAGTCGTGCCCAGTGCACATTGAGGACTAGGTATGGAGTTATGGCTAGATGGCAGATCAGACACCAGGGTCATAACTTGTAGTTTGCGTTGTGCTTTATTTTTTTATGCACCATAACAATCACCTTCTTTTGTTAATTTCTCATTTTATCTGTCTATCATGATTCCATTTTATTTAAAATGCAACATTTTTATAGTTTTAGACATTTCAAATAGAAAGTAAGCAGGAAGTCTTGCTCTTTTTGTGCAGTATTTATCTTTTCTTAATCACAGCTCAGAGTGCATCATATTTTGTCATCCTCTCAAGTTGCACAGTGGTACTCGCGGTGAGGTGGGTTTCATTAATGATGTTATTCATTATTCATATTCCTGTGGTCGAGACCTAAAACTATCAATAATTAATTTTCCTGGCTGATATTTGCCGTCATTCGCAGTGAGTCAGGACCATGTTGGTTTGTGAGTCTTGGAGTTGCTTCTAACTGAAGTGACACTTGTTAAGGCCAGGAGGACTGCAGTGTCACCGCAAAATCAAACATAAAATAATTACCTTGGGTCAAAATTAGATTGATATACACTATTATTTTGTTTATTCAATAAACAAGACATTCAATTTCAACAAAGTATTGTGCAGTTTAAGAAAAGTAGAGTATCATGTTATTAATCATTGTGCTGCCACTAGAGTGTCTTCAGTCTGCAAGTCCAAACCAGACTGCAGGATGAGTCATCAAAAATATCTAATATATAATAATATATGTTTTACAGGATGAGAGGAGAACTCTAGAAATGCTTTTTGTGACACATATTTGACATATACTGTACCACTTAATGCGGCGACACAGGATAGAAATTTGCAATATATATTTTTTTTATTTCTGTATGTCTTTTATGTGTATGCAGCCTGATAGCCATGGGTGCAAACTAATTAGCTCATTTTGCTTTAAGAGCAGCACTTGAGATCAGCACGGGCAGAAAGGAATCAAGGAAGTGTCCCATTAAGGCACAGTCATACATACAGTAATGCCAGGATCAGAGTACAAGCCATTTATATCTTTTGAGACTGTCACTATGTCACTATTAGGTGTTATTGGTGCCTTAAATTCCTGCCGTTACTTGGTAAGACACATGTCAGACTACATGTTAAAATCCCGACCAGTTATAGCTCGTGATCTTTCACAACCTACACAATGTAGGTTGTGAAAGATCAATGGCAGGAGGAGCGAGAGACGTGTCATGGAACACATCTTAGGCATCAGTCAAGTTTCCATCCAAATTTGAACCGAATGTCCAGAAAATATGTGAAAGAAAATGTGAAGTAATGTGCATTTCTATCCACAACTGTCATGTGAATATCAGGAGTTCAGCGCATTGAGATAAATAGTTGGTGGCGATAATTCTCCACTCCGGTGCCATTAAACCATGGCAGAAGAAGAGGGCGCAATGAGGTGACGTTATTAAAAGAATGACAGTCAAACCTCAAATGATGGAAAACCATGTGGAAAACATGATGGAAATGATGACATGAATGACATTTCTGTTTGTTTCATGTATTAATTTGAGGAAGGCTTCACACAGATCTGATGTTTTCATCTGCTGCCATTTTTTGTTTTGTCTGTGTACGTCATGATTTATTCGCTAAGTCTGTTTCCATTGCACTTTGTCGCCTTTCCTTGTTATTGATACACTTTTCCACCTCAGCCAAGCATAAAAACTTTTTTGCAATATTTCAACTTTTTTTTTTTCTTCAAATTTCCAGCGTTTCCACTCAGGTTTTTTAATGCACAAATTGAAAATGTAGGAGGACGGAAATGCAAGGAAAAAATTCAGACATGCTAGTCTTTCCATCAAGGCAGGGTACAAAATTAGCATCAGCCACCATCCAAATGACGGTAAAATATGCAAGTGGGCTGGTAGAGTTGCTTCACTCACCAGCCAAAAAAAACAATGGTAATCTATTGAGTGACTGGTAAAATTTGAACATTCACTTTAAGAGGTTTGAGGAAATTTCCTCTGGGAGATGATTTTAAAACATGAGTCTCCTCTCTCTCTCTCTCTCTCTCTCTCTCTCTCTTCTTCTTCTCTCTTTCAGGTCTGATGTATCTCGGGGGCTACAGGCCTGTTTTGGAGCCCCACCCCCACCACACCTCCACCAGCAACATCAACCTGGAGGAGCAGGGGGCAGAGAACAGGGACGGCCAGAGTCCTAAACATCCCCGCCGCGGACCACTCATTGTGTAACACACTCAAACAAAGGCACACACACAGAAACACACAGACTTCTCCGTCCAGAGTCAGCTCTTCTTACCCTGCCATAGTGCTGCATTGCTGGATACTGTCCTCACTGAACAGGGAACGCACCCCCCCATCTTTCTGAACATTTCCTGGATTGATTGTCGTTGCTGGCGCAGAAACTCCACTTGAGTAGAAAGAGGAGGGAAGAGGAACAGAACGGCATCACCTGTCTATCGTCTGTTCACTTTTATCTCACAGGGGTTTCTTTGTTTTGTCTTTTTTTTTGTCTGTGACCTAATTTGTTGTGGGAATGATTAGCCTACTGCTACGTTATTATTTATTACCTGTAGGTCTAACCAATGACAGCTGTGTATTGTGACACTATCTCTAGAAAAATACATGCTGCTCCTCTCCTCTCCTTTTTCTTTCCTCTCCTCTATTACCAGCCAAACAGTCAGGGGCTACTGTGATCGGCAATCGGATTTATTACTAATGTACTTCTTCTTCTCTGTTATAAACTGTATGTTGAATGAGTGGTCAGACACTATATAAAAGTCAGCTCACACCGGACTACCTTACCTTAGCGAACTAAAACGTGCTGACTCCTCTCCTCGGATCAGGGAGCTCCCGTCTCGACTTCGCATGCATCTTCGACCTCTGCTGATGTTTCTCCTCTCATTTCCGCCATGATTTTCAAACACCTCTGCTGAATGTGAATACAGAAGCGGTTGTACTTGCAAGGTGCCCAAGAAATGGCAGCCAGAATGAACAGAAATGGACTGAAGAGAAAAAAAGACACGTTACACAGAATGTAGGACGATGAACGTGGATCTCTTAGAAGGGGAATGTACGTGACATTTAAATTGTCACCTAAACTGGATTTAAACATGAACTTTGAACCCTAAACTGGTTCTCTAAACACATGCCCACCACGCCATCCTCTCCTTCTGCAGCTCCACCTTAGCATGTCAGTATTATCGTAGTGCAACTGGAAATCAACAAGTACCACCAAGCAATAAAGATGCCGAAGCTGCATCTCCTCCTTTTCTCCTGCAGGATGCTCAAAAACTGTGTTTTCACTGGCCTGTCACTTTCAAATTCAGACATTTTAATATGTTCAATTGTTATTTTTTATTTTACGTGAGATTCAGGCCACGCTGTGGCTAGCTGGCATTTTGTTCATCCTCATATTCCCCAATATTATCATCCCGACGAGCTCTTTTCTCCTCATTTGTGAAGCTTTCAGTCGCTTTGGTTTTGTATAACTTTAATGTATAGCTCACCTGTTGTTGATGTTCTCCGTTTCTGTGTTTTAATTTGTTGCAAAACACTGTCGTTTATTAGAATGTGGATGAAAATATGTGAACAATTTGTAAAGGTTTACACACTTGCGCACACATGTGTGCTCGCATAACGATTAACTGAAAAGGGACGATATCAACATTTAATGCACTATTAGCTGTTTCCTAGACGACACACTTTGTGGTGCATGAGGCGATAGTAGAGTAAGCATGTTAGTCTAGGTCAGCCTGCACCCTCCTGTAGAATACTTGATGATGGATCACTGCACACACAGATAAAGCTGTACCATATCCTTCTGCAGTGTTATATATCGGTTGCTGGCTCCTTATTCCCTTGACCCGAACTGTTAAGGTCAAGAGTACTGCACTACTATATCCAAGCTGCAAACAGTCATATGATCACAGTCCGAATGTGTAGATGAAGCCGCTCTCTGGCACCAGTCACAGTATGATATCAAAGGAATGGGTCCTGACCCCACTTTTCTAGACTTACGAGTGAAAATGTCAAAGAAAACGTCAAACGGACAATAAAGTTTTTGCATCTAAACTGTCACTGAGTGATTTGCTGTTGATTTAAATGTGAAAGAACAATTAATCAGCGCTGGGTTATGTCTTGGTTCATGTCCCAGATCATGAAACGCTGCTCTGAGATGCTTCCTAACATGGTCACCTTCACTGAAACTTTCCTGGCTGTTTTAAACAATCAATTTTCAAACTCTGGTTTGCAGCATTTTCCCACCAGACAGCTCAATTTGTATTTTTGTCACCAGTAAAAATAACTTCTCAGGGCTTTCCCACAGAAGAAATTAAATTATTTGTTTGCTTTTTTTGCATTATTTGCATATGACTTGCATTATTTTTTTAAACAATATTTGTATTATTTTTATTCCGTTATCCAGTATATTCACCACTTTTCAGCACATATCTTCAATCAGCACACAAGCAGCAAAATGTGGCTCCTTCTCTCCATGTGCATCATTTTCTTCCCACTTTTATCTCCAGTTATAAAAATCAAATTTAAACAGAATTGTCTACAATTTATTTTAAAGAAGCAAAACCAAGAAATAAAACCAAGAAGATTGCCTTTCACTGTTATATTTTTATTTAAAGCTGCACTAATCAATATATTTGTTAACAACAGACCAATTGACTGTGTAATGTGAAAAGGTCAACCCTCAGAGAATTATCACTGAGCATTTTAGCACCTTTCAGCTCATTGTTTTGGTTTTAGGGGCATACCTTTAATGTTTTGGTTCACTCTCACTGCTCTCATCAGCGTGGTTTTGGGCCGCAGCAGGCAGTTGTTTTCTGCAAAAAAGTTCTACCTGCTCAGCACCAAACAGCAGACAGACAAAGTTAGTGAAAAGCTGGTGAACATAGTGGAGCATTTAGCGACTAAACAGCCAGATATTTTTCTCAGGAGTTGGTAGAGAAGCTAAAAGAGAGTGAATATTGGACTTCATTCCTCGGTTGGACAGAAATATGACTCCAAATAAATGCTAATGTTGCTTTGTGTCTGCCAGATGTGTAAATACACAATTATTTGCTAGCACGTTAGCCATATTAAATATATACGGTGATAATATGTCAGTGTTGGGTTTACATTGTGTTGCGCTGCCCCCAGGTGGCCAAAAATTCACAAAATACAGCTTTAAACATGACTCAGGTCTTCACACAGGGGAAATTTCAAATAACCATTTCTTAGTTAATGTAATGGTTAAAAGTTTTGCCTCAGTTTTTTCCCCCATTCCTATACAGTGGGCCATTTTTTTCTTATGTCTTAACGTCTTATGTTCCAATTCAGGGCAATAAGTAGGTTTGCTTGCAATACACAAATATTAATAAATGTACTGTTTTTGAGAAGTGAGAAGTAGAGTGAAAAGTAGATACACACAGTATATAGAGTATAATAGTCACTGTGTAGTTGAGTAAGGTGTGGTGACCAGACAAGCCAATATTTGTGAGTCGACCATATTGCTGAAACAATAAATCAACTACTTGTTTACACAATTGATATTTTTATAATCATTTAGTCATCATTAATCAAGCAACAATGCTAAAAGATTTGCTAAACATTGGCTGGGATTTGAATATCTTTGGGTTTTGGACTATAAATCAGACAAGACAAGCAATTTGAAGACATCACCTTGGACACTTTTCACTATTTACGACTAATGGTTAAGTGATCAATCAGAAAAGGAATCAAAAGAATAATCAATAATGAAAATAATCATTAGTCGTAGCCCCACCCAACCCTTAACTGTTCCTAACCTCCAGTGTAAACACAGAAGTCCATTATAATACAAAACCGTTTTATGAATTAAAACTGCATCAGTGAAGAAACAGACATTTTGTTTAGTTATATTTTACATTAATAATAAATCAGCTTAAGTGCTCAGGTCCCTGCAGTGAGTCTGGCAGGGGAGAACAATGAGTGGGATTTAATGGGCACAGTGTTCATAATGTCATTACCACGTTACCACATTACCATCTAATTGGATTTTACCTTCTCATTTGTCGTGTGCTGTGTGCGCTCATGTACAGACTCACACCCACTCTCCTTTAGTCACCAGTGTCAAATAAGTTGTGAGCAAACTGAAATCCTCCCCACCTGCCTTTCCCTTAGTTTTATTATTTATTACTCAGCCTTTGAAGCGATCATCACTCTCCCCTTCTTCCAGAGTCAAACCAAACCCTGATATGTACTCTATGTCCCCCCTCCTCTGTTAAACAACATCAATCCATGCTGTCCACTGTGGGAGGGGTTTCTTATTTCAGTCGTTCTGCGCAGCCATCCTCAGCTCAAATCAAAGGACAGAGTGGTTCACAGCAGGGACACACACTCACAGGTGCAGATATGATGCATGTCGCTTTTCTCCTCCTGATCGTCTTCACAGGTAAGACTCGTTGCTGTATGAGCATGTTGGAGGTGTGTTTATATGTCGTAAAAGTGTCTTTAGTCGGTATTTAGTGTCAGTATTTAGCATCATACTTAGCACTGTTTATATCTGATATATAAACTGTTTCTCTGTAAGTGTTGTCACAGAGCTATTTCACATCACTGACAAATATGCAAATCTTGATCCACAAATTGTTACATTTTTGTCAAACTCAAACCATGACTTCTTTTGTTTGCCTGCTTCACGCTGCTGTTTTTTTCTTTTACTGTTCTTGATAGAAGAGAAAATAGTGCTTCATTAAAAGGAGGAAAAAGAAGTCAAATGAATTACTTTAAATGGACCAGAAATCCAGAAGCCCTCTTCTTATCATAGAATCTAAATTTCAAAAATGTATGCCGAAGATTAGTGTTATTTCTCTCTGTCAGCCAGCTGAGAATATAACAGAATGTTTTTTATTCTAAAAGAAAAAATAAAGCAAATTTAAGAATAACAAAATCAGGGCTTTAAAATTAATTGGGACTTTCTTATAGGCTCAGTTTAGGAGTATAAGATAAATCATGTTAAATCAACAACAATAAACTGGAAAAAAATATATATACAGTATATACCTACAGTGGGTTACATAATAGACCATTTCACATCAGTTACAATAAGTAGCATGTGTTATATATAAAATGTTTATACATAAAAACCAGCATCCAGACATTGCAACCAAATTAAATAATAAAAATCCAATAGAATAAATAATTAAATATTGTTTTAATATAAGACCAAAAGTAAAACTAAAGCAAAGCAAACTTTTAAGAATCATAAAAGGCTGAGCTACACGAGCCATTGTTTTTAAGAAGGTTTAATAGGTAACTTCTCTCTGATAACTGTTTTAATGTAGATGGGGCATCCTCTAAGAAAGTGTGCAGTTACCAGGACGTTCTGGACCACCTGAACCTCACCACAGATAACAGTGTGCTAAGACTGACTCGGCCTGTTCTGGATTACACACACCCCACCATGGTAGAGCTGGACATCCTCCTCTATGCCATCCTGGCTGTGGTAGGTGCAGCATTATTGTGTTGGTGTATGATTCATCTGCTAAATGCTGCCATGCAGTGGATTAGTTCTGACGTGTGTGTGTGTGTGTCTGTGTGTGTATTTATTCCCAGATTGAGAAAACACAAACTTTCATTCCTTTCGTCTGGGCAACAATGGTGAGTTGACTGCGTGAATCTATATCTATAGGTTTTCATTTTGATTATTTAAATGCAAAATGTCTTTTTACATGGTTCTTTTCATCTCTTGACTCTCAGGTAACGCTAACGGTTGGTCACCTGTTGTTCTGTATCTTATTTCAAATTCCTCTGTAACTCCGTCTCTTATTTTTCTGGTAACTCACCTTTAATTTACTGCAGGCATGGAACAATGAACGCATCTCATGGGATCCCGCTCAATTCTGTGGAATCACTCAGATTTCAGTTCCTAAAGAAATGCTCTGGAAGCCAGACCTCTTCATCTATGAGATGTGAGTCTGCAGCACACACAGACGCAAAGTGTAGTTTGTGAAAAGATACACAAAAACAAACACAAAAACTGATTTTAAAGGAATAGACAGACACTTTGTTAGATGAGAAAATGTATACCACTGCAGCCAGTTAGCTTAGCTCAGCACAAAGACTAGAAACACGGGGAAACAGCTAGCATGGCTCTGACCAAACAAAATCCACCTGCCAGCACCTATAAAGCTCACTAATTTACATGTTTTCTCCTGTGTGTTTAATTCGTGAGAGTAAAAATCATAAGTTGTGGGTTTACAGGGGGGTTATGTGCCAGACTACTTCTTGGCTGGGAGCAGAAACTTTTCCTATCTAGCTGTTTCCCTCCCCATAGTCTTCACGCTAGCTTAGCTAACGGGCTGCTGGCTGTAGCTTCATATTTATCATACAGATAATGGCAAAACAGAGCAAAACATTTCAAATAATTGGACACAGTGAATTAAATCAAAGGGAAGATTTGGTGGGAGTATTTCTTTGTTGTAAACTTGCACTTTGTGGCTGTTCAACGTAATTTAATAGCTTGTTATTTACGTGTTTGCTTGAAAGGTAAATGACTTCCCTCTGTGCTCACGTTTATTGAAGTACACACAACAGTTTTTGTACTATTGTTAAGAGTAATAATAAGCGAACACATTATCCTGAGGCGGTGACAGGTGGAGCTCCATCCTCTATTGATTTAGCTTATGATTAATGTGTCGTTTAAATGCATTACAAATATAACATGAAAAGATTTTGTGTGTTTGTGTGTTGTCTCAGGATACAGAAGGATGACTCCCCTCTGAATCCCTACATGTACGTGTCCCACGATGGGACGATCATTTCTGAAGAGGACATGAAGGTGGTCAGCACCTGTAAGATGGACGTCCACAAGTTCCCCTTCGACACACAGAGATGCAACATCACTATTGGATCTGCGATACACTATGGTGAGGGAGGGAGTGTGTGTATGTTGGTGTGATATGTGTACCGAAGTCAGTGTTGTGACCGACATGTTTTTCTTTTTCTTCTCAGTTGATGAAATTCGGCTCCTTCCTTTCTCTAACTCATCTCGGGCCACGCAGTTTTCCAGAGAGGTGATGAAGACGCAGGGAGAGTGGGAGTTCCTCCAATTGTCCGTCTCCAGCTACAATTTCACCTTCCACGATAGACAGTGGGAGCAGCTCATATACACTGTACGCAACACAGGCACAGATACAGATGGGTGCCAAATTAAAATGAAATATATAACGTGGATGTATGAGTGAAGAAATATAATGAATGCAGATGCTTTCATACAGAGCAGCAGGGAGGTTTGATGTGAATGAAATAATGTGAATATTATGCTATGGGATCTATGGCAGATTGTGGTGTCCCAACACCTTAATAAGACACTTTGGTTTTAACATCTTATCATATTCTTGTTTTAGTTTTAAAAGGACTGGTAAGTCTCAGGAGAAACAAAAACAAATTTGTGGGCACTAATTTCCAATTTGTGTGCTCAAATTATTTAAATTGTACATTACTTAATCCGTGCGCACAAATTAACAGTTCTACAAATACCACATTTCTGCTCTCTGGTTACTTAATTTGTGCTCTCGAATTAATAAATTGGGCTTGCAAATTACTAATAAAATTTAAACGGTATTGTCAGTTTTACAACTTTCATAATCTGCTCTTGAAATGATAAATTAACAAAACATAACTTAAACAATATTGTCAGTTTTACGAGTTTCTGATCTGGAATTATGTTATTCACGCTCTCAAGTTAGTAATTCAAGTTACGTAATTCATGCTCTTGAGTTAATTAATTTGTGATCTTGAGTTACTTAATTTGTTCTTTTGTAATAATACATTGGGTGCGCAAATTAACAGGACATGATTCAAACAATATTGTCAGTTTTATGAACTACTTAATTTGTGCTCTTGCATTACGTCATTTGAAGTCTGAAGTCACCTAATTCATCCTCTTGAGTTAGTAATTTGTGCTCTCATAGTAATTAGTTTGGTCTGCAAATGAACACAACATCATTTAAACAATATTGTCATTAATTAGTTATAGTGATATTCCTTAATTCGTGCTCTCAAGTTACTTAGTTTGTGCTACTTACTATACTTAGTATGCAAATTAACAGAACATAAGGTTATGAATGCACAAATTAAGTAATATGAGACCACAAATTAATTCAAGCGCAAATTACTTATTTGTGCAAACAGTACAAATAAAACTTAAAAATAAGTAACCTAGAGTAAGTTTCTAACTCCAGAAATGTCATAATTTCTGTTGTCATTTGGTCAATTGACCCCTGAACCTGTTTTCCTAGTTCACCATGAGGAGGAGGCCGCTCCTCCATGTCATCAACTTCCTGTTGCCCATCCTGTTCTTCCTGAGTCTGGACCTTGCCTCGTTCTTCATCGCAGACCATCGAGGTGAAAAGTTGGGCTTTAAAGTCACCGTGCTGCTGGCCATCTCTGTGTTGCTGCTCATCCTGAATGACATCCTGCCCTCCATGTCCAACAAGACTCCACTCATAGGTACAGGCAATTTTTAACTGGATTATGATTCATACAGTCAGAACCACTAGATACCAAAACTAAAAGTACTTATTGCCTGTTTCCTCTTCTCAGCGACATACTGCATTGTGATTTTTGCTCTGATGCTGCTCAGTCTGCTGGAGACCATCTTGGTTACGTATCTTATGGAGAAAGACGCTGCATCCCAGGAGAAGCTCCGGCTGAGGGACGACTGGGAAAACAAACAGGAAAAGGTCAAAATCGACAACTCTAACACAGGTGAGACACAGATCACAAGAAACTTATCGGATGCTCCATGAATGGAAATGTATGGGGAATTTCCTGGCTACTGATACTAGTTTAAGTCTATAATCTTAAAGGCCTTAAAATCTAATTTTCTCAATCAGCTATGCACCAGTCAGAACAGTATAATAATCCAATTCTGATGACAGGTGTTGTTTTGTTTTTTTACTATCTATGCGTTGCTTCTGTCATATTTAGTCATAAAATAGAATAATACTGTACATTTGAAACTATGTTTTCCAGTGCTTTTTATAAGCAGCACACTTGTGAATCATATTGCTTGTGCAGTCATTCTTGTGACAAACCCGCTGTGTGTTTTCAGAGGAGAAAAGACAGAGCTGCTGTTCATGCATCTGTAAAGTGTCTGATGGTGAGAAACAGCATGAACTGATGCCTGTGGCTGAAGAGGTACAGCATTATAGGTTCAGATGACAAAATTGTGCAGTTTCTCGTGCGTTTAATCCTGCGGGATCTTTATGTCATTACACACTAAAATGTATTGTCTTAACAGGTTAAAATATGGAGTCTTGAGTCATTAAAAGTGTGTTTAAACATTCATTTTCAATGTCTTAATGTGTTCAAAACTGGGAGCAACCATTTTTTCTTCATGAGACCAGTGTGTTTTCCTTTTATGTTAATTTTATGCAGTGTCATAGCACCGTAAAAGTGCCCTCCACTCCCTGTAGACTAATGCTCTTTTCTGTATTTAAGCTATTATTTGAATAAACAATTTCATGAAAGCCAGTCAGGGGATTTCCATCCACCTGTTTTTATGCAAATTATCAATTTGCACATTACAAAACGTCTGAAACTCGCAAATATCACAAAAAAGTTTTTATGCTTGTCTGAGGTGGAAAAGTTGGTGTATTGACAAAAATAAAATACATTTAAGTCCAATGGAAACATACTTAGTGAATAAATCATGACGTGCGGGAAGCATCTGACTTAAACGTCCACTGAAGAGACGAAAACATGAGATCCGTAAGGAGCGATGAGGAGACTGTAACCTTCCTCAAAGTAATACATAAAACAAACATAAATGTCATATTTCCATTATGTTTTCCAAACCTTTTTTTAATTGTTTGAGGTTTGACTGAGGTTTAGTAAAAGAATAATCTAATATTTGCATAACAGTAGTGGATGGAGAAGTGGATTAATTCCCATTTTCTTTTGCCAATTTTCTGGAAATTTGGTTAGAATTTGCTCTACATTTGGATGAAAGCCCAACTAGTGAACACATAGATTATATAAAAAGGTTTAGTAGGAAATTACAGTATATTATTGATCACTTCACTGTGACCTGGCCCCGGATAAGCGGAAGAAAATGGATAGATGGATATTCATCGTAAGGTTGTGGGTGTAATGTTACAGTATATACCACCGTTTAGGCTACAGATTCATTGATGCAACATTGTTGTGATGACATGAGAAAATTCAATGTATTTACATAACATCTTAAGATGCCTGATTCAGCCCGTTAAGAAGCGCTAACTTGGGCTGTAAATATCCTGCTGTGATAACATGCACAAGACACGTGTCCACCTGGCTTATGCATTATGAGTCTCAGCGGGAGAATAAACCCACTCTAACATGACTCTCTGACTCCTGGTGTGTGCAGGCTAACAACAGCATTCAGTCAGCAGAGTCTCATGTGTTACTGTTGATCCTGGAGGAGCTGAAGGAGCTGCAGAAAACTCTGAATCTGCACCTCGGCTGCAGAGGGGAGGGAGGGAAGTCCGGTCACTGGGCCGCAAGAATCAACAGAGCTTTCTTCATTTTCTACGTCACCACTGTGTCACTGTTTCTATCCCTCATCTTCATGGAATGGAACACTTAGAAATGTAAAATAATACCCTGTAATACTTCGGTTTCTGTGTTGTACCTTTCTGTCAACATGTGATGTAAAAATGTCACTGTAAAATCTACAAGTGTTGTGTTGTGCATCCTGTATTTACAGTTTCTCGTTCACTTTCAACTTTTCCACAGTTGAAAGTGAAGTTACACAATCCTGTAGACGTGTGGTGCCGAGATTATACTGTCGATAAAAGCTTTGTTCAAAACTTCACTGCAGAGGCCAATTTAATACAATGCCTTAATACAATGCCTGAATATGATTGTGTAGAAATGTGTAATGAATAATCCATGTTCGTTCACAGCTGCATATACCAGGTTAAAGTTAAAGCTAAATGTTGAATTTCAAAAATGAGAAAAGAAAAACAATGGCTGCTTTAAACCTACTGGACTCTTTGACAGCAAATGTCAATTCATGATGAATTTGTAGGCTCAAATAAATGAATAATAGGACCTCAAAACATTTTTAAATGATTAAACACACTTATCCACTGTAAAGTATTTAAAAAGTCTTCATTGTAGGTTAGGCCGCAGATACATCAATAGTTGTATTGATGTAAAAGCCAAAAAAGGTTGATGTAATTGTATAAATGAAGGTGCAGCTGTGTCTGGTGGTTTATGATGTAGGAGATTAATATTTACCCCCAAGATGCACCTCAATGTGGTCACAGCCACCTCCCAAAATCTTGTTCGCAATGTGACAAGAATAGAGAGAAATCAAATCTAATATGTAAAAGATTAAAGGGGAAACTTCACTGCTTCCAGTTCCAATCTTTCACATTGACAACAGCCTTAATGTGTGTGTGTAAAACACACTAACAAGCACACAGACTCAATGACCTCACTGATGTCATATTTTACACACTGTAATATTTTACATTATCTCTCTGCTCAGACAAACAGATCTGTCCCTCCTGTCCCATTTCAGTCTACTTTCACTTCACAGCTCATCTGTCACTCAGACTTTAAACCAATCACGTCCGTCCTAACCAGCCTGATATCCTCCATTCTATAAACACATCATCAAAAAGGAGGATCGGGTGTTATTGCAGTGGATACACTCAGTAACAAGAGGAGACAAAGACACGTGCACACTCATCACTCAGGCTGCCACAGTGCCTATAAAAAGTCCCCTTAGGACTTTTACATGTCTTATTGTTTCACCACATCATATCACAGTGGATGTTATTTGTTTTAACCATGCTAGTGGTTGTGGCTTTATGGATGGCAATGTCAGTCCTGACTGTTCCTCTAACGCCAGCATAATGTTGATATTTGTGGTTTTGAGTCTGAACAACTATTGGATGGATTGCCATGAAATTTAGTAATTGTAATAACTTTAGTGATCTCTTAAGTAACATTCAACAATCACCAAACTCAAAATATGGTGACTGAATGTTGTGTGTGCCACTTTTGAGTGAAAGCTAAATATTACGCTTTGTATAAAAAAGTGGAAATACATTCAGAAGTATAAATCCATTAGACAGTTTCTGAATTTGGTGTTTTGGATGGATTTTTCTCTGTGGATCGTTGGTCGGTCCACCACTTTGGTCCAGTCTGAAATGTCTCAACAACTATTGGATGGATTGCCATGAAACTTGGACATTCATGTTCCCCAGAGGATGAATTGTAATAACTTTGGTGATCCCTTAAGCTTTATTCAAGCGCCATCATTAGGTCACAATTTCAGTTTGTCCAATACTTTGGTTTAAGTACCTGCAAAACTAATGACATTCCCCTCAGCTGTACCTTAATTAGCTAATTAGCAAATGTTAGCATGCTAACACGCTAAACTGAGATGGTGAACACGATAAAACATAACTGCTAAACATCAGCATGTTGGAGCATGTTGGCATACGGACATTAGCATTTAGCAATACAGGCAGGAGTGTCCCCCAAGGAGAGCAAATGAGAAAGTCAGGCGATGTTATACAGCGATAATGTCCGTGTAGGGAGGTGGGTTCCTGATGCCAACCGACAGTCAACGTTGTTTTTTTAAAGCAGGCATGGTGACAATCGTTCTCTAACCTTGACCACGTGTTTATTATTGTAACCATGCGAACGAAGGTCCCCTAACCTTAACCAAGCATTTTAACCTAAACTATGATCTTTCCCTAAACCTAACCAAGCCTTAATCATAGCTTCATATAACTGATTTAGTTTTCAGCTGTGATTTGTGATTTTTGCAACATGCATACAAACTTTATCATCCTTCTGATAGGGGCATCAGATCAGAAGACGCTTCTATGTGTTGGCCTTGAGGGCCTGGACAAACAACATAATTTGTCGCTTAATTTGGAGAACCTGTTGATACAATCTCACAGGACTGCTAGCGTGGCTGTAGACTCTTAGGCAAGGCAAGCTTGTTTGTATAGCACCTCTCAACAAGGCAAGTGAAAGTGCTTTACATAGGACATAAAAGGCATTAAGCACCAGGCAATATAAAAAATACACATTAAAATAGGATCTGAAAGAATAATAGAAGATAAAAATAAGCTAAAATAGAATACGTAAAACAGGAGAATAAAAATTACAGTGCAGTGCAAGATATGAATAAATAGTCCTACATTTAATTTAATGAAAGGCAGTGGAAGATAGAAAAGTCTTAAGCCTCGATTTAAAGGTTTGACACAGACTGGAGACAGATCGTTACTGAAAGAACCAAAGTTGGACTTGAAGGGCACCCTCGCCGGATCCTGAGCTTTATAACAAACCTATCAGAGGTGTCACATGAGAGAAAAACAGAATTATTGTATCACTGTATAATGTCTTCACCAGCTGAGTAAATCCTTGACCAAAACCAAAAAGTGTCATTGTTTGACAAATAAGATCGTCAGTTCTTATGTTGACATGATTAACCGACACATACGATCTGTAACACAGGTGATCAGTTGATCCAAACACAGGAGAGCTGATAATGTAATGAAAATAATACTGCAAAAAAGATTGATCTCTTATTATTCGTGCCATCATTGCTGAGGACAAAATCACTACCTAGACACATCCTGAAAACAACTCCTTTATGTGCCATAATCACAGTGTTCATGCTTCTTGGACATTTTTGAATTCTTGACATAACAAGATAACAAAAATAAAAAAAAATCCAGAAAGTTCTTTAGTCGTCCTCCAAGTTCAATGTGTCCCTGACTTCCTTCACCTTTATTCAAACTCAGATTTGATCCTAACAGCGTCCTCTGACAGTGTCTTTGTGCCGCCACAAGGTGGTGTGCTCAACTTTTTGCAGACAGTCAGCTTTGGATTCTCACATTCTTCAGGTCTCTTACAGCACCGGTGAGATCAAAGTTAATGATTACAAAACTGATGTAAAGCAATGATTTCACTTTAACAGCAGCTCCGAAATGTAAAACAAAGATCATTTTTAATTTTTAAACAAAAATTCTAAATGCGAAGTTTGATCTGACTACCATGTATTACCCATAACCTTACACCCTAATATGATGCGTGTGTCAATTATGAATGTGATAACAGACATTTGTTATACTCATTTAGAAAATTAATCATCAAGTATACATCTCAGTAGGAGGATAATCCACAT
The DNA here is from genome assembly GCA_005408345.1 of Macquaria australasica. Lineage (NCBI taxonomy): Eukaryota > Metazoa > Chordata > Actinopteri > Centrarchiformes > Percichthyidae > Macquaria > Macquaria australasica. The sequence goes on along the minus strand of SEMN01000462.1, from coordinate 152,238 downwards.
CAACAAAACTTAAATTATACATTATAAAAATATTTGTGATGACTAATTTCAATGTTAATGACACTCACACTACTCTCTCCCTCTCCATTGTCTCTCTGTTGGACTGGTTTAAATTAATATTTCTATATTTGTATTTTATATGCTTCTAATTACTTTTCTCTATTTATCTGTACTTATTTCTGTCCTTGTGCCGCAGCAGCATCTTGAATTTCCCCTCTGGAGATCAATAAAGATGTATTTTATATTTATATGTATTTTATATTATTTGAGAAACGAACTGAGGAAGATGAGGGTGAGGAAGGCGGCGGGCCCAGACGGCATCAGCTCCAGACTTCTGAAGTCCTGTGCGGACCAGCTGTGTGGGATTGTTGAGCATCTGTTCAACCTGAGTCTGAAGCTGGGGAGGGTGCCAAAACTGTGGAAAACATCGTGTCTGGTTCCTGTGCCAAAGACCCCTCACCCCAAGGACCTCAATGGCTACAGGCCAGTGGCATTGACCTCTCACCTGATGAAGACCCTGGAGAGACTGGTCTTTGTCCACTTGTGTCCGCTGGTGAGCCCATGTATGGACCCTCTGCAGTTTGCCTACCAACCCCGCATTGGGGTGGATGATGCTGTCATTTACCTACTTCACACATCCCTCTCTCACCTAGATAAGGCTGGAAACACTGTGAGGATCATGTTTTTTGATTTCTCCAGTGCTTTTAACACCATCCAGCCCAGGATTCTGGGGGACAAGTTGGAGCACGCTGGGGTGGACCATCACCTGGCAGCATGGATCCTGGACTACCTCACAAACCGGCCACAGTATGTGAGGTTACAGGACTGTGTGTCTGACACACTTCTCTGCAGCACAGGGGCTCCACAGGGAACCGTTCTGGCGCCTTTCCTGTTCACCTTCTACACAGCGGACTTCACCCATAACACTTTGAACTGTCACCTGCAGAAGTTCTCTGACGACTCTGCCATCGTCGGCCTCATCACCAACAGGGATGATAGGGAGTACAGAGAACTGACCCAGGGCTTTGTGGGTTGGTGTCAGCAGAACCACCTCCAGATCAATGCGGGTAAAACCAAAGAGCTCGTGGTGGACTTTGGCAGGCACAAACTCCCTCCACCTACACCAGTGAACATCCAGGGAACGGACATTGAGATTGTGAGATCGTACAAGTATCTGGGTGTTCACTTGAACAGCAAACTGGACTGGTCAGACAATACGGACGCTCTGTTCAAGAAGGGACAGAGCCATCTCTTTTTGCTCAGGAGACTAAGGTCTTTTGGAGTGCAGGGTGCGCTCCTGAGGACTTTCTATGACTCTGTGGTGGCATCAGCTGTCTTGGATGGGGTGACCTGTTGGGCCAGTGGCATCTCTTCCAGGGATAGGAAGAGACTGGACAGACTGATAAAGAAGGCCAGCTCTGTCCTTGGATGCCCTCTGGACCCAGTGGAGGTGGTGGGAGGCAGGAGAATGGTGGCCAAGCTATCATCACTACTGGAGAACACTTCCCACCCCCTACATGTCACTCTATCAGCACTGGGCAGCTCCTTCAGCGACCGGCTGCTCCACCCGCGGTGTCTGAAGGAGAGGTACCGTAGGTCCTTCCTGCCTGCTGCTGTCAGACTCTATAATCAGTACAACTCCCGGTAATCTACACTTGACTGTCAGTGTGCAGACTATTTGCTACTATACTTCATCTACTGCTGTGCATTATCTTCATGCATATATTTTATTCATGATGTTATCTACTTCATCTGTTGCTGTGTAATACTTTCATGTACATGTATATTATATATGTGCAATATTTTTATTTTTATCTTATCTATTGTTCATACTTACAAATGCACTCAGTCACACTATTATTATTACTGTCTTTACTGTGTACAGGACTTTTTTCTATTTATTTTTATTGTATTTTATTATTGTATTTCTATATATGACACTTTTTCTGGCTGTTGTAACGCTGAAAATTTCCCAGCTGTGGGACAATTAAAGGCTTATCTTATCTTATCTTATCTTATTTTAACAGCATACTGACAACCTCAGATAGAAGAATCTGACTCTCTTCCTCATTGTGTTTTTTGCCCGGATGTGTGGGATTTGTGTGCAAAATGTTTATTAGCTGCATTTACTGCAATTACATTTACCATTAAATAGTCATTAGAGCCCAGGAGCATTCCCGCCTCTTCCTCTTCCTCCCCTAAAAGACCACTGAGAGATGCTGTGATGACCACCGTGGAAGTGACCACCATCTCTCCGGATTGCTGTCAGACTAATGAGATTTTTAAAAAAAACAAAAAAACCCCCCATAAACTATCATTCAGTTTGCCCGGCCCTCTTCCAGTATGAGGCAGTGGTATTATTTCCGCCGCAGATTTGGTTTCCAGACAATACAGAGAGGACAGGGATACACATTAACTGTTAAGCCCTCTCACTGACTTTAGATTCTCACAGGTCTTGCAGTCATGATGCTTATTGGTTTCCTCTACCTGCTATTCCTCACAGGTAAGCTTGGACAATGTTCAGCATGATGCATGAAGGTGTTTCCTGAGAAAGGCTAAACTTGTTTTCCTACATTCCTGTGGCTTGTTAATTTAATCAAACTGCTTTGTCTTTTTAAACTTGGAAAACTTTAAGGGCCACGCTGACTTTCAGAGTTGCTCTCCTACAGTATGTGTTTGTAGTGAAGTGCTTCCTGTTGACAAATGTGAATTTCCAGAGTAATACCATAATGTAAAAAAAGAAAAAAGAAGCATATCAATATTAAAATTTCCATTTTTTTAACATGACATTTTCAAAACAATAGCTTATTATAGCAATAATTATTTAATCAAGTTCATAAATCCAGATTTAAGCTGAAAATTGTGCTGCTGACCTTGATTTGAACAGCACGCATTTGGGCAACAAATATAGAGAGCCTCATTTAGAATGACTGCAATACTCACATTTACAAATCATTAGTGGACTGATGGGATAAAACCCCGCTGTCCTGCCAACACCCATCTCATAATAGCCTTTCAGTGACCACAGCCACTGGATATTACTGCAGATAATTGTGAGCTGGTGTATTTCAAGAATGCTAATAAATTCAGAGGTAGTGGATACCTACCCACAGAGACTAATGTTTGTCATAGCAGATACAGTAAATCTGTCCAGACAAACACAAGAGCTTTAAGAAAGAAAAGTTAATAAGAGCAGTAATTTCTGTCATAGAGAATGTGTCTTGATGTTTTTGCTGTAGATGGGGTGTCCTCTGAGCGTAACTGCAGTTATCAGGATGTTTTAAACCACCTGAAGCTGACCAAAGACAATGAGCTGTACTCCATGACCCGGCCTGTTAAACACTACAAACGCCCCACACATGTATCCCTGGAAGTACTGCTCTACGCTATTCTAGATGTGGTAAGTGGTAAAAGCTCTATTTGTCAAATCGTTAGCCTCATAGCATAATTGCCTAAGTCATTTTTTGGCCAAATTGTGATATCTGCCTAACTTTACTCTCCTACCACTGCTGCATCATTCTGCCTTTCTGCCTATGTCCTTGGCCAATCACAACACTTATTAGAATCCAAAAACACTATCTGCCTCAGGCATCTCTTTGACTTAGGCAATTTTGATGCTACAAACAAAATGGCAGAAAGCATGAGAAAGAGGGCTCTGCTGTCCACAAGTGAAGCATTATCTCTTCTCTTTGATTCGTTTTCATCTGGTAAGATGATTTTCTAGACACTAAATGTAATTTCAGTCAATCAAAGGGATTATGAACTGTGTATTTAAACTTTAAATCACATTTTTTGCTACAAGGTATGATGAAGTAGCTTAAGGGCTAGCTAACACTAGCAAAATATTACCTCATTTCTGGTCAGAACAAATCTTTACACTTAAAATAAGAAACATCACCATAAAAAGACATTTAGGCAATTTTAGACATTTTTAAGCAAATCTTCAAGTGAAGTCATTTTTCAAGGACCTGAATGGAACTTCGATTAAGGGTGGGAAAGGAAAACAGTGGTTAAGGTTAGAAATTAAGAAACAACTTGGTTAAGGTTGACAAGTAACACATCTTGGTTATATTTAGGAGAGTAAAACAACTTTGGTTATGTTATGTTTGCATTTATATGTAAGAGAAAAAAATGCCTAAGTCATGGCATATACTGCCTAAGTCACTTTTATTTGTTAGGCAATTGATGATGGGTCTTTTTTTTTTTGCATACTTGTTCACACATCTGTTTGAATGTACTGTTACAATATCAATAAAAAATACCAATGTGTTTTCTAAAAATTGTGTTTTTTCTTGTTTTCCAAAAACATTGAAATATGACTCAGGCAATTGTGCTATGAGGCTAACGAAATGTTAAAATGATAATTGTTATGTCCTTTGACAAGGAGGTTATATTGGTCTCATTTGTCGAAACAGAGAAGAGTTTAACTTTAATTGGTTGCCAAATTCATGCAGCAAACTACCATAACTCTTGAGCATGTTGGGAAATTGCAAATGACACATGAACGGTTGATGGTGTTTAAAACTGTATAAAAAAATATGTAGATCTGCTTTAATTTTATGCCTTTTTAAGCTCATTATTTTACCCCGGAAAAAACACTGTACATCGATGTAATACCTAAAAAAATGCTTTGTGTTCTTTCAGCTTTCTTGTCCTTTTGAAAAGTTTGTTTTAAGGAATATTTCTACATTTTGGCACTAATTCGGTTTCCTTCTGAGAGAGCAGATCAATACCTCTCTCATGTCTGTGCGAAGATAGAGCCAAGAGGCGATTAGCTTAGCTTAGCATAAAGACTGTCAGCAGGGGGAAACAGCTAGCCTAGCTCTCTCCAAAGAACAAATATCCAACAACCAGCACCACTAAAGCTCACTACTTTACATGATGCATCTCATTTGTTTAATCCATAAAAATAGTAACGTAAATACAACAATTTGCGGTTTTAGCCTCTCTAAAACGTTACACGACATAACTATTTATTGACGAACAACAGTTTATCCATCTGTATGGAATATTATATCATTCTAAAAGGTGTACTTAAAAACAGGGGCTTGTATCTGTACGCTTAGTTTTGTAGGCTTGTACATTTATGTTTGTATGTTTGTTAATTATGAGATAAAAAGTCGAAATTATGAGATAAAAAAGTCATATTTATGAGATAAAAAGTCATAATTATGAGATAAAAAGTCATTTTTCATCTTTTTTTTTTTTTTTTTTTTACTGGCATAAATGGGCTTCCATACAAATTCGAGCAAGTAAAATGAGGCAAATATTCGCTTCGCTTTTGGTGGGAACACACCATTAGTGAGCGTTACTTCTCAAAATGGATTTATGTGTGTTTACAAAAAACTCAATTACCAAGATGTTGGTTTATCAAAACTGACTGATAATATTTCAGAGACAAATATAGGAAAAAAGTAATGCATTTAGCTATAGTTATGGCTAGCCGTGGCTATCTCACCAGCTAGCTTTAACTTGATATTGCTTAGCTTGATATTTTAGGTATTCTCAAAATTCATGGAGGGCCATTAGCCAATCAGCGTCTGTCTATCACTATATTTATTGTAGATCCAGATTAAAACTTTCTATTACTTCAGATCATGTGCATTGTGTGGAGGTATGTGCTCTATAAGAGGTTTCTAGTTTAGATTTGACATATCGTGTCATATAGCAGGCTATATAGAATATGTATATTTTTAAATAGTAGACTGTGTTGGTTGTGCTGTCATGTTTTCTGGCCGGAAAGATTTTCAGACATATTTCTTTGTTGACAGGTTGAGAAAGACCAGAAATTCATTCCTTATGTTTGGACTGTCATGGTGAGTCAGTAGATGATGAAGACTGAACTTTTAAGCAATTCTCCCGTCTCCCTTTGTTGGGAAACTTGAATGTTTTTCCTTTAAATGGTATATTTGATTTCCCTCTTTGTCCCTCTTGCTCACTTTCCCTTATTTACTGTTTATGTTCCTGTTGTTTTCCTCTGCAGAGGTGGCACAATGAATACATTTCCTGGGATCCAAAACAGTTTTGTGGAATTGATAATGTTTCTCTTCCTACTGAAGTTTTGTGGAAGCCAGATTTGACTATTGAAGAAATGTAAGTGCGTGTGTGAACGTATTTGCATGCACACACACACACACACACACACACACACACACACACTGATGTGTGCAGTGCATATATTGATTTTTTTAAATTGACAAATAATTAAGAGCACATAATTCTGATAATGGCTCTCAGATTCTAATGTAAATGCAAAGTTGAGAAAATGAACATCAGCATCACGTTTTCCAGATTTCCTCACTTATCTCCATTTAAGAGGGCCTTGATGTTTCTGCTGTTTACACAGATTCACATACACTCAGACAGTAACAGCTGATACGGCTTTATGCTGTTTAGAAATGACACAATAACTGATGCATTTGGATGCCAAAACACTACTTGACATTTATTAAAAGTGCCCCCATTGTAAGGTTCAGCAGCATTTTTTATGTTTTCGTATTATTAAGCTGTCATTAAGTGTGTTTCCAACCACCTGGTTATTGTGCATAAAAAAACCTGAGTGGAAGCGCAGAAAAAGTTGAAACATTGCATGACATTTTTTATGCTTGGCTGAGGTGGAAAAGATAAAAAGAAAATGTAAGTCACCACCTTTCCCCACTGAAGAAACAAAAATGGTGGCAGACAAAAACATCAGGTATGTGTGGACCTTTCCCCCAAATTTCCATCATGTTAGAATGGTAAAAATATATGGAGTTAAAATAGTCTCAATATTATTTGTAAATGTGTATTCCATGATTTGTAACTGAAAAACAAGATTTGTAACTGAAAAAAAAAGATTTGTAACTGAAAAACAAGATTTGTAACTGAAAAAAAAAGATTTGTAACTGAAAAACAAGATTTGTAACTGAAAAAAAAAGATTTGTAACTGAAAAACAAGATTTAAAAATATTTTACTTACAGACTTTTAACTTCAGCTTCTCAGATCTGATCCTTTTCGCTTTCAAAAAGCTTCCTGCGCATACAAATGTCTCGTGTTACGCACGGATCAGGTTACTTTCGCTTTCGGGATTTTGAGACTATTTTAACGCTGGTCCCAGCTTCACAGATTCTAAATGCATGATGCGTTTAAGTGCTGGTGGAAAACTGGGACATCTGGGCTTTCGGCGTATTCGTGTTTAATTTGAAAGTGGGAAAGACGTTTTTCTAAATACACAGAATAGCTTGTCGCCCCTCGATTAGAGCACATGCATTTACCAACCACAGACTCTATACAATAACCTATAAATGTAAATATATGGTTTAAATAAGCTACTGCTAGGTGGTAGAGTTGTTCTGTTGTTCTACAAATCTTGTTTTTCAGTTACAAATCTTGTTTTTCAGTTACAATTTTTTTTTCAGTTACAAATCTTGTTTTTCAGTTACAAATCGTGGAATACACATTTACAAATAATACTGAGACAATTTCCACTCCATAAAAATAGAGCACTGGTATTGGGTGGATATCAGTGCATCTCTAGTTTTTAAAGTGTCCTGAAGCTATTGCCATCGTGTGTGTGTCTGTGTTTACATGTCTCTCCATGTGTTCTCATACAGGACAGAGAAGGACAAAGCCCCTCCGAGTCCGTATCTCACCATCAATAATAAAGGTGATGTTGAAGTCCAGAATGACCAGGTGCTGATCAGCACCTGCAGGATGCACATTTACAAATTCCCCTTCGACACACAGAGGTGCAACCTCTCCTTCAAGTCTGTCATACACACCGGTGAGAACGTGATTAGTTGTGTTTATAAGTGTGTGTTTGAGTTTATTGTGACATGAGTGCAAATTTGGTGTGCCAAGTGAGAGGGGACCAATGTCAGGGGTTGATGCATAAAAGAACTGGTGTGTGACAGTGTTAACATCAAGACGAAAACATATAGATATATTTCATATAATGTGTTTGTTGTAATTTGAATCAGTGCAGAAGTGCAGTATGCAATTCTAGGAAATGGGTTTGCTTAAACAAGAACAAGAACAAAATCAAGTTGTGTGTTTTTTCTCTGCAGCATACAGATCAGCTTTGTGAATAACATGTCCTGTACCCTCGTTCTGAGAAAGAAAAGTACCCAAAATAATTCCTTTTGTTTTCCCTGTCTGTGCATTAACCAGTCACAATACCGTTAACTCTCTGTCTAGGTAGACAATCTTTTCACATAGCCAATCAAATCATTTCATTTTGCAAAAAGCAATAGCATCACTGTCCTATCATTGGCAATGAAACTGACTGAAGCCAGATTTATGGTAGATGCAAGTGGTTAACAGGAGTCCTGCCATTGGATTTTCCTGTTGATATCACCGCCCAACACTAGACGGATGCTTCGTAAACAATGAGGCTATATCATAATATCGTAATTATACCTGATGACCGAAGACTATCTGTCTTAACACTATCTTGAGGCAACACTTTTTCACGTAGTGCCATTTTTAGTCTGAACACTCTGTCAAAGCCAAACAGCAACCTGTCATTCTACACAAAAAGAACCTCAGACAAACCGCAACCCAAAATAGCTTTCAAGTTAAGGTTTCCTTCTTCTCTTCAAGAATGAAGACATGTCTCTCGTGGTAAAGGGCACTGCTAACATCAGTTTGCAGGCGAGGTAGCTACAGTAATCAGCTAGTCAGCTGTCGTATATTAAACTGCTTAAAAACTTGCCTGACAAGATCACTTGGTTAAATGGTGTATTCTTTATTCTAACATAACATTGTCTCTCTTGGGACTTGTCCCTATACTGGCTTGGCTCTGAATCAAACTTACACCAGCTCACTGTCTCCACCACATACCACCAGATTCCACCACATATAATTCATTCCTTCCTTGTTATCTCACCTAGACCAACCATACAGTTCTTTTATCTCCCACCTCAGCCAAGGACATTCGGCTCCAGGCAAGCGACAACTCTTCAGAGGCCACAGAGTGGTCTCGTGATGTGATGCGGACCCAGTACGAATGGCTGTTCATCAGCATGACAGTTACCACCAACAATGCCAGCGATTTGGTCGGCCAAGACATCATCATTTACACTGTAAGTAGATACAGATGTACACATGTAGAAAGTAGCTGTATCATCAAGCACTTTATTTAAGTCCAGATTTAAGTAGTTGTACTTATAAGTACTATCATTTTACACTTTTCTTTTCCTCATTAACATTTTGGAGGGAAATATTGTACTTTTTAACAACAGTATTTTTAACTGACGGCTGTATTTTTGAGATTCAACATGAGATAAACTTAAAAAAATTGCTTTGATTTATATTTCTTCTTTTCTGCCTTGCTTCTTTCTGTCCTGCCTCTTTTATTCCTTCTTTCCTTATTTCTATCAATCTGTCATTACGTTTTTCCCTATTTTTTCCTTATTTCCCCCATCCTGTCCTTTCCATCAACCTTCCCTGCCTTAGGTCTGCGGGGACATTTTCCAAAGTTTCCAATGGTTTTCACCTGTGTTCCTGTTTATCAGGTTATGCCGCCTTCCCCAATTGTCAAAACCCCAAATAAAGACTTGTTATTTACTTATTACTACGAAATTGAAATATGTTCCATAATAGAGGCTGCTCTTTAAGGCTGTCCTGGTTCCACATCAAATGGATGCTCCTGAAAGAAGATAACAAACCAAAGGATCTACAGAATAGGTGCTTCATATGCTAAATGTAGGTTCTGAGATAGTATGTTTGGTGCAGCTTTCAGACCATTTGAGCCATTGTCTGAGAAAATATGCACATTTGAATAGTTGCCATTTGGGTATTACTTCCCATTCATTTATCCTATCATAATTTCCTATTCAAATGTAATGGGGGTTGGCAAGCTTCCCACGCAAGAAGTGCTAGAGAGTGCGAGTGAAGATGGAAATAATGGCAACAACATACAAAAGAAAGTCAGGGCTCTGACAAGTTTACAAAAAATCTCTCCAATCTGAACTACTTTCACACAAAGGTGTAAAACTCCACATCCTCACCTGGGTTCTTCAGAAACAACTAACTTTTTTTTCCAGATGCCTCCCTGTATGTGCAAACTCTGGGCTCTCTGGGACCAGTGGATCACCCTGCGTGCCAGTTTCCATTTAGGAAAATGTTTACCACTCAAGGTGCTCATTTGGGAAACCTGACCTCCCTAACTTTAATCTGGTTAACTTTAAAAAAAAAAAAAAAAATTATATGAATCCAAATTTTGGATAGACAGCCCATTCATTTTCACTAACAAACGGAAACACTTGCCTTGTCTTATTTCTTTCCTGTTTTCTTCCTTCCATCTTTCTTCTTTTTTTCCTCATTTCCTCCTTCCTTTCCTTCTTTAACTGATCTGAAAATATAAAAGGGTGCCAGCAACTCTTCTTTTCCTTGAGTGCATTTTATTGCATTTTACTTCCCCACTGTATAATGCTCCTTTTACTTAATGACTCGGTTGCTTCTTTAACACTGCAGACATGAGCAGATTGATGCAGATTACCTTGTTGTTGCATGCTGTGTACTTCATAGTATTTCCATTTGCCTTTCTCAGATTCAGGAGTAGGAACATCAACCACCTGACCCTTTAATGTCATTTCACAGATCACCATGAAGAGGCGGTCTGTCCTCTACATTGTCAACTTCTTGCTGCCCGTCCTGTTCTTCTTGTGTCTGGACATGGCCTCCTTCTTGATCTCAGACAGCGGGGGCGAGAAGCTGAGCTTCAAGGTCACTGTGCTGCTTGCCGTCACTGTGATGCAACTTATTCTGAATGAAATTCTCCCGTCCTCGTCAAACAGGATTCCACTTATAGGTAAAGAAGCTCAGAGTGTGCGCTTCATATGAGCAGGAACAGCACATATACTGACTCAATGATTTGTCCACATTAATGATGCTGCCTTCTCCCTCTAGCTGTCTACTGTATTGGGATTTTTGCTCTGATGCTGCTGAGCCTCCTTGAGACAATCTTGGTGATGTATCTGATGGAGAAAGACTCTGCATCCCAAGACAACAAGGCAGACAGAAACCGGAGTCTGAGTGAGGATTGTAACAAACAGGGCAAAGCCAACTTCCACAGCCGTCACAGAGGTGAGAGTAGGAGCCAGTTGCACCAGCTGTTTGTAAGGTCAAAATTAGCCTAGCTACGTATAACTTAGGTGTTCTTAGTAGTTACTAGTCCTTATGCACAGATTAGTTGTTACAAAATATTTTTTACACCTAATAATTGCCACATGTAACTGTTGACTAAACCAAATGACAAAACTATCCAGTGAATGTGTGACTCATTTACTGATAGGTTGAAGATTATATAAGGTAGCTAATATAGAACATGGTTGACAATCTGACCCGACACTTAATAGAAAACCTGTTTAATAATGATATAAACTACGAAGAATTTAAATAACTTACACCCCAAAACGTCATGCCAGTAACTTTAGACTAAATCACCAAACAGGATTGGCAAAAAGCTGGTGCAACCCAGTCCAGAGGCATAGAAGCTGTTTTTCTATTTCTTTTACCGTTACTATAATGTCTTTCAGTTATTTTTCTAATTATTACATACTTCTTAATTGTATTATTTTATTACGTCCTTTCAGAGGCACACAAATGGACTCAATGTGCGTGTATCTATGATGTGTCTACTGGTGAAACTCCATCTGAACTGCTGCCTGTGGCCCAAGAGGTTAGAACTGGGTTGCACTTTAATTTTCATCACAACAGACACAAAATGCTGAATGTCAAATATATCAGCTGATAATGATAGAATCCATAATTGTATTAACCAGTCTACTAAACCACTTTTGCAGGGCAACAGCAGCAAACTGATGGAGGAGTACCATGCCTTGGAGAAGCTCTCAGATGAGCTGAGGGAGATGAAGAAAACACTGACTCTGCTCCTCAGCAACAGGAAGGAAGAGGAAAAGCTCGGCTACTGGACCAGAGTGGCTAAAAGAGTCAACAGAGTTTTCTTTATTTTCTATATAACAATGGTCAGTCTGTTTTTAATTTTTGTTTTTTTTAAATGGAACAATGCCAAGATTATGTAGATCATTGCTACATAATGAAAACACAGTTTCTTTTGTTATGACTAGCTATACCCGCAGCTAATTATCATTTAATTCCCAACGCAGATAAAACATAGGCGTAGGTGCAGATTCCTAATTTGTTTCCATACAGCCAATCAAATCACTCCATTTTAAACCATATCTCTTCTATCATAGGCAGACAGTCACACTGACTAACAGCCAGACGGCAGCCTGCTACACAACACAACCCACATTAGCTTTCCTGCTAATGTCTTCTTCTTATCTAACTTACAAACATGAACACACGTCTTGTCCTGCACCTCGTTGAAAGAGCCACCAAACAAACACTGACCGAGGAAAAGTACGCTGCTAACATCAATTTGCAGGGTAGATAGCTAATTATATTAGCTAATTAGCTGGTTAGCTGCAACACATTAACCAGCATTTAAACTTAGCTGCAAATGTCACTTTGGTCTGTTTAGATGCTGGTGTGGTCCTTACTCTTCAATACCACTACTAAAAACACACTGCCTACCCATGACTTGTAAGCTATAGCACAAGTTTGATTACTTTGTTTCTTGTTCCCCTGCGGGGGGGGGGGGGCTCATCCTCCCAGCTGCTGTCAATCAAACACAAACACCAACATGCCCCTCCAGCCACTGAGAGCAAAAGGAGCATTTCTGAGACCTTTTTATAAAAATAAACTATTAACAATAAAAACAAACAAACATGCTGACATATTTTATTTATGACTGCAAAAAGGGGTGACAATATGATCTCAGTTGGACTTTAAGCATTATAACTGTAAGTAGTATGGCTGGTGACATAAGAGTCAAACTTCAAAGCACTACTTAATAATATACTGTATTTCAACGTAGGAAACCTCTCCGTTCATTTAACCTAGACTTGACCCTACCTGTTGTCAGTGTCCACACCTTTAGTGTGGTGTCATTTTATGGTACATTTAAAGTTTATATTGATTTATTGCAAATGAGCCAAGCATCGCAAAAATGAAGTCACATGACAACACTGGTAATGCTTTCATTGGACAGTTGCATCATCAGCACTACATTGACCCACAGAAGAAAATCAAATCAAAATTTATTCTGGTGACTCACAACAAGAAATGCTACAGTTCACTGTGCTGATTACAGAGCCTTCGCCTCAAATCACTGTCAGTAAGTTTCACAACCCTGACACCTATCTGGACCTATTCTAACCCTAACTGCTGGTTCTGATGATGGTTTTATTTTTCACATCTTGCTCTGCTGGAAGATATCCAGTTGTTTTCCACACACTGTAGAAATGTGTACTTGCCTGTTCAGATATACTGTATGTAGTCCTTCAGTATACTGTTATTTGCATGTTTTACGCAGTGTTACATTTACATCTAATGTATGAACTTATGACACTGGTCTGGTTGTATTGTAAAATTCTAGTACACTATTATGACATCTAATATTTACATGTCTTTAGCATGTAATATGCAAAATCTTTATGTATCGTACACGCTCTCACAGGTTGTCTAGATTATTGCAAGGAAACTTTTTAATATTTATATCATGTGTTTTCTTAGGAAAATGCAATGCAATGTAATTAATGCTGTTTGCTTTAGCCTACATTATGTTATGATGTATTTATTTGATACTAAATTAGCTATTTTTTCTCCTTATACAAACAAAACAAACACACACTAGCACACACTTTCTTGTTTTTGTCAGTGTGGGGACCACTGGTTTTTTGGTCACTTGTGAGGACCACCTATTTAATATGGATGAACAATTTCCCTGTGCCAATATCTGCTGTGTTTGGCAGTAAATGTTTTTTTCATCACATTTTTCATCTTATCTATGTATGTTTTTTGTTTGGAATCACATAGCATTGGGATAAAAGCTAAATGTTTTGCTCATGTTGAAACATTATTAACAGATATGTGCTACAGGCAGTGTTGTCTACCCACATCTTTCCACTGACTTTGTATGCAATTGCAGAATCCCAAAAATGTACTTTCTGTTCCAAGTTGCTGTCATGTCCACTGCAGGAGTGACCAATGTCCCACAATGGATGTTAGGGTAGAAACACACCTAAAGTAGCAAGCAGAGTGCCACTGCTGACTGACATTCATTTTCTAAAGAGTTGTGAATTGGAAGGAGTTATTTCGGGCTTCAAATTCTCCTTCATTTTCTGCATAGACAGGTCTTGAAATTCTCCTGGTTGAATTATCTGTACAAAAGATCAACTACTGCATTACAAAATATTTTGTTCTTTGAAAAAAAAAAGTAAAAGGTAAAAGCCTGTGTACATAAAAAGTTCAGGTAAGAATTCTAAGGGGGCTAAGGATTTTGGTAAGTAACATTCAGTCACCAAGCTCAAAATTCAGAGACTGAATGTTGTGTGTGCCACTTATGGTGAGCAAAAGCTAATTATTAGGCTTTGTAGACAAATGATAATACATTCAGAGGCATAAATCAATACACTGTCAATTTCTTCATCAATTTTGGATACATTTTGTGTTTTTAGCCTTGTTGATGGCAATGCTAGTCCACTGGTCCACCACTTTGGTCCAGACCGAAATATCTCAACAACTATTGGATGGATTGACATTTATGGTCCCCAGAGGATGAATCCTATGACTTTGGTGATGCCCTGACTTTTCCTCTAGAGTCTAGTCCCACCATGAGGTTGACATTTGTGGGTTTGGGTGAAATATCAACTATCAACAACTACTGGATGGACTGCCATGAAATTTGTTGAGACATTCATGTCCCCCTCAGGATGAATTATAATAACTTTGTTGATCGCCTGACTTTTCCTCTAGCACCATCATCAGGTGTAAATTTTAAAAATCTTGGAGATGGATATTGTAAAACCAGTTAAAACCAAAATAGCTAAATCCCACCAGAGCTAAGTGAGGAAATATTTATGTAGTTAATTTGGTTTACTGACCCTATTGTTTTCCAAAATGACATAAGATTTAGAAAAGAGAGCTTTTGCTAACAGTTTTAACAACCAATCAAAGCTTTAAGGAAAGTATGTGGAGGAAACAACTACTCCAAAAGTGCACAGTAATTATATGTATGACTATTTATTCCTGTAGCCTTAATCATGGAAGTCTTGAAACTGAAGACACTTGACTGTTTTAAACTATTTTGGATAGGCAGTTTTTGTGTGTAGTAATAAAACTAAAAGATTTGTTACTGGTATAAACATTAAACAGAAAAAGTATTTCAACAAAGTATATGTGGTCTGTTTGTTTGAGGATTGGCCTGGGCTGATGTTAAGATTCCCAGCCTGAATTATTATTCCATTCCGGCCCTGGGTTGAGTTGAATAGTCCTTGACTTGAACAACATGCATATGGAAAACGTGTAGGAGATGGATCTCAAATGGAGAGCCCTATTAAAACTTAAATGACTGCAAAAATGCTCACATTTAAATATCATTAGTGGACTGAAGAGATAAACTCAGCAGTCCTGCCTACACCCATCTCATAATGGCCTTTCAGTGACCACAATCACTGGATATTACTGCAGATATTTGTGAGCTGGTGATTTTCAAAGTTTGATAATGATTTCAGAAGCAGTGGATACCTACCCACATAGACTAATGTTTGTCATTTCTTCTAAATAATAAGCACATACAGTAGATCTGATGTCCAGACAAATATAAGAGCTCAGAAGTTGGAAGAATAAACTATCTGATAGAGAATGTGTCTTGATATTCATCCTCTAAGGGTAAATTATTAGTTATTAGGATGTTTTAAGCCACTTGAATTTGAACCAAAAACAATGATCTGTATGAAAATGTCAAGATAAGATAAGATAAGATAAGCCTTTATTGTCCCACAGCGGGAAATTTTAGATTATTATTTTAGGATTATAACTTGAAAGTGTTACAGCTGACTCACATTGGTGAGGGGAGTGTCCTGTGCAGTAGGCCTATCAGCTAGTTTATTGGTCATTGTGACAGTAAATATAGTAAATATCAGCCTCACAATAATTTATTTCATCTTTAACACAAATGTGTATTTCTGAGGCCCTTTTATGCCTCTATTCAAGATGCTGGACAGGTAATGGTGGGGAGGGGATTGGAATTAAACCTGGGACTTTGTGATCAAAGTACATGGTATGTGCCTTAATCACTAGGTCACCAGAACACCAAATTATTATTTATTTTGACAAATTAACTGAGTTACACTTAAATCTTTTCACATACTCCTTGCAACTGCAGAAGTACACCCTGCGGTACAATTACATCTGTTTGGGAATCGCTGCCTTAGACTACCGAGATAAAAAAAAAAAAAAAAAAAAAAACAACCCCCAAAGTGTTGGTCATTCAGTATGCCCAGCCCTCTTCCAGCGTGAGGATAAATGGGAGATAATATTTCTGAACAGCACAGAGTGCAGACTTTGGATTCTCACTGCTCCTGCAGTCATGATGCTTGCTGGCTTCCTCTTTCTGCTCCTGCTCACAGATCAGGTTTCTCTTGTCCTCACAGGTAAGGTTTCTCTCGTCCTCACAGTGTCCCTGTTGCTCTGGATAATCCACAGACCTTACTGTCAACAGCTTTCACTGGAATTCATTTCTACTAAGGAAATTGTCTCAGTGAGGTCTGTGGCTTATCAAGAGTAACATAGACACAGTTTCTGAAAAGAGGTGTTGCTGCTGAATTTTTGTAAATGTTATGCTTCTCGCTGTGAGCGCCACAAAATAAATTACATCCACCTCCACTGGGGAGGGAGAGAGGCAGAAATCTCAAAACCTGGACAAATAAACTCAAAAATATCTGCATGGCTAGGTACCACTAGAGGTTGAGTGAAAAATTTGTTTTTATTACTATCATATTAGCTTATATACACTCAGTTTATTAGGTACACTTAGCTAAAACTGATGCAGTCTAATACAACTGCAGTAAATCCTACTTTCATGAAAGTTATAATGTTCAGTTTTTATTGAAACTGTTTTAGAGAAGTGTTGATGCAAACTTCATGATAATTTTGGAGGATGTAGTTTGTGGTGCTGTTGAATTGTATTGGGCTATAATGGGAGGTGTTTCTAATATTTATATATATTGTATAGTGCTGCTGACTGTGATTTTATCAACACGCCTTTGGTGGTATGTAGCAAATAGATCTCAAATGGAGAGTCTATTAGCGTATTGTAAAAATC
The DNA here is from genome assembly GCA_005408345.1 of Macquaria australasica. Taxonomy (NCBI): domain Eukaryota; kingdom Metazoa; phylum Chordata; class Actinopteri; order Centrarchiformes; family Percichthyidae; genus Macquaria; species Macquaria australasica. The sequence continues at coordinate 135,064 of SEMN01000462.1, read as the reverse complement.
AGAAGGATACATATGATATACAATGATTTTTTTAAAATGACAAGTAACTAAGAGAATATAGCTCAAACATACCGATCAGCCACAACATTATGACCACCTGCCTAATATTGCTGCCAAAACAGCCCTGACGTGTCAAGGCATGGACTCCACTAGACCTCTGAAGGTGTGCTGGTATCTGGCACCAAGACGTTAGCAGCAGATCCTTTAAGTCCTGTAAGTTGCGAGGTGGGGCCTCCATGGATCAGACTTGTTTTTCCAGCACATCCCACAGATGCTTGATTGGATTGAGATCTGGGGAATTTGGAGGCCAAGTCGACACCTTGAACTCGCTGTGTTCCTTAAACCATTCCTGAACCATTTTTGCAGCGTGGCAGGGCGCATTATCCTGCTGAAAGAGGCCAGTGCCATTAGGGAATACTGTTTCCATGAAGGGGTGTACTTGGTCTGCAACAATGTTTAGGTAGGTGGTACGTGTCAAAGTAACATCCACATGAATGGCAGGACCCAAAGTTTCCCAGCAGAACATTGCCCAAAGCAGCATGTTGGACCAGACCACACGGGCCAGCCTTTGCTCCTCACGCGCATCAGTGAGCCTTGGCCGCCCATGACCCTGTCGCCGGTTCACCGGTTTTCCTTCCTTGAGCCACTTTTGGCAGGTACTGACCACTGCAGACCAGGAACACCCTACAAGAGCTGCAGTTTTGGAGATGCTCTGACCCAGTCATCTAGCCATCACAATTTGCCCCTTGTCAAAGTCGCTCACATCCTTACGCCATCTGATTTTTCCTGCTTCCAACACATCAGCTTCGAAGACAAAATGTTCACTTGCTGCCTAATATATCCCACCCACTGACAGGTGCCATTTAAATGAAATAATCAATGTTCCTCACTTCACCTGTCAGTGGTCATAATGTTATGTTTGACTGGTGTAGGTGCTCAATTCTAATTTAAAGGCCAAATTAAGAGCATGGTAACATCACGTTTCCTGATTTCTTTCCGTTTAATGTAAACTCTCTCATAGACAATGTGTCTTGATGTTTTCACTGTAGATGGGGAGCGTAACTGCAGTTATCAGGATGTTTTAAACCACTTGAACTTGACCAGAAACAAAGAGCTGTACTCCATGACCCGTAATGTTGAAAACCACAAATCGCCCACAGTGGTAAACCTGCTTCTGCGACTCTATGCCATTCTAGATGTGGTAAGTGATTGCTTATAATTCTAAAATTCTAAATTATTATTCTCTCTGACAAGGAGGGTATGTTTTCATTTCTCTGTTTATTTGCAAGATATCTCAGAATGATTTAGTGGAAAGCTAGGCCATGAGCCAGCATCACCATGTGGCCATTTATAAAGCTTTGTATGTTTTGGCTAAATGTTGAGAACTGCCAGGACTCATAAGGAGATTTTTGGCATTTTAAATTTTCTGCTGAACCTTTTTTTTTTTTTTGCCAAATGTTGATATTCCCTACAGTTTTTATATGATTGGTTGCCAAATTCTTATTGTCTATTTGACACAAATTGCCTGAACTAACTAAAGTCTATTTACTGAAGCCTGCTAAACACTGCAGACTCATACAAACTTCCAACAACCCCCCTCCGTCTTCTCACACACACTCACAGATAGACACGCACCTACTTCAAAAAAATAATTGTGACTTACACTATGCTGCTAACGGCACTATTCCTGTTGCCATTTAAAAAAAAAAAGTTTTTAATGAAACAAATCTTTACATTTGTAATGGCACTGTTCATTCGTTGCACTTCTATCAACTTAATAAAAACTTGTGTTATGTCTTTTTTGTTGCATTTGTTTCTTATTGTGTAAACCGTAGCAGGGAAGAAATGAAATGTCGTTCCCCTGTATACTGAATATTGGATTTGGACAGAATGACAATACATTTTACCTGTTGTGCACATATCAGGACAGAGTGACCCTGAAAGGTTTGATGGCATTTGATGACTCATTTAAAATTTTGCACAGTTCATATTTATACTAAACCCTAATATTCCCATGCTGATTGTTGGCAGATCCAAATGCAGTTTAAGAACATCTAAACTTTGTCAGTTAATAAAATGATATTTTGTGTAGCCTTAGTGTGTAGCCTTAGTGGCCTCCTAGTTTAGATTTGACATGTGTTAACTTAAGTGCTGTTTGTTAACTCATAGTATCTGACTCTGATGTGCCTGTTCAAAACTGTGTCATATGATCTCTGATGTTTGCAAACTTGTAATAACTTGTATTAACACTGAATTTTTCACACATATTTCTTTGCTCATAGAAAGAGAAGGACCAGCAATTCATTCCTTACATTTGGATTGATATGGTGAGTTCTCTCAGAGGAAGAAAGCACTTTTTGATTGAATGAATTTCCACCTCTCGCTCTGTTGGGAAAAATGTAAATTTAAATGTATTTTCCCCGTTTGTCTTCCACTGTAGTGGTGGAAAAGTGATTACATTTCTTGGGATCCTGAAAAGTTCTGTGATCTACGTAACTTTTCTCTTCCTGCTGAAATATTCTGGAAGCCAGATCTAACTATTGAAGAGATGTAAGTTTGAATGTATGTGCATGCTCTCACACTCACAAATCCAATCAACGCGGGTCGTCCCCTGATTCCAGGGTTGGTGGTTTGATCCCCGTCTTGCTTGAGCAAGACACTGAACCCCGAATTGCTCCAGATGCCTTGCATGGTAGCTCGCTGCCATCGGTATATGAGTGAATGGGTGAATGAGAGGCAATTGTAAAGCGCTTTGGACAGAATGCAATCCATAATTTTAGTTTTGGGGTCAGATGTAGGATATATCGAGAAGTGAAAACTGATGTTAGAGAAGAATGAAGAACAGCTTTTATGACGTATCAGGTCATATTATCATAACATAAATAACAAAGTAGTCGAATACAGATACTTTAACTCTGACACACATTTTTATTGTGGTTTACCGGGCGAATTTTTGCATGCACACAGTCCATCAGCACTGAAACTCTCCCGCTCTGCATTGTTTCATATGTAAATCCATGGCAGGGATTTTCTCACCTGGGCTCTCTGGTCTAGTACTGTAGTGGAATGGGTAACATGTTAAAAGTTGTTATGTTATCATGAGTATCACTGTGTTCAGGGATCGTAGTTTAGTTAGAGGGCTAAGAATAAAAAGGACTTTTTAAGTGCAGCTACTGAGAATTACCTTTGGCGTTGGCACCAACCCACAGTACTGTTTGCCACTAAATCAGTGAAACCAGGTAACGTCTCATTGTTTCTTACTTTTACTGATTGAGTGAGGGATTTCAGACACAACTGAAAAATATTTTTGTTTCTGAAGGGTTTTTTGGGGGGGATTTTGCCTGTATATGATAGTGATCGTTGAGATTTAGACAGAAAATGCAAAGCGATGGGAGATTTATGACATGCAACAAATGTCCCCAGCCAGTACTGAACAAGAGAAATTGCGGTTACATGGTATGCATTGTAGTTCACTGCACATGTTCATATACAGCAAGTTATGTTGTATAGTATAATAGATAATACATCATGTGAAATTCAGTTTAAAGCATACGTGTGTGTTTGTTCTCATACAGGACAGAGAGGGACAAGGCCCCTCCGAGTCCTTATCTCCTCGTTCACTTTGATGGTGACATCGAACTTATAAACGACCAGGTGCTGGTCAGCACCTGCAGGATGGACGTTTACAAATTCCCCTTCGACACACAGAGGTGCAGCATCACCTTCAAGTCTATCGTGCACAGTGGTGAGGCCATAACCTGTTGTGTTTAAACGTTTTATATGTTCCTATCAGTTGTATATGTGTTCTCATGTCTGCATTTAAATTCATGTGTGTGCTTTAATGACTTTTACAGTTTATTGTCACCTGAACACACATACCATACGTTCCTTCTTGCAAGGAAACCTCACGGTTTTATTTCTATCTCCCACCTCAGAAGACCAGATACAGCTTGTTGAGGTTCTCAACTCTTCAAAGACCACAGAGTGGTCTCAGGAGTTGATGCGGACCCAAGACGAGTGGCTGTTCATCAGCACGACAATCACCAACAAAACTATCGAACATTTTGGCGTCAGACAAAGCACGTTGATTTACACTGTAAGTATTACTGGATACAGACACACAGAGGTGAAAAGTAAACATGTTTTTGTTCTTTCCTTCCTTTCTTGCTTGAATTAAAAAAATATATGAAAATGCCTAAATTTAAAGACACATGGACTCTGCTCTTCCTCCCAATGAGTACCCTTCTTCTTTCATTACTACTTTTACTTAAGTAAATGATTTGAGTGCTTCTTGTACCACTGCAGATATGGGCAGGTTGGGACAGATTTCCTTGTTGTTGCAACCTGTGTAATACCTGTAGTTGCGTTGGTTTAGCCTTTGTCAAATGTATAGGTCAACCACCTGACCCTTGAACATCATTTCACAGATAAAGATCCAGAGGAGGTCTGTCCTCTACATTGTAAACTTCATGCTACCCATCCTGTTGTTCTTGTGTCTGGACTTGGCCTCCTTCTTGATCTCAGACAGCGGGGGCGAGAAGCTCGGCTTCAAGGTCACTGTGTTGCTTGCCGTCACTGTGATGCAACTTATTCTGAATGAAATTCTGCCGTCCACATCAGACAGGATTCCACTTATAGGTAAAGAAGCTCAGAGTCTTTCCTTTATTGGACTGCACTTCATATGAGCAGGAACAGCACACGTTAATGTATTTTTCCATATTAATGATGCTGCCTTCTCCCTTTAGTGGTCTACTGTGTTGGGATTTTTAGTTTGATGCTGCTGAGCCTGCTGGAGACAATTTTGGTGAAGTATCTGATGGAGAAAGACTCTGCATTCCAAGACAACGAGGCAGATAAAGACCAAAGCCTGAGTGGGGACTGTAACAAACAGGGCAAAGTCAGCTTCCATAACTGTTTTCGAGGTGAGATTCACTACAACAAATCAGAAAGTTTGTATATATATTTATGATCTCAAAAGATGAAGTCAGACATCTGGTCAATTTGCACAACATCATAGTTCCAGCTCCAGGTGTTGCACTAACCATGTTTTGTGTCTAATGCATCTTTTCAGACGTTAATAAATGGACTCACTGTGCGTCTGTCTGTGATTTTTCTATTCGTGAAACGCCATCTGAACTGCTGCCAGTGGCCAAAGAGGTTAGGATTAAGTTGTGCTTTTTAAAATGTAATATAATAATAAAAGGTTATTTTAAGTTTTTCATAAGGATTGCAGAAATGACCTGCAGAACTGAAGAAATAGTCACAATTAAGTGTTGACATTGTGTTCTGTGGATTATCCAGAGTGATGCTTACATTGTTTCTCTTAAAAGATTTTGCTGGTAAATTTTCATTTTAATCTAATGGATTTTTCTTTTTTGAGTACCACAAACAAAACTCACTTCACCCTCATTATACAATGGCCACTGAATTCTTGATTTTACATATGACACAGCTGTTTGTTTGCAATTCTAAATTTATATGCCAGTATTCAACTGTATGTTAAGACTGCAACAGTGAGGCTTAGCTAAATCATCATCATGGAGCTAGTGTTATTTGTGTAACCACTACCAACAACAGCTGTATTTTTAGGGGGGTAGAAAACGTATCCCCACAATCTATTGATAGCTTATATATGGACAGTTTTGGTATTTAGAAATAAAACAAACAGTAAAATTACTGTTAAGAGGTGAATTTGTATGCAACACTCATCCTGGCATTTCCAAAACCTTTTTTTTAACAACATGCTGCCTTTAATAGACATCTGTCAGCTCTGGCTTGCTAACACCATATTCTAGTATAGCAGTGATAATGGTGTAGGTGGGATAATCCCATCCAAGTTTGTACGCTCCATGATTGTAATGTGTGACACTGGGGTGGTTTGCTTCTGCAGGACGTTGAACTAGTGGGGCATTATTGATTACTTGTAATGGGGCTAAGGTTGAAAAAAATCTACATGGCCAGATACCTTTCAGATTACAATTGACACAAAAATGTGAATGTGAAATGTGGCAGCTGTGTTAGCATTATCACATTATTTAACCACAGTTTATTAAACCACTTTTTCAGAGTAGCAGCAGCCAACTGATGGAGGAGTCCCAAGGCTTTGAAAAGCTCTCAGATGACCTGAGGGAGGCGGTGAAAACACTGACTGTGGTCCTCAACAGCAACAAGGAAGAGGGGAAGCCCGGCTACTGGACCAGAATGGTTAAAACAATCAACAAAGTTTTCGTCATTTTCTATGTCATAGCTGCCAGTCTGTTTTTACTCTGTATGCTTTTCAAATGGCATTATGCAGAAGGATAATGGTGCTAAATAATGAAACATACCATATGATTCAGTTATACTTCCCAGAAGTTGTAAACAAAAAGTCACACGACCCCGCAGGTAATGCGTTAATTTCTGGTGACCTATCCTGCATCATCAGCACTATGAACCCACCGGGGAAAATCAAAACAAGATGTATTATCATGACTGACAACAAGTCATGCGAGTCACTAACCACACACCTTACACTTACTCCCACCTGGCCTAGATACCTAATCCTGACAGCCAGTTTCTTTTCCACATCTTCTGCTGCTTTAGCAAAGCTGATGAGGAAAGGTGTACTTGGCTGTTCAGGTAGTATTTAATCCTTCAGTGGTATTGCAACTACACACATCTGCGATTTGCATGTTTCACACAGTGGTTCACATCAAAGACACATGTTGTATTGTAATATTCTTGTACACTAAAATGCCAAGTCAAGTGGTAAATGGATGTCTTTGCTATTCAATAAGCATAGTCCTTATGTACAAGGAATCGACCAATACAAATATTAAAAAAATAATTATGCATGCAGATGTTAGCACAATTGCATGTTCTTCTTGCATGTTCTTTATGTCCTACATAAATATATCTTTACTATGTACTAATATGGGCAAGCCTTATAATCCACCCAAAAACATATTAAATATATTTAAAAAATGAAGCATGATTAAGTGCAGGCAAATTCATATCATACGTATTTTCACAGCTTTGTTTTGTTCCTGCAGGAATCTATCTGAGCACTAAGATTTACTTTCATTCTCCCATGTGGAAATGCAGTTCAATGTAATTAATGGCTTTTGTTAAGCCTTTTGTTATTAATATCATTATTATTTGCTGTGAACTAGTAGCTGCAAGCACATCCAAAATGCATGTTTAGTTTAGTTTTTTTGCTTGTTTTTTTAACCAAATTAATGCAATTTTCATGTGGCCTACAAATTTGTAGCTATTAATAGCTATTGAAAGCCACACTACAGCAATTTGTAATTTCTCTTCCGTAAAGTTTAAGACTTACTAGTGACCGATTAAACAAAACTACGAGTCTACAGCCATGCTAGTTGCTCTGGCACAGCAGTGCTTAACGTTATTATGCACAATTACAATACTAATATGTCGATGTTTAGCAGATATAATATTTACCATGCTCACCATTTCAGATTAGCATGTTAGCATGCTAACATGTGCTAATTAGCAAAACTTTCATGGTAATCCATCCAATAGTTGTCAAGACATTTCACTCAAAACCACAAATATGTTGCTACAGGAAAAGTCAGGGAATCACCAAAGTCTTCAGGATTCATCCTCTGGGAACCATGAATCTGTGTACAAGCCCCCCAGTTTGTAGCACAGGCTTTCTGTTAGGAAACTGTGGTAATCTGAGTAATTTCCTCTGACTTGGCTCCTGCAGATCCACAGAAGTCATTCTACAACTGTTTCAAAAGGCTGTGTGTGGGCCACTTCCTGTGAGAAGTAAATTGACTTTGACATATAAAATTGGTCCAGTGTCCCCTTAACAATTTGAAACACATCTTATTCTAAAGATATACAAAAAATATAAATATGTATTTTCCCATATGGGTTCAATACTATGTTGTTCACATCTCTATCTGCATTACTCTGCTTTATGTATTCATAATGGAATAACAGTCCTGTTATCTGCTTTCTATACTGGCTCTGAGATATGTATTATACTCTTTGTAATGCAGAAATAAACAATCAAAACAAAACCTATTATCTATGTTTTTTCTTTGTGTGTGAGAGAGTGCTGAGAGCCAACCAAAACTGTGAAGTTGCGGCCGGAAAACAATGAGCTGAATGGCACTAAAATGCTCCTCAGAGCTGAGGGGAACTGCAGAAAATTCTCTGTGGGTTCATCACTAAGAGCATCCCCTTTTACATAAGTAGCCACGAGATCCATTACTAATATAACAATATTGATTAGCGCCACTTTGAATAGGAATGCAGAGTGCTCTCATCTCTTTTGTGGTTTTGAAGTGATGAATCATACAAATGGGGATTATAAGGTGCATGCGTTCAGACCGTTTCTCCTCAGAGGCATTCATGGCATTGCAAAAAAGGGATGAAAGTTTTAAGAATGAAGTCAAGTGAAGTGAATTTTATTTATAAAGCCCAATATCACAAATCACAAATTTGGGGCTTTACAATCTGTACAGCATATGACACCTTTCATCCTTAGAATCTCGATTTGGATCAGGAAAAACTCCCCCCCGCAAAAACACCTTTTAACAGGGAAAAAGCATAAGAAACCTCAGGAAGAGCAAGAGAGGAGGGATCCCTCTCCCAGGACGGACAGACAGGAAATAGATGCTGTTTTGGAGAGCTGACTCCAAACCTAATTTTGGACAATTGTGTCAAGATGGCACCACAATTAAACAAGAAGGCTGAAAATCAGATATTTTTGTAAAACTAGGTAATGTATATGGACATGATGAGTTATTTTAAAATTCTTAAATTATTCAATATTATCTGATTATATTACTGGTAAAATTAGGTTTTGTTTATATAATGATGTGCTATTTGTTGTTCTTTTTTAGGGTGTCGTGTGTCCTCCAGCGCCGCAGGTGGCGCTGCTCGCTTCAACGTCACCGCGCTGTCGTTCAATCAGTGACGTGGATTTTCATTGTGGCAGTTGGTGCTGCCACAAACACAGACTCACTAACGTGTCAGAGCTTCTCCACCAACTTTCTTCATATTTAGAAGTTGGATCACTCATTTCCTTTCCTTCGTTTGTCACACTTGAACACAGTTTTGTCACAGCTTTCGTAACAGGTGAGCAGCTCACGTAAAACGTCAACGTTAGAGGGGTTTCCTGGTCTCTGCTAGTCTAAAGTGTCTGCAGTAAAATCTGTTCAGATTGGTTCAAAATTCCCTCGTGTCGGTGTTTGTTTTTCTCACAGACTCCAGAATGAGTAAAAACAGCAAAGTGTTGAACCTGAAGGATAAAATCAGTGGTAATGAAGTGGACCTGAGCCTGTGTAACCTCACTGAGGTGCCAGTCAGAGAGCTGGTAAGTGAAAATGTTGTAAAATGAAACATTTATTGCATTATTTTAATGTACTGTAACTTTAAACGTAAGGCTGTCATGCTGTGGTTGTGAGTTTCTTGGTTAAAATGCTTATTATATGTACAATTGGGGTTTATATTAAACTGACCCATGCTATAATTTATCCCCACCAGGCTTTATTCACCAAAGCAACTGTTGTGGACTTGTCTTGCAACAACATTACCTCCCTTCCTGTAAGTACAAACACAATCATCTGTACTAAAACACACATTTTACCCCTTTAATCTCCAGTTCCCCACCTTTTTTTGGCTTGTGACTCCTTAAAATGAAGCAGTGTGTACTTGTGACCCCTCACCACACATCATGGCCTCAGTGTGGACGTGAGTTCAACCATAGAGGGATATTACCTTCTCTGATTGTTAAGTTTTAAGGATCTTTAGAAAAATGTGACACTGAGTCTTCTTCTTTCTTATCTGTTTCAATTATTTTGTAACCCCTCATATTTATCTCAGGACCACCGGTTGGGAATCACTCCCTTAAATGTACTTAATAGTTCAATTTAAAAACATTTTTCATTAAAATGTCATAGCTTAAAGAAGCAAGGCTTTGTATCGTAGATTTTTAAAGGAGAAATTAACATGCTAAATCATGATAACGCTAGTAATTAAGGGATTTTTTTTTAAAGAATGCTTAAATTGTAATCAGTTTGACATTTAAAGGCATGCAACTTCTTGCTTTATGGTGACGCATGTAAACCTCTTAATGTACTCATAAATATAGGGATTTTGAGACAGGCCCTTTTGAATTGACATTTTTTTTCTTCCTGGCTTTTTCATTATATTGAATATTAAGCAGTCACAGTTTGTTAAAGATGGTCTTAATTATTGCAAAAATAATGTGTTCTTTATTTATAAGGCACAGCAAGGTAGCTTTATTTATATAGCACATTTCAAACAGAAGTAATTCAAAGTGCTTTACATAGGCAAAGAAAAGCATTAGAATGACATTTAAAAATAATAAGAAATAAAAGAAAAACAGAATAAAATGAGATTTTAAAACTTAGATGAAATGAAATAAGAAATGAAAGTTTAAACCAAAATTTAGGGGGTTTAGCCTAACTGTAGTAAGGATTAATGTGAATCTAAGGTTATTTTGTCCTTGAAGAGGGACCCCTCCTCTCTTGCTCTTCCTGAGGCTTCTCTCACTCGTTTCCCCTGTAAAAAGGTTCTTTTGTGGAGTTTTCTTTATCTGAGTCAAGAGTCTGAGGATGGAAGCTGTTGTATGTTTTAAACCCCTCTGAGGCAAATTTGTGATGTGGGATTGGGGGGATTTATAAGGGAAGGTGACTGTACTACTTTTATGAAAGGAATCGGTCTCTGACATCTAGCAAACTCTGGGATTACAGGGTGATATTCTGTATTTACATGGGTCTTAACCCTCTTCAGAGCTGCCTGTCTTTTGGCCTGCTAACCTTAAACTTTACCTGCAGATTTTCCAACGTTGTCACTAAGAAAGTACGAATATTAAGACTTAAGTCCTTTTTTTCTTTGGCTCGGTTTCTTTTATGTAGCCAGAGTTCTGCAACCTGACCCACCTGGTGAAGGTGGATCTGAGTAAAAACCAGCTGACCTGTTTGCCAGATGACCTGGGGAACCTGGCCAGCCTTCAGCATCTGGACCTGTACAACAACAAGCTGACGGTCCTGCCCGTCAGCTTCTCTCAGCTCAGGGTGGGTGCCAGACACAAGCACCGTCTGCTCATGTTACATTTGTATGTACTGATCCTGCTAACATAAAGCTGTAATGTCACCTATTAGGTGCTTATACTTCGATTAGAAAATGAGGCTCCTTATAACACAATTTTTGATGCAGTATAAAACGTATCTTTTTGTAAAATTCTGTTTATTCTGTTCCCAGGACTATCACCCGTTGTTCAGTGGTAAACTGGTTATCTGCTGCTGTTTTATTAGAGGTCACTCACCACACTGTTCTGAAGAAGATCTTTTTAAACCATGAGAGCCTGTAAAAATTCACGTTTTTTGGCCAGTCTGCCAGAGGAAGGGGAAAGATAGATTGAGTTTGTGAATAACGGAGCCATGTTAATACGCTTATTCCCTTTCTTGCAGAGAATTGGATGAGAGGATTGGATGAGAGGATTGTTACCGCTCTCAAATCTGTTAAATGTGAAGCTAGCACCAGCAGCCAATTAGCCTAGCTTAGCTTAGCATAAGGACTGGAAACGGGGGGGAGACGGCTAGCCTGGGTCCGTCCAAAGGTAAAATATCTGCCTACCAGCACCTCTGAAGCAAAACCGAACTGTTAACTGTTAATTTGTGAGCTTTTTTTTCCAACCTTTGGACAGAGCTTGGCTAGCTTGCAGTCTCTATGCTAATCTAAGCTAAGTGGCTGCTAGCTGTAGCTTCATATTCAGCGTACAGACATGAGAGTGGTATCGATTTTCTCATTAAACTCTGCAAGAAAACGTAAGCCAACTGAATACTTTGTGATATATTTGAACTAGTGCTAACCTTCGCTGATATATTTCAGTACTATGCTCTTGTGTCAGTTGTAAGAAAGTGATATCAGTGCAGACTCAAATGTAGTTAAACATCATATCCTTCAAAACCAGCTTTGTTTTGATCTCTGACAGTGTTTGTTTTACTCAGTCTGTGTGTGTCGGTTTGTTCTCAGAGTCTGAAGTGGTTGGATCTGAAGGATAACCCGCTGGAGGCCGGCCTGGCCAAGGCAGCAGGAGACTGCCTGGATGAGAAGCAGTGCAAACAGTGTGCCTTCAAGGTGAGAGAGAGAGAGACGGAGAGAAGATTGATTGAAGAAGAGATCAATGAAGCAGTCTTCAGTATCTATAACTAAAGGTCATTTTCTTCCAGGTTCTGCAGCACATGCAGGCTATGCAGGATGAGGTCGATCGTGCACGAGAGAAACGCCTTTTGAGGGAAAAAGGTGGGTGTCAGGAAAATCTTTTCAGGAGACCTCTGTTGGTGGTGTTAATCAACTGCATTTTGATCAATAGGGCTAGTTATCAAATACCAATACTTTCTTTGATACAGTACCAACCAAAACGTGTCTGTGGCACAGAGTATAGACGACTGTCAAGTAATGAAAACTGGCATTGAATGTCTGGTCAGATTTGTAGTCTTGCTTTTTTACTCTTTGATCAAATAGTTCCTGATTTTAAATAAGAAAAACTGGCAGCTGAAACTCCAGTATCTCATCATACCCACCCTACTGATCAAACGCAGATCCTCTTGCATTCAGAATCCTACCTAAGTAAGTACAGAAGTATCATCAGCAAAATCTGCTTAAATTATCAAAAGTAAAAGTACTTGTTCAGCCGAAAAGTGTTTCCTGTGACTGATAGATTATTATATGTGACATTATTAGATTAATACTTATGCATTAACATGTAAGCAGCATTTTACTGTTGTAGCAGGTCGAGGTGGAGCTAGTGTGAACTACTTTATGTACAGTTAGGTAGTTTAGTCCAATTCTGCTACACAAACTTGTATTAACTTTAGGAAGTATCACATACAAAACGTTAATTACATTTCTCTGGCTGACAACTTGGTAAGTAGGCTGAGATAGTAATGATTGTGCTTTTCTAGTCTCAGGAGTTTTATTTGCTGAGGACGAAGAAGTGTATTTTATTTATGGCAAGCCTCTGGAAACAGTTACATTAATGTCCTGTTATGAACGAATGTGACGGTGATCTGTCTGTCCTGCGGCATCTTTATCCCCCCAATCAGAGCTGGAGAGGAAGAAGGAGGTGAAGCAGAGGGAGCGGGAGGCCAGAGAGAAGGAGGCTCGTAAACGGGAGAAGGCAGAGGAGAAGGAGAAGAGGAGGAAAGAGTACAACGCTCAGATGGCGGCCGCAGCTGCACGGGAGCAACAGAAGAAGAAGAGCGAGGAGAAGAAGAAGAAGAACGGACAGGCAGCAGGTGGGACTAAAGGTCTGGATGATGCACCTCTTAAAGGGATAGTTCATGTTTTTCTTTTACAAAAAGTTAAACTAATTCGTTCCATGATGGGCTTTTTTAAGATGTTTAATGCAGAAGTTATTAGCATATTATTTAACTTGTTTAAGATGTTTTTTAATAGTAAACAAAGATGATGAATGACGGACAATATGTAAGTTTGAATTAAAAAAAACCCCATCACATTCATGAGCCATTTAAACCTAGAAAACAAACCATAAGCAAAGATGGATTTTGTAAGAAGCAGCATAATAATTTAGTTATTTCTTGCATTGACCAGGTTGGTGTTTGGCAGCTGACTCTCAGATATCAGTTGTTGAACCTGTTTTGTGAACTTGGTTAGTGTAGGTATAGTTCTTTAAGAGTTTGTTTTTAGTGTTTTCGTTCTAATGTCACCCTCGCTTCATCTCTGCAGATAAGAAGGTCGTTGTGGAATCGGCGCCTAAACCTCGACGCTCTCTCGTTGGCCTGATGTTCAAGCTCCTCCTCCTGCTGCTGCTGGGATTGGCCGGAGTCGCCGCCGCCTGCCGGCTGACCGACCTACAGAAGGAAGCCGTGTGTGTGCCGGTCAACGTCGCCGTGGACGACAGCCTATCCTGGGCCAAAGAGCAGGAGGGCGTGGTCAGACAGCTGGTGCAGAAACTGTCGTCCGCAGCGAAGGAGTTTCTCGAATCCACACAAGCGTCTAAGAACTAAACGATCAGCTGCCGCCATCACCTTCCAGAGCTGCAGGTTTTCCACTCCCACCTGCGAATCCTGGGATTTTTTTTTTTAATATGCTGAAATCATGAATCTCATTAAGATGGGCAACCCTGCATCCCCTCGCCCTGTTTGAGGTGCTGGGAGGTGAAGAGTCTGTACAGATAGATAAAGGGGGATGGACAGATGTGTTAAAATCATCTTAAATTCCTATGGAATTGTTGTCGCTCTTGTACCCTCTTTGTACTACAGCCTGTTTTTTAAAAAAAACTCATCGTCTTAAATGTCTCCCTCTCTACCATGTTTTGCACTTTGACCACCACCCAGAGCTGGTTTGTGTTTCGGTGCATTACATGGAGCGTGGGTTGTATTTGAGAGATGTTCAGTGAAATGTCAGGTGGCCCTGTCATTGCTGCACTGGAGTGTCGAGTCACATGTTATCTGCCAGTCAGTGTCGTGCATCAGCTAGTGTTAGATGTGGCAGTCTGAGCATGTGCAGTGAAGGCTGTGTGAATGCAGAACTCACTCGTCTGTGGCCTCCTCTTGTCATTATAGTCTCACATCAGTCAAACCAGATAAATCTCACAGCTAATACACACCGTCTGGCATGCAAACTAGAGCCCAACTCATACATGAGGGTTTTTTTTTTATCTTATCACAGATATAATGGTATCAGGCGTTTATGTCAGCTAACAAGAAATTGCAGTACAGAAATGCCAAAGATATGTTTGAGGTAATTTAGAAACAGCGTTTGTCCCACTCAGTACTGTAATGATTAAGTGGTTTACAAATATAGTTGATGATGATCGATTAATTTGACTAATTGTTTCAGCTCTAGTTTGTTAAAAAAAAAAGGCTGATACATCGTCACCAGATTTTACTTCAGTGAGTCAGGCTCTAATGTACACCCTCCCCAATGCACAAACTGTATTAAAAGGACCATACTGACAATTTTGCACGTTAGCCCCTTTGCTAGAACTCCTCTACATCACAGATATCCATTTTACAAATCATGCTGTTGTGCTTTAGACCTTTTGGATGTATGTAACCTACTTTCCCTGCACTCATTGGTTTCCATTCATTTGAAAGGTCATTACCTGCCTCTTGAAAGTTGCTAAGGATGTGGAATCAAGTCTGTAATAACTTGTGTTAAAGTGAAATTACTGTAATGAGATCATGAAAATGCACACATTGCAACTCAAATCTGCATTTAAACGTAATTACCACACAAAAATAATGGACTTTTAACACAAATATATCCATGTTCACTTGATGTTCACTGTGATGGATGAATGGATTACACGCCTGTACCAACTTTCAAGAGTCTGCAAATTCATATTTAATTCTACACAGACAAAATGGAAAGTAACAAAAGAAGCAAAATTTGCCAAAAGTTTAGCTGTAATATGAAGTATACATGTTTTGTTGTTAAGGGGTTATCACTTGTTAAAACAGTGGTATGGTCCTTTTTAAAGAGTGCAGTGGTTACAGTATTTAACTCCACTGCAGCTCAGAATCCCTAAATCATCTGCTGAATAAGGACCAATGTGTTGATACTGAACTAGCAGTCTTTCTTCTTGTAATCTGTCATCTATAATGTGAACTACAGAAAAATGATTTTACCGTTCTTTGAGTTTAACTGGCGACTTTTGAAATGCAAATTATTTTTATTGGTCAGGGTCTCTTAATGCAAAAACCTGCCTTTGCTGCTGTGGTTCCTGTAAAGCTTTGTCCATGCTCAAACATCGTCAGCGTCAATAAACGGCTATGCACTGCAAGAAAGGTTTTAATGTTGTGTCTGTTTTTGAGGGTGAGGACTTGACAATGATCAAAATGTGTAATAAGATTTTTCATAGTCATTAAAAAACTGCACGTATTGAATTAAGTTTTTTTGATACTGCTGCCAACAATGTACCTCTATAAAACTTCACATTGAGGAATAAAAAAGTTTCCATTTGACAAAATAAGCTCAACTTTGCAAATGCATACATGTTTAATCGGACAGTAATAAAAGAAAAAGAACTTTGCCTAAATAAAATACACCCTATAAGTAGCCAAAATATTAAAATCAGGAAATATGATTAAAGAATAAGTAAACAAGACTAAGAATCTAACCTTTCTACACTAAGCTTTTTGAACAGTTTAAACAAACGAGATACAACATGTTGCCTTTGGACAGAGCCAGGCTAGCCGTTTCCCCCTGCTTCCAGTGCATGATGGATGATATCCATTCCCTGATCATCACTTTAACTGCATATTTGACTTCCACAGTCAATACCTCAAACATTAATGTGAAAGAGCTCATAACGACTAATATGACAGAGAGCAGTCTGTGAAAGCCAGCGACCACAGTCACCATTAGCCTGGTGAAACCTCCCTGTATAATATGTATGTAAAGTGAGATATTACATATTAAGCCTCTTTGCTGGCTCAGTGAAGTCCTCTGGGTAACCGCAACAAAGAAAGTCCTAAACAAATTTGTAGGAAATTGCTGTCAGAGTTGATTCATGTTTCCAGAAGTGATACATGTTCAGCTCCATGTCCATCTTGCATCATGGGAGTATCAGCTGACTTTTCTCAATGGTTGGAAAACTAAGAGAAATATGAAGCTCCTGGGATTTAAATGATAGATGATATCAAGGTTTGAGGTCAGAGGTTCTTCTTCAACCAAAAAAAAGTGAATGGTATTTATATGCATTTATATCAATCTAGCAAATAACATTATGATGAACTTGGTTATCATTCATTTTATAGTAATGGTAGTCTACAGTTGCAGCTCTGTGAGGTTGTACTAACATCAGCATGCTCACAGTGACAATGCTAACTAACAATGCTGGTGTTCTGCAGGTATGATGTTTACCATGTTAGTTTAGCTTGTTAGCAAGCTAATATTTTCTAATTAGCACTAAACACAAAGACCAGCTGAGGCTGATGGGAATGTCGTTAGTTTTGCAGGTATTTGGGCATAAACCAAAGTACTGAACAAATACAATTTTTGACCTGATGATGGCGCTAGATGGAGAGTCAATTGTTGAGATATTTCAGTCTGGACCAAAGTGGCAATCCAAAATTAGAAATGCTATGTAAATCGCTGCATTATTAATGCACCAGCCCGACTTAAAATCATGTTCAGTTTCATTGATACCCTCTGTCCTTTACTGCCTCACCTTTGACTGATGCTCAGTTCTAGCAGGAGATTATTAACTGTAAATACAAACATAAAGTAACTATTTGGTTTAACCATATAAACATGCAATGGAGGTTTTTCCAGCCTTGAGTGTCGTCTGCAGTCTCCCTGTCAGGCTGCATACAGCCTCCATAAGTAAGCTATGTTCCCTGAGAGGTGAAACCAGGGTCACAAACACATTCTCATATAGCACAGTGATTATTTTAACATTACTCAACATAACTCATCTAATTCTCTCGTCTGGATTTTGACAGCCAGATTGTCATTAAATAAGAAATTTTAAAAATTGAACCTTAACAAAACTACATGCTGGATGCCCCAATAAATATGTCTCAAAAGGACTGAAACTACTTGACTGGAATAGGAGGAAATAGCACACTGAAGTTTGAGAGGATACAACAAGTGGAATTATACAACTCCATTTCACATTTGGGGTCATGTGGTGCGATATGAAAGGCGTTCAATAAAGCTCCTGCAGTTGGCTTTTTAATTTTAACCACCAGCCTTCCAGTTCTGAACGAGAACATTATGACAAATGCAGCAGACTAATGTGGCAATTAGGAGGAACATGAGACAAATACGTTTGTTATAATGTACAAGAGATGTGTTGCTCTCTGATTAAGTCTCAGTCTCTTATTGTTTGTGCACCACAAAATGGAAATGCTACTCTTTCCTTCATGATTTTTTTTCTTCAGTTTCAGTTTCTGCACTTAAATTTTAACTCCTTAATAAGCACCCTGTTTGTTGTGAATTAAAAAAATGACAGTGTTAAATGTTTACTCTTCTTGAACCCTGATCTCTTCTGAAAGGTAACTGTTTGGGGTTTACTACCAAAAAGCCAGAATTCCTCCAAGTGATACTGAACCAATGCAACCAATGCAAAGAGACACAAACTTGCCTTTCGCCTATCTATTTCTTTTTATTTTACAGTTCTGTTTTATATATAATGCTGCTACAAAATAAGCGCCTGTGGTTGCAGTGATATTGGGATCTTAAAAAGGTTTACACAGACAGACTCGTGAGGTTTTGTGTTTTCAATTGATGTAGTTTGTCAGGGTTGTGCGAGGATTCAACTGGATGCCAAACCAAACAGAATTAACCACTTCCTCTAGAAACCACCAGTTATCAAAAAACACTGGACGTTTCTATCCTTCACCGTTCATTTCTCTCTCCCAGCATCACAGACCTACAAAGCCCCAGAGTGGCCACAGAGAGAGAAAAAATATATATATTGAGGTCCAGCCCAGCCTTGTTTATCAGAGTGTTGAGTAATGGAAAATGTTACTTCTGAAGGACTATGAGTAACAGCTTGTGCTGATACAGCAGATTGTGAGCTGTAGTTTCCCCAGTAAACACACCGACGTCTTCGGCTGTCGCAGTCCCTCCTGCTTGGCCTGCTGCTGCTCCCCTCGGGGTCACTCCTCCTCCGGAGCAGCTCTTCGCTGCTGGAGTGTCTCTGGGCTAGGCAGAGAGGACAGGCCGAGTGTCCGCAGGGAGTGCTGCCCCTTCACACACAAACGGAAAAACAAAAGACGCAGACGCAGCACTTCACTGTGAAACCAGTTCCTGTCTGTTGCTGCAGGTCTGTCTGTAGTCTCTCTCCTTCATGTCGGCCGTGTCGTCCAGCAGCCTCGTCCGAACAGACTCGTCCACCGTCACCTCGAGGGTCACCTCTTTGAACACCTTACACACGGACACCTGCAAAAGACACGAGGATGATGGTTAGATTCACCTAAAATAGAAAACCTTTATACTCTGGGGCATCTCTCACAGTGAGATTATGTGATCTTATTACCTCCTGGAAGTGGAGTTTCTTGAACATGGTGACGCTGACCTGGTTGTCCAGCCCTATTTTTGCTTGAAACTTTTTCACCCCAAGTTTGGTGACTCCTGGTGGAAGACAACACAGTGATCAGCACCATTCACAAAGTGGAACCGGAGTTTACTCCACAGTGGTGGCTGTAGTCTGAAGTGAAACATGCTGATGAAAGTTTTATGAATTACAGGACACTGCAGCAGCAGCTCTCTGCCTCATGTGGTCCAGCATTTAAAACCCACAAAGGCCTCATTTTCTTTCCACCTCAAACTGTGTCAAAGCCACTGTGTGTAGAATCTTTATGTGATTATAGCATCTTTCAAATTGTTCCAAAAAATTCAAGCTTTTGTTTGCTGATAAATTAGACAATTCTGGTGGAGGTTGGTGCAGTTTATGTACTGCTCTCTGCCACAGTGTCATTTATTATACAACCGCTGTTTGATTGTCAGATTTCTGGTTGAGAAGCTTTGTTTTACCTTAACCAGTCAGTAGCAAGTGATGTGTCAGTCCCGTTGACGTTGTTAGGAGCAGGTAACTTAACTTTTCCTCAATCAATGAAATATGCTGATTTAAGAGTTGTTATTTCTGTAAATTGACTTACAATAATCTGTTCAGCTGTGTCGATCTCATCGACTGTTGTCGCCATTTTCGTGGCTATTTTTCTGTCTCTAGCGCAGGTTGTTGTTCCAACCAGGAAAACACAATCAGCACAACACAAGACCCACTTCAATTGCTGAAAAACTGAAAATTGGGCAGCGATTCAAGAGGCAAGGAGGGAACCAGAAGTCAGGAATTTTCAAATTCTACACAGTGGCTTTAACCTTCTGTGTCCCTGCTGTAAGTAACAACACATGTTTGGTCAATGTGCCCTGTTAACAAGCCTTTAGAAATCTTCCGACAGATTGTATAAGCTGCTCACCGTAGCACATCATCATGCGTGTCACCTCTTTCCCGATGCCCTTGCCTCTGTAACTGGGCTCTGTTAAAACCAAGAAACTTCATAAGTATCAGGGAATGAAAAATACAACAACTGCAGGAAAATAGTGTCGAAATAGAGAGACGTGGGAAATGTGAACATGTAAAAACCAAAGCACAGGTTGATTGTAGATGTTTGATAAGCCTTTGCTTTTGAATAATTCTTAAGATAAACACGTTGGGCGTCACCTGCAATCATGATCTCCAACTCAGCCAAGGATGGGTCTGTGGGGTCAGTCAGGAAGATGTTGACGTCTCCCACCATGCACTGCTCCTCTTCTACACTGGTGTCTGCCCACCGCTGCTTGTCCAAGATGATGAACGTGCACTCTGGAGAGACAGAATTTGAAAAAAAATTATAATAAAACAGCTTTTCTTTAAGTAAAGGTTGGATTTCTGTTAAAACACGCTGGCTGATCTGAAGCAATAAAGGCAGCGGTTTAGAGCATTTGTAAGGTCTGACTGTTATTTTCTGAGTGCACGTTGCAGGCAGATGACCCCTCACTGTCATTATCTTCCCTCCAGCTCCTCTGCATGTCGTGTTCCTGTTCCAGGGTCAGCGGCTCTGAAGCAGTCAGCTGCTGCAGCTCCGGAGACTTCATCCACTCATGATACCTGCAACAGGTGGATAAAAGACAACGAAAGGACTGAAGTTGGTTTCAGATTCACAGCGTCTGGTTTCCCAGTTAAAGAGAAACATCAAGGAAAATATTTCTCAGATGATTATTACACCACAACAAACTGTCATGTATTAGATATTATATAAGGAGAATAAAGATATTTAAAAATCAGATTGGGAAAACATTTTTAAGAAAGGGTTGATTTCATTGTTTGTCTGTGTCCAGTGCCATTAATTAGTACATGGTCTGCATCAAAACACACTTTGGTTAGACTCCTCAAATGTAGTGCCGGTTATCGAACCGCTATAGTTTAGTATTTATACTTTAATATACTTTCATGTCGACTGAAATGTGTCCTTAGCACAGAGTCTCAAAAACTGTCAAAGTATAAAAAGTTCAGGTTCAGATTCTTCTTCTTGTTTACTTCTTGGTTTAAACATCATTTTACTAAGTCTGGACTGTATTTTAAAATTGAGATCGAAAGTTCAGTCTTGAAAAACGACCTTTCAGCCTCAACTTTTAAGCCATAATGGACGAGAAGTCTTGAAATGTTACATCTACATGACAACTGAGCAAACTTTATCTGCTGATGAAGAACGCGTGATACGAGTGAAAGCTCCAGAACAGCTACTAAACAGGCCTTGTGCTGAGGTTACTTTGTCAGCTATTTCTATATTCCTCGCTGGGGGTTGATTTGGGGACCATCGATAAATTATGGTTTAAATGATACAATGTTTTCTCCCCCAATACTTTCATGCTGACTTGCCCGTATGAATGAAAATTGTGATTATTTTGGTTGCTTATTCAGCTATAAAGGTAAAATAATAAGGGCACGTTTTTAAGGATCATTCAAACACTCTGCTAACAACATCAGCAGAGGAACAAATGAAAGAAATAAGCAGAAAAAAGAATAATAGAGACAAACAGAATGAAAACACAGATGTGTGTCTCACAGCAGCTGTTAGTACAGGACAGACTGTCAGCTGTTTATACTACCTGAGCACGTGGTCTGCATTGTAGGGAACCAGCACGACTTTGTGTCCCTCCAGTAAAGTGTTCTCGTTTATCTTCATGATGCTAAATCCAGATATAAACCACCGGTATGACCGATAATAGTAACTTTAACACAGCTTCACCTGAACTCCTCATTCGCTTCCTCATTTACACTCGTGGGTTCAAACTGCGGCTGCACTCACCGACAAAAAGGCGGAGGTCGCCGCCTGCTGGACAACATCAGGCAGATTTTCTTATGAATTAAAAAAAAATCTTTATTGAAATTAAGGTTTAGATGTAGATATAGACAGATACATCTAACAGAATAAAATATATTTTAAAAGAAATAAAGAAAAACAAAAAACACACTTTAAAAAGGCTGTTCAGCTTAACTGCAGAGGCAAATTAAACCATGCTTTTTACTGTCTGCATTTGTTTTCTTGTTTTCTTTTCTTGATTTTATTTATTTTTTCCCCACAGGCATTCCCAGTTTGCTCCCCAATCTACTATCGTATCTAACGCTGCCTGCTTTTGCATTAGCTTTTAGTTTAAAACATATCTTCACTGATGCTTAGTTCACATGCAGATAACATTGATTTAGTTGTTGCTCAGCTTAAACAATTATAAACCCAAATGATGCGTTATAAAGGTATCCATTGACACTCAACCAGTAATAATAAGACAGAAAAACAGAGAGAGAAGGCCTGGATAATCCCACCCTCTCACCCTGTTCCACCTGCATACCCTGTAAATCTTTTACTCATATTTGTATAATACTGTCAAATGTTACAAAAGTGTAAAATGTAAATTGTCTTCTAATATAAAGCAGCAAAGTACTTAATTAGTAGTTGCAACATTATATTACATGGAGACATCAACTCTTCTCTAGGTGAAGGGTATTCATTATTTTTTGCTGTGATTAGAGAACAAGAAAGAACGAGATTCTGAGCTATAGAAAGGTTCACCTATGATTCAGGTGAGCCGAGGGTGCTTATTAAAGGATCTGGTTCAAGATTAGAGGTAAAGACTTTAGAAATACTGTTACAAATGTCAAACCAAAAGGGCTGAATTTTAGAACACATGAAACAACTATGGCGTAAATTTGCCGTTGAGGACTGCCGTCTGTAGCTGTGTATCTGATGTTTCTGCCCCCTCAAGACAAGGTTTTGGTTTTATGTGTGTTACAAGGATTCAGAATTCTTGAGGGTGCGATTAGGAAATCATTCAAGTGATTGTAATTGTTGTTTCTGTTTGTAAAATCCCCATATTCTTAATTCAGTTCCTTTATTGAGCTTGGATTGGCTTTTGGCAAATGATGGTTTTATTATTTCAAACATTGTGTGTGTGTGTGGTTTTGGGGTTAAGTGGCCCTGCCCAGTCCGTGCCACAGCTTGACCGGCTCCTGTGGTGTGTTGACCATGTCCATCCAGTGCTGCAGCTGCAGGCCCCTGGCGTACATGAAGGGACCCAACACCAGCACTCCCAGAACGGCCGGAGGCTCTGGGAAAAAAATCAAGATAAATAAAGAGCTGATCCCACTGAGATCTGATCTAATATGTCCTTAAATTACAAAAGATTTAGGTCTTTGAAGGAATCTCAGCAGTCATCAGATGTCAGGTGATTAGATAGAAAAGGCAAAGTATTATTATTACTCTAAGGAAAGAAGGATTATCAGAGCCAACAATTAAGTCAAAATAAGTGGGATTTGTTGATTTTGCATGGGAATATTACAGCACACAGGAATAAAAACTGAAATAAGATATTGTGCACTGAGTTGACCCTTTCACCTGAGCGGACGTTGTTTGGATGCTGCAGCTCAAACCTCAGACAGGCCTCATCCAGGTGCTGCGAGCGGAGTTTAAAGGTCATCCTGTGGTTGAAATAGGGGTCGTTGTCACCTTTCACCACACAGCTGCGCTTGATCTTCACCACCTGAGTGTGTATCTGTAAACTCACCTGGACATACACACCTGGGGAACGTACAGATGCTGTATTACCAGCACTTGCGAGGCTACTCCACTGACTTAGTTCAGACACATCCGTAAGCTTTTTCATGAACCTGGAAGACCTCATACCTGGGTCTGTGAGCAGCTGTAGGCCTCGAGCCCTCAGAACCACCACAGAGAGGCGCTGCAGAGTTGGACTGTAGCTGAGAGATATCTGCACATCACCCAGCTCTGAACACTGAGAGAGGTTAGAGATGACACAATGATTATGAGCGTTCATGACTCATTTCGTGCACATGCAAGCGTCCTGTGTGGCTCTGTGTGTACCTGTGTGTCCTCCTCCGTCTCCAGGTCCCTCCAGAGCACCCTGCCGGCCTGACCGAGCTCCCCCTCCAGAGGAAACAGCACCCTGCCCACCGCGTGCCGTTTGCCGTCTTGCTCCACACTCAGCACACACACGCTCAGGGTGCTCTGAGGCACACACACTCCTGACACCTGTGGAGGAAGCATACAGGGAGTGTGAGAGACTACATACACAAGTTGTTTTGTCTCTATGGTTGCATCCAATTTAAAACTTCTGGAAACTCTTGTGTCCTCGCCTGGAAGACGAAGCAGTCGTTGAACTCCGGGTCGGGCCCCGTGCCCCGGGCCTTGGCCTGGCGGGGACGGCGGTCGTCAGGGAGACGCCGGAGCTCCACCAGCGTGACGTTGCCGTGGAAACGGGGAGGGAGGTTGCCGAGGCGGAGCAAGGAGACCATGAGCTGCTCGCTGCTGTGTCGATACTCCACAGAGAAGCAGAGACGGGTGGCCATGCCGGGAGGAGGGGCCACCACCTCGTTCAGAGGAGGAACAGAGTAGAGACCAGCCAGCACCGTCCCCACTGGGTACCATCCTCATGGAAACAGGTTGCAGGTGTATGTAAGGATTTGTTAGGACGTTTGTAGGTTTTATCTTTGATTCTAGATCAAAATTTTACTTAAACTTAATGATATACATATATATGTTAGCAGCGTGGCTCTAGGGGTGGCAGTGTTGGTCTGACAGTCCACCGCTTTGGTCCAGACTGAAATATCTCGACCACTATTGGATGTATTGCCATTCATTTTTTTTGTTCATGGTCCCCAGAGGATGAATCACACTGACTTTACTGACTTTTCCTCTAGCGCCACCATGAGGTTGACATTTGTGGTTTAGAGTGAAATAAGTTGACAAGGTTTTCCATGAAATTTGGTACATTCAAGGTCACCATGAGGATGAAATGTAACAGCTCCACGGTACATATGCAGTTTACAATAACGTTTTAGATTTATGACTCGAAATTCATAGTCGTTTTTTTGAAACCACGGATGCTAATGATGTCAAACAAAGGAGACAGAAGCAGGCTTCTCATTTCTACCGAGCTGAAATGTCGACTGTTGCTAGATTTTATCAGCTGTACCTAACTCGCTAATTAAGCGAACGTTAGCTCCATAAGTTGGTTGAAAACGCTGTCTCCGACTGACTTTTTATTGCTTTCATCTGACTCAATTTAAAACAAGAACCCTGTAAAGTTAATCTTAAATTAAATATGCTTGATATTGTGCTAAGAGGCTGCTAAAGCTAAAGCTACTTGTTCCAGATAAAAAGGCCGACATCTTCACCAGTTGATGATCCATGTAGAAGACATGGAAATAAAGAAACACCATTGTTTGTGTATTGCAGTGTAGAGTCAGTTAGTCCTAGTATTAAATATGATAAGGAAAAGTGTAAATGTAAATGCCAACATGCTAAACTAAGATGGTGAACATGGTAAACATCAACTAGGATTCAAATGACTGAACTTTAAAAATTCAAAGGGACTATAACCATCTTGGCATGGTGTCAGATAAAGGCAGTAATGACCTACTGCTTACTGAGAGTGACCCACGATGGGCCAGTATGTCCCTCCGGGCCTCCATCTTCATCTCCTCCACCTTTAACGCCTCCTCATTTTTCAGGTCACCATAGTTTTGTGTCATGAAGCGAGGAGGCAAGGTGAAAGGAATCTCACTGGGCCTTTCACACAGAGAGAAACATTTTAATTGTGCCTTCTGCAGCATCTGATATCAATTTATCAGAATCAGAATTGGATTTAAATATCAATTTATTGATTCCAACTTAATTGTGATACTACTCTTAAAATCAAGACTACAGGTCCCATAAACCCTGATGCTTCCAAGTAATGAATGCTGTTCTTCAGTGAGTTGAATGTTTCTGATAAACTGAAGGATTAAGTGTTCCTTTACAGGCGGAGAAACTTCTCCTACTTCTTAAGCTAAATAAACTATTTTAAAAAAAACCTTGGATTAGCTGGAAAATACATTGTCACAAACATACTCAATAAATAAACATTTGAAAGAAAGAAAGAATAAACAGTGAGAGAAAAGCACTATGTAGGACTATGCGCATGTTGTGTGTGAAAGGTTTTTCATGGTACTAACGTTGCCCAGGAGCCCTGAGACACCAGGATCACCGGAGCCGAGCACGCTGGTACTGAAGGCACTGTAGAAAGCAGCTCCTCGTATTGACTCTGACCTTTCTTCTTCCTCCACAGATAGTACACCATCAGACCCAGCAGCAGCAGCAACAGGAGTCCCACAGACAGACCAACAGCCAACAGTAACACCTGGTCTGAACAAACATTAATGAGGAAAATAAGCCCAAAAGTATATGGCAGGCATTGAGTCTAATGCAGTTTACCACTTACCTGCCATGCTTATTTTAAATCTCCTTGTCTTCTCTTCTTGTTTTCACTCAGACTGACTTTCTCAAGCTGTAGCTACTTCTCAGTATTAGTTATTAACGTGAGAGTCTCTTGTAGTTGACCTGTTTAGCAGTGGTGCGTGAAGTGTGTAGTGTGTGTGACCCCGGAGAGCAGAGAGAGCACAAGCTGGCTGATTCTCACCATTTCATGCTGTTATCTGGCTTTTTGGTTGGCGGCTACACTCATACCCCTTTAAAGGACTATACCATTGATTTAGGATGTTTTAGCCCATTCACAAATGACATTTTGTACTTCACAGCTTACCATTTGCAAACCATACTGTTGTGTTTTAGATTATTGAATGTATTGTTAAGGAGCTAAAAGTTGCAAAAACACTGATGTAGTTTTTTGTCTCTTCACTTAATTCTTAGCCACGCTAGCTGCACGGCTCCACCACTCTGGTCCAAACTGAAATGTCTGAACAACTCTTTGAAAGACTGGCATGACATTTGGTACAGATATCTATGATACCCAGAGGATGAATCCTACTGTCTTTGGTGATCCCCTGACTGTTCCTCTAGCACCACCATGAGGTTGACATTTATGTTTTTTTGTGAAATATCTCACCAACTATTGGATGGATTTCAATGAAATTTGGTGCAGACGTCGATGTCCTCCACAGGATGAATTGTAATAACTCTGGTGTTCCCCTGACTTTTCATCTAGTGCCATCATCAGGTCGAAATGTCCATATATAATTTGACTTCCCTGACAACTGATCTGATCTTAACTCAGAATCAAAATGCTCATCCACCCACTGTTGTTTCACTGACACACACATGCACGCACTGTTCAGAGATTGGACGGCAGCTAATGAGATGACAGCTAATCCTCAGAGCTCAAGGTAGAGTAATGGCCCTCTCTCTTACATACATGCACATAAACACAGCACACAAATTCACACAGAGAAATCCTTATATTCACACTCATGCCAACGTCACATGAGGTCCAGTTATGAGAGAAGAGACAGAGGAGAAGATCAAGCTGAAGTTACAACAGAGGAAAACAGAGTTTGAGGCTGCAAGGGCGACTGGAAACAAGAAAGGTGATTTTCTTAAGAAGTGAGGGAGGAAGGGGGGAAGGAATGAGGGGAGGAGGGAGAGACTGTATTTAGCACTACTTGCTCTGTGACAGGACAGAGGGCAAAACAGGACACAAGGTGTGAAATTAAAGGTAAGAGGTTATTTTTCTCTTTTATCTGACATCGCGCTGTATTTTTGTGCACACAGACAATTATCTATGTGGGTTAACAGGGTGTTTATTCTTCCAGTACAGACAAATTGTAAAGTAGCCTGGATATCTGCAGGTCAGTTGTGGTCAAAACACTACAAGGTCAGTTTGGGACAGAGGTGGATTTGGCAGTTTGGTAGTTTGGTAGTTTTAGCATAAATATGGACTCATGAATGTTTTTGTGTTACTAAATCAGGCAAAGTAGCATTGATTTTCAATAAGTGAGGGACTGAAGAACTGGAATAATATGCTTTTTAAAAGCATAAATACACAGAAGAATAAAATTAGGCACAACATGCACCATAACTCTGTTGGAAAATAAGAAGAAAACAGGTTAATTGTAATTTCTTATAACCTCTACCATTCATTCTCACTGTATCTTCCTTTCTTTGTCTCTTTGGCTTCCTTGTCTTCTGTCAGTTGAAGGCCAAATGCTCTTGTAAACTGTCTTGATCAATCTACACTTTGTCTCAATAATCAAATAATCTGGACTGTGTAATCCCATTAGGCTAATCTTGGAGTGCCTGTGAATGTGAGGGCATGTGTGTGTGCACTGTCTGGGTTGAGGGTGTGTTAGGTAAAAAGGTCGAGACCACTCTCATGTCTGTATGGTAAATATGAAGCTTGAGCCAGCAGCTGGTTGGTTAATTTTACCATAAAGACTGGAAACAGAGGGAAACAGCTAGTCTGGCTCTGTCCAATGGTGACAAAATACACCTACCAGCACCTTTAAATCTCACTAATGTTAATTTCATTTGTTTAAGCTGTTCAAAAGTGTAAAAATGTATATGTGGGACTATTTCTTGGCTGGGAGCAGTAACTTTCTGGAGTTAAAAGAATGAGTGAATATGAGTGAATATCAGACTTACATATATCCGGTGACCAGAAACACGACTCCAAATGAACGATAATGTTGCTCTGTAACTGCTGGATGTGTAAATAAGCAACTTTTAGCTAACAAGTTACATCATTATTCGTTATAAGTTATTCGTTATTACGCTGACCCCAAGTGGCCAGAAAAAACTGTTATTGCAGGTTTAAGGATAAAGAGCAATTAAACACCCAAAGATGTGTCTTTCTTTGCAGGTTGGTGCTGTTGCCATGGCGAGGCCCAGGCGCCCTGCGTCTGAGAGCTACCAGCCAGTCTGTTATTCAGGCAGTCAGTCGGTCTCTTTCTCCAGTGAAGCTGGGATTGTGGGACTGGAGGATGAGGATGAGGATGATCGTGCGCCCATTTTCTCCCTCTCTAAGAGCTCCATGGATGTGGTCATGGAGACCGGGCCGCCTCACAAGCGGGACCCGGTCTGGACCAGAACGGACCTGAGACGCAGCTCCAGCACCAACACACACTCTGAGCAGAACTCAATGACGCTCCAGCAGCTGCACCCTCTCATGTGGCAGCACATCAATGCCAACAGCCACCAGTTGTCACTCACAGCCCAAAACATGGACGTGCACAGCCCTCCTGCCCTCAGCGAGCGCTGGATTGCCAACATGCAGCGCTGGAGCAGGTGTAGCGGCAGCACACACAGCCGCAGCAGCACTCCAGAGACAGTTGTATGGAAAGATGGGACCTCACGCCCCTCGAGTTTAAGCCAGGAAACCCCTTGCTTTGCCTCGCTGGACTCTCCCATGTCCAAACCCACTACTCCACCAACCACACCCTCTCCCTTCATCTCCCCCCTGCAGACACCAACTTTACCATCTGTCGATTCTTTAACTTCTTCTTCATCACTACTAACATTGAGCACACAGAAAGACTTACTTGTGTCCTCGCCCACACCCTCTCCACTGCCGTCACCCCTGCAGGCTAACTTCTCCTCACCCTTGCCATCCAACTCCTCCAATCTCCACCAGCTCACCAGCACAGAGGATGAGGGCTTCCTGGAGAATAACTTGCCTTCTTTTACATTCCCTTCCCCGATCCCCTCGTCTGTTAGCTTAGCAGATGGAGGCGTGTCATCAGATCCTGGATGCCTTGCTGATGACGTGATAGAGGAGCTGCACAGTGCAGGAGGCACACAGTTATTGGAGGGTGGAGGAGTGAGAAGCCCAGTGCAAATGTCTAGCTACCTGATGCCTAGTTCTCCAGCAAAGGGAAAGAGATCAGGAAGAGAAGCCTCAGTTTGCCATCTTGAGCTGCCATGGCAGCCGAGGCAAAGCTGTCTGACAGGCCGAGGTTGGAGGTCACCCCTGGTTTCTTCCTTGAGTGACTCGCAATTGGGTGACTGCTGCAGATGCTTGAACAGCAGAGAGGGCATCACAAAGGCTCCAAAGGTTGATGTGTTCAGGGATGAAGGTACAATGACTTCACGGCTGGAACTGGTAGACGCAGCGGTGCAGACGATCTCTCCTATCGACTCCTTGTGGGGTCACAGGAGGAACATCTCCACATCCAACATGGACTCCCACTCCATCTTGGGATCACCGCCTGGATCTAGACTGAACCTGAAGTCCTTAGTGGGGTCGAACTCCAATCTTGTGTCCCCGTCCTCCAGCATGTTCCCAGTGAGCAGCGGAGAGGAGGAGGAGGGACAAGGAGACGACCAGACTTGGGACGTTAACTCTGCCTCCTCTGATCTGGAGAGGAGGAGGTCGTGTCTGAAGATCCAAGGTGAAGAGAGGGACAAGTTTGGGAGGAGGAGCAGCATGAAGCAGGTGCAGTGGGATGAGGACGGGATGACATGGGACGTTTACGGAGCATCTGTGGACCCGGAGGTCCTGACCACAGCCATACAGAAGCATCTGGAGTTCCAGAACAGCCCCCGACCAGCGATACATACCTCGAAGAAGAAGAAAGCACCAAAACCTCCTCGCATATCGAACGTGGTAAAGGCCATGGCCCCAGAACTGAATCCACCTGTGATGATTATAACGTCGGTAGAGGGTGAGAGTGAGGGGACACCAGAGGCAGACGGAAGGAGGCAGGTGGAGGAGGAAGGAGGAGGAGGCAAAAAGGAGGAAACAGCAGAAGCTGCTCGTAGAATAAGCAGAGCAGAGGGAGATAATGCAAAAGAAGACGAGGAGGTGTACGGAGAGGAAGGCACCAGCCACCCTAAGTCACCTTCGCGTGGGAGTGGAAACAGCTGCAAGAAGAGTGTGATTAGGTCACTGAGGAGGCCTGGATGGTGTGGAGGCTCCAGGAAGGCAGATGACTGATCCTGGAGACTAATCTAATGGCTTTGATTAATGTATTGATTATCCATAGCTGATCAAGTCCTCAGTTTGCACAAAAGCTCTACTAATAAACTCTGAATGAAGCTCAGAGAGACATTGGGAGCAGTTGTCACTTTCATGTGGTTTTATCCTGCTGTTGTCTACATTTTCTTTTCATCATTTGGTAAAAAGGTAGAGATGCAGTGTTAGAACATGTGTTTTTTTCATTGTTTTCTTTTTTTTGGGGGGGGG
The DNA here is from genome assembly GCA_005408345.1 of Macquaria australasica. Taxonomy (NCBI): domain Eukaryota; kingdom Metazoa; phylum Chordata; class Actinopteri; order Centrarchiformes; family Percichthyidae; genus Macquaria; species Macquaria australasica. Next base: position 104,089 of record SEMN01000462.1, on the reverse strand, counting down.
GCTGACTTGTTCATTGAGATTGTTAAAGCTGAAAAATGACTTCCACCTCCGCTGTTTTTCGGATACAGGGAGGTGGAAAGGATATAGGGAGTAAAGGTTGCTTGTTGTAAAGATGCAAATACATTATATATATATGTATATATATGTATATACATACATATATATATATATATATATATATATATATATATATATATATATATATATATAGATTTACCAGGTAGTAATGCATATAACCGAATTTTGTCTTTGTATCTCTCTTTGTATCTGTTTTTAAATTAAAATTAATTAAAAATTATTATTTTCTTACTTATTGCTAAGTTACTAGTTTGCTTAACTTTTGCTTAAGAGTATAAACACAAAACATAATCTGTTTAAAAAATATGATGCACTGTTACCAAGCAGTATATAAAGTAGCATCAATAATATTAAAACAATAACATATTCATAATAATATAACACTGGGAAAGGTGCAATTCTGCATAATAAATCCTTTTACTTTTGATACTTTTGATAGCTGACAATAATTCTGTACTTTTACCTAAGTACAAGACCGGTATTCTTCTGCACTTTTTGCTTTTGCATACTTTTGTAACATACTTCTTGAGTCTTTGTTTGTAATAATTCTTTGAACTTATTTGAACCTGGACATAAGAAAAAGCCCAGGAAAGATCTCCGACCCTTTACAGCTGACAAATGAGGGAAGTGCTATGGAAGCACACGTCAGGATTTACTCTCAAATATTTACACAGATAATTACACAGGAGGTGAGTCAGCTCAAATACGTTGTTTAAGAGTAAACACTAACTCAAAAACACGGCTGAGCCACTAAACTCTCCCTCCCTCTCTTCCCACACTCGCTCAACTCATTCACTGTGGAAAACATACACAAAGTTGAGTTGTATGTAAACTTGGTGAACCACAGTGGTGAGGTTTGACCATTCAGGCGCTGCCATACAGATGAGCGGGCACATTCTCTCTCATTCACCACAGAAAAAAGCTCAACTCACTAGTGGCTTCCACTGCAGTTATTGTTGTCATATTTTCACAGATGTTTTTAGAGCAGGTGGGAAGCTCGCTGTTGATTTTCATTATTTATTCTTTTTTTCTGGTCTTAAAGGATCAATGAAACCAAAAAGATTTTTATTTTGTGGTATCCAGCCATGCAGATATATTGGCTAAACATAACATAAAAACACTTTTGATAGGGATCCCTTAAATTATTTTTTTTTAACAACTGTGACAAGATATATATTGAATGAGTGGAACATCTCACAGTTGAGACTAAGAGTATACAGCCAAGCTAGCGGCTTTGTGAGGCTGTACTTAGGCATACTAGAGCCTTTAGCTAAATGCTAATTAGCATACGTCAGCATGCGAACATGCTCACAGTAATAATGCTAACATGTTAAGGTTTAACATGGTGGCATGCTAACATTTGTTAGCAGTAAAAACAAAGTACTCATGAAAACGTCATTCGTTTTGCAGGTATCTGATCATAAACCAAAGTACTGGACAAATTCATTTTGACCTGATGGTGACACTAGATGAAAAGTCAGGGGATCACTGAAGTCCTACTGATTCATCCTCTGGGAACCATGAATGTCTGTACAAAATTTTGTGCCAATCCATTAAATAGCTGTTGAGATATTTCAGTCTGGATCAAAGTGGTGGACCGACCAACAGACCGACATTGCCATCCATAGAAAAAACCTTTCAGTGCTCTCTGATGAAATCTTTCTATAGGGCAATTTATTGTTATTTATCAGCCAACATCTAAGCTGATACCTGTGTATCTGTCATAAGCTAATATCAGCCTGGCCGATCTATTGTCCTGACTCTAGAACGGACCCTTTCATTTCTAGTCTTTCCTCTCTCATTTGACTCCTCTCACTCCCAGTTCTGAAGTATGAATATCCACATAAGCCATTGTTAGGCAGGTAAATACACGGGTAACAACATGTTTTCTACTGAGTCATGTTTACACAGGATGAACTATAGTGGAGATTTGGGATATCAGAGTCACTTCCAGGTCACTATGTCACTGCTATAAGTCATGTGACGTGTTGTTTGTTTGTGTACAGTGGTGTACTGCCTTTGTCCTGTGTGTATGTTGGTGTACTGTGAGCGTACTATATGTATGTGAAAGTGCTGATGGGACTCCCCAAAATCCCCCTTTTCTCAGTGGCAGTGGAAACTCACAGCTGCAGGAGAACAATCCAGCGCTCAGCCTTTGTTGTGACACAGCTCATTGTCCCTGGAGGTGTGCTGTTGTGTGTGTGTGTGTGTGTGTGTACTGTACAGTATGTGTACCTGTGTATGTACATCTCCGTGTGCTTGCTGCCTGGTATAAATAGCGTGGGATGTGTGCCGGCCGGTGATTCTGTGAAAGACGATGGCTGTACCAGGACCTACTCTGCTCCTCCTTCTGTCTCTGCTGCTGCCGCTGCTGTTGAGCAAGGCATCTCTGCCTGCAGTTGCATACACACTCACCCCCGGACGACAGCCACAGCACAAACTCCTCCACCTGGGTGAGGGCAAACGCATGCAGAAACGCACACCTCCAAACAGGAAGGCTCCTGTTAAAACATACTTTAACATTTTTTTGATTTCTCTGTTTATTTATCTAGTCTTTTGTGTGGGGTTTCTCTCCTCCTAGACTGGCCTAAGGATTGTGGTATGGCTCACTTCAAGCCCAACATGGCTGAGAGGATTGTGTCTGGGAACGAAGCCAGACCTCACTCCTGGCCCTGGCAGGTCTCTCTGCAGGTAAATCTGTCTGTGTTTTGACGTGGTTCAGTATTTAAGGGAGCAGGAGGTCTTGAATCAAGGACACCAAGTAACTGACTGCATGAAAATGTTATATAAATAACTCCAGTGCACTTACCACCTGTACAAGAGGCTCAGTCTAGGGCTGCAACTATTTATTTTCATTATCACTTTATGTGTTGACTATGTTTTGTACAGTGAAAAATGCCCATTACAAGTTCCCAGAGCAAGCATGTTTTGTCTGACCAACTGTGTAAAACCACCAAAGATATTAAAATTAAAATTATGTAAATCTGAGAAAATCAGCAAATTCTCACATTTTAGAAATAGGAACCAGTGCATGTTTGGCATTTTTTACGGCCATGTTTCTGTAAGAGATATAAATTAAAATGGCCATCTCTGAGCTGGCCAGTAAAATAATCTCACATCACTGAGGAGGCTGTCTGGTTGTCTCATAGGTTCGTCCCAGGGGAAGTAAACATTACATCCATGTCTGTGGAGGAACTCTCATCCACAAGAACTGGGTTCTTACTGCTGCTCACTGCTTCCAAAAGTAAGAAACTCGTCCATTAACATAGAAAAAGAAACACAGAGCAGCAAATTTAGTTGTAGTTTGATGTTTGAATATGTTTTTTTAGTAGTAGTGAAAAAAGAAAACACAAGAAAGGCCTTACTTTAACTATCTTTTTGGTCTCTCAGGGGTAAAGCTGAGGATGCTGGGAGCTGGAGGATCATCCTGGGGAAGCACCAGCTGAAGCGCTCAGAGAAGGCAGAGAGGGTTTTCCCCGTGAAGAGAATCTACCGGCACGAGAACTTCCGTTACCCCGCTCACAGCGAGCTGGACTACGACATTGCCCTGGTGAAGGCTGGCACAGATATCATCCCTTCAAACTTCATCCGCTACGCCTGCCTGCCGCGCAAGCAGACCAGCCTCAACCCGGGACACTACTGCTGGGTCACAGGCTGGGGAGACACCCGGGGTGAGTGGAGCAAAGGGGATATAAAAGAGAGGGGGAAAAGCTGTGGAGGAAGGTCCACTGATCAATCTTGGCAAACAAGACTGAGTCTGCAGTCATACTAACTTTTCTGTAGGACTGTACTCGGGCGTAGTGGGGCTTTGAGCTAAATGCTAACATTATGGAAGCAAAGAAAGGCCATAATAATTAGAATCTTATAAGCAACTTAATACCCAATTGGCTGACTTTAACCATGACTGAATACTTTCTTACTTAATATAAATACAACCAAATTTATAGCATTAAAATATTTTACTATGAAAACCATCTGTCTGAATTTATGTGGCTTTAGTTTCCCTCTACTTAAATCTATTTCAGAAATTTGATTTTATTCACAGGGTTCACAAATTTAGAAAATTCAAGAGTTCAATATTCAAAAAGACTTAATTCAAGTTTCTCAAATTCAATAGGTTATTTTTGAATCAACATATTTAAGTAAAACAAATAAGGTTGCTAAAATCAGACTGGTGAAATTCAGAGACTAAAATTAAAGATGAAAAATTCACACTTGAACATCAAGGCTCCTGAGGAAACTTGAAATGACCTTCTGTAAATGTTAAACCACATAAATGGAATTAAAACCACATAAATTCAGATATCACTTAATGCTATCAATTCAGTGGTGGTAAAGTTTCACCATTACGTTTTCAGTTTCTTTTAACATTCAAATTATTATGGCCTTTCTTTGCTTCCATATAATGTCATTACACTAACATGTTGATGTTTACCAGGTATAATATTTACCACATTTGCCATCTTAGTTTAGCATGTTCGCATGCTAACATTTGCTAAATAGCTCTAAACACAAAGTACAGCTGAGGCTGATGGGACTGTCATTAGTCTTGCAGATATTTGGTCATAATCCAAAGTCTTGGATAAATCAGAATTTTGACCTGATGATGGCGCTAGATGAAAAGGCAGGGAAAATTATTACAATTCATCCTGAGGGGACCACGAATGTCTGAAAAATTCATGGAAATCCATCCAGCAGTTGTGGAGACATTTAACTCAAAATTACATATGTGAACCTGCTGGTGGTGCTAGAGGAAAACCCAGGGCATCATCAAAATCAGCAGGGTTCATCCTCTGGGGAACATGCATGTCTGTACAAAATGTCACGACCATCTGTCCAATAGTTGTGGAGATATTTCAGTCTGGACCAACATTACCATGCTGCTAGCGTGGCTAAAAAGTCAAGAGAAGTAGAAATCAAAATGCAGTTTAAATTGCTTAAATGTTGTTCTTGAACACATTTCAGGAGGGAAGGAGAATGTGTCTCTGGCAGAAGCCCTGAATCAAGCCCGCCTGCCCATCATTGACTTCAAGACCTGCCGGCAGAAGAAATTCTGGGGTGATCGTGTCCGAGACTCCATGATCTGTGCCGGGTTCAGGGACAAAGAGGACCCACCTGCTGCATGCCAGGTAGGACTGAGATTTACAGACAATGTTGGAGGTAGAAGTGAGAATTAATTTTTTTTTTTTTTTTTAAATCTCATCTCTCTGCTTCTTCCTTCTTCCTCTCCCAGGGCGACTCTGGTGGTCCTCTGCTGTGCCAGGTGGGGCAGGACCGCTGGGAGGTGCACGGCGTGGTGAGCTTCGGCCCCATTGGCTGCACCGTTGAGAACAAACCCAGCGTTTTCACCCGCACCGCCGCCTACATCCCCTGGATCGAGGCAACACGCATCAGGGACTTCTTCCTGCACTAAGTGGGACACCTGACTCAGCGCTGACAGCCAACATAAGCTCTGCTGTTTTATGTCTGATGTCTTCAGATGACAGCAAACTGTTTATTTAAAAAGTCTCATCGCCACAGTTCATTCATGTTCCACCGACACGTTCACCATTTCTGGAACTTAGAACCACTTCAAAATGTAAATAGATGTTCTGAATGTGCAATAATTGTTTTCTAACACACCACATTTTACAGTCTACTGTGCACTACTCTGGTTTGAACAGCAGAAAGTTGTGACAGAGCACTGCACAGTACTACTCATGACCTTTTACATCCAGTCTACATTTGCGCAATAAAATTGGTTAAAAGCAAAATCATTGTCAACATTTTCCATTATTTTATTATCATTTTTAACAGTGGATTTATGGAGACACAAACAGCACTTCCAGTTCAGCTCTACAGTGAGTTCTTCTTATGCTTCAATAAATACAGGAGTAAAACTGACAGTGTTTGCAGATCGTGGTTGAAAATCTCCATGCTCTTCTACAAGAGAAGAGTCTTTCAGTCCAAAATCAGAACATGAATCCACTGCCGTTCATCTGGTGAACCACACACACACCAGATGTCACAAGTCACCTTACAAATTGGCTCGTTTAACCCAAAATGTCATGGGTTAATTGATTTCAAAACTAGCATCAACGAAGACTAATAAGTCTCCAATAAACAATGATATATCAAATGAGACACCTCTATACAACATCCTCACAGGGTCTTCTCATTACCGATCAGATCAGAGACAGGAATACCTCAGAGGATAAAGACAAATGAAGAGAGGGGTGTTATAGGACGGTCTACATCTGGATTTCCAGTGGAATTTAGTCCGCATTTTCACATCTTCTTTTCAAATGCATATTTGAATTCCCAGAAAGCACACTGCATTTGACCAGAGTCTAATTCCTCTTAGCGCTGTGGTTAAAGGCTGTGTCCTGGAGAGATATTTGGCCCTAATGTGGAAGCAGGTGTGTGTGAGAGAGGTCAGTACAGCCTGGAGGATGATGAGGTGCCGGTGATGTGGTCCCAGTTGTTGTAGAGAGCATAGGCACCAGACAAGGCTAAACCAGCCAGACCTCCTCGGGCTACACCCTTCAGGCCACCTGCAAACACACAGTAGTAACAGAATGAGCGATGAAGCTGTGTATGAGCATAAAAGAAATATGCATCACAACCATCTGCCAAACAGTAACTTCTGGAGATAAATCTTGTTATTTTAATTTACCCAAAGTACCAGAGGGTTAGGACTCGACACACTACCTCAGACCATGTAGGCTAATGTGTCAACTCTCAAAAAATGAGATTTGTTTGACCTTTAGGTGCTTTCCAATGACGATCTCAATATCAGTGCATTTATTGCAATGCCCTTTGTATGTCACAACATGCCTACAGAGCATTTACATAGTATAAGATAAATAAAAACAGGTGGTGAAATTAGCACTGCAATAATTATTACAACATAACACAATGATATCAATGTCTAACAATACAGAATTTACCTCATTATTCAAGCAAAAATACTCTGTACATTGAATCAGATGGTCAGTCAGATGGCACTCAAATGATTAGATAATTAATCAATGAGTCCATGGACAGAAATTTAATCTACAAAAAGTTTGATAATCAATTTATAGTTTAAGGCGTTTAATTGGCGCAAATGCCAAACAATCACTGGTTTCAGCTTCTCAAATGTGAGGAGTTGCTGCTTTTCTCTGTTTTATAAAAACATGGTAAATTAAATATCTTTGGAAACTGGACTGTTGGTCAAACAAAAACAGCAATGTGAAGACTTAACTTATGGCTCTGGGAAGTCGTAATGGGCATTAAATTCATAGATTAACCAATAAATAAAAAAACAACCCCCAGACAATAATCATTCGTTGCAGCCTAATGTTCATATGATGTATTGGCTAACCACAATTCTAGTATTCAAGATGTCGCATGCTGTGATCGTTCAGTAATGTTAAAGTCATCATTCATTTCAATATTATATTTCAACAGGAGGATTGTATGGAGAGACAATAAATATGCACTACACATTAATGGCAGATATAAGAGCAGAAAAGACACCTACTGGCTGATTTAAAGAGCATCCCCGTCAGCGTGCCAGCAGCCACTGTGTTGATGTCATCTTCTGCTCCTCTGGCCTTCTCTATCGCCACACCAAAAGCACTATACAACAAGGCTGCAATGGCAAAGAAAAATGCACATTAATGCACAAAAGAGGGGAACTTTAAAAGTTAACATACCCAACATCAACACAAAGCACACCAATATTGTACGTTCAAATAAGTAATGCTTTCTTAGGTGTTGCAATATGATTTTCATCCATGACATTAGTTAAAATGCCTGATAGAATTATGAGAGTTACATTATAATGGTCTTACCAACAGAGCCCAGAGAGTTGGCCCATGAAGCACCCTGTCTGGTCACCATATTGATAATCCTGGGGAGAAAGCAAACATTTAGGGGACAGGTCAAGTGATCCAGGTGTAATATTAGGAGCAATACTACTGGTAAACTGAGCTCTGTCTCCATACTCACTGTACATTACGAGGTTTGGACCATGCCATGTCACTAGTCTCCTTCAGGCCCATCCTGAGACCATTTACAGCTCCAAATGCTGCTCCTGTAGTCAAACCAAGGAGGCAGAAAGGCTGAGTGAGGCATTAAGTTAACTCCCATTCAGTAAAAAAAAAAAAAAAACAGTGGAAACTGAAAACATTCAGCCATTTCAATTGTGTTTACTCCAGGTACACTATACGCCAAAAAGTATGTGGACACCCCCCCCCCCAAACGTGATTGTTGAACATGTCATTCCAAAACTGTGATGCTTAATCTGCTGCTATAACAGCCTCCACTCTTCTGCGAAGGCTTTCCACAAGATTCGTGGAAGCTGGCGGCTGCAGGCATTTGCTCTCATTCAGTCACAATATTATTAGTGAGGCTACACTACTGATGGCGGGTGACAAAGCCTGGCCGTCAGCGTTCCAGTTCATCCCAAAGGTGTTCGATGTCGAGGTCAGTCGCCAAACTCAAGGAAAAGCAGGTCTTTATGAACCTGGCTTTGTGCATGATTGTCGCACTGAAACGGGAAAGGGCCCTCCCAAAACTGTTGCCACAAAGGTGGAAGCACAGTATTGTCTTATTGTCACTGTATGCTTCAGCATTGAGACTTACTCTAATTTAAACAAAGGGATCTAGTAAACAGGGGTGTCCACATACTTCTGACGTATAGTACTCTCATTTTTACTACAGTTTCCCCAATTATAGCAAACAAAAACGCTCTGATGCGACAGGTGCTGGCGGTCTCTTACCTGTCATGCAGGATCCTCCAATGGTGAAGAAGGCCAGTTCAAACCGTCCTCTTGTTTTATTGGCGCCCGTGGGTAAGATGAACTCATCCGTGTCCTACAACACAACATCAACAGCTGCTACAGTCACACACACACACACACACAGGACTGGCCATGTTCAGCTGTAGCTCACCTGGATCAGGTAACGAGGGTCGACGTTGAGGTAAGGCGACAGAGGACTCATTCCAGTCACTGAAACGATACGGCAACAGAAAGATTAGCTAACTTTATATATTGGGAAAGTTGTATTTACTATAAATGTAAAGGCCATGAAGCTGGCTGACAGTACAGCTGTTAGCGGTAGCTTTGGAGCTAACTAGCTAGCGTTACGGTGAACTGGCGACGCTTACAGGGAACACCGGCGAGCTCTGTGTTGGAGTATTCAGGTGCACCGCCTCCAAAGAGACCGCCGAGGCCTGCTCTGGCTCCTCCCGATCCTTGTGAGTTGTTGTCCATGGTTGTAAAAGATCCCGAGGGGTCACCTGGCGAAACCTGGAGCCAGGGGGCGCTGCTAGCCGGTCTGGCTAACGTTAGCAAGCGCTAGATATATCGCAATACTCGAAATCGAAGACAAAGCCGATCGATGACGAATGGCTGGATTCGCCGCCACCAATGCACGTCGTCCTGTTAATGCGTGTGTTGACTCCGACGTGAGTTTTCCGGGTGAAAACACCGGCTTTTCGTTACGGATTACTGAGCTCCAGGTGTCGTCATGCCCCTGACCTCCAACAGCACGCTCTGCCGTAAAGCGGCTCCCGACGCTGAGCTGTCGTTAGGTCAACAAACCAACCCCGACCACGACAGGTGGAACAAAACGACATCACTGTCATAAACATCAGCTTCGTCTCACGATTTTTAGACCATAACTCATTTAAACGTGATCGGTAAAGCGACAAAACCGTCTCGATGCCGTTTGTGTGACTTTACGACATCTCCACAGATCTGGGATCTGTTTACTTAACCCGAGGACAAACTGTTTGAAGCAGCCAGAACAATACAAAACTGACTGCAGGCAAATAATGTGTTTTAATCAATCATTTGATCATATTGGATTTTACATATAAACAATGGTGGAAGAAATACTTAAAATAGACTATCACAAAGTAAAAACTAAAGTAAAAGTAGGCTAGGCCTAGGCTACTATCAGCAAAATATAAAATAGCCTATCAGAATCAAAAGTACTAATTTTGGAGAGTGGTCCCCTTCAGAGTACACCACAGTCTTAATCTGTGAAGTAATTAGTAAAACTAGATGACAAATAAATGAAGTAAAAAGTACAATATTTGTCTCTGAAATGTCGTGGAATAAAAGTAAAAAAACAGAAACACTCAAGTAAGGTACCTCAAAGGTTACTTTCCACCACTGCAAACATATGTGCGGATTATAGAATATAACATATGAAATTATGCTTTTAACCTTCCATTAAGTGAGTTGGAGTTACTCAAAAGCAGTCTGAACTCATGTGTGAGGTGCTTGTAGATTCTTCCTCTATTTATTTTGCCTTACCTTAGTGAATTATTTTTAGTTTTTGTTAACTGTCACCTTAATTTAAAAAAAAATGCTTAATTGTACAATGAATTTACAAACAACACTGGTGTGTGCAAATCCTTGGTCTATGTCTAAGTAGAGGAACATAAATATTAAAAAAAACCAGAATAAAATACATGAATATCAAAGGACATAGTCTTCAGGTTACATTAAAAGGTATTAAAGTCTTACAGATATCAACAGTTCTTCTGTATTTAAATACATATGTTTCAGAGACTTGCAGTATAACTGAAATTCATTATAAAACTCCTTTAATCATTTCATTGTTTATGATTCTTTACCCGTAATGTTTGTTAATCAGTAAATATTCCAGTTTCTCCTTCATTAGTCCACACATTATATCTACTGTAAACAACATGTTATTTGAGAATAACAGATTTTTCTTTATACAGTTTTTCAATTTGCTTACAATATTTCTGGGAATGAGAACAAGAAATAATGTGTTCAGTGGTTTCAAAGTCTGTTTTGCAGAAAAAGCAGACATTACTGTTGAAACTGGATCTGAGTGGATATACACCTCTGCCACATCATGTATTCTTTTGAAATGGCTTTCTTTAGCCTTGGGCAATATGGGGTAAGTTAAAGATTTAGTACATCTATTGTCTAAAGCAGAAATTTCTGATTCTTTTCATTATCAATGAATCATTTTGTCTATAAAATGTCAGAATATTGAGAAAAATGCCCACAAAATACTTTAAAACAGAGAAACACTAACATTTAAGAAGACGGTACAAGCAAATGTTTGGCAGTTTCGGCATTCGTTTTCTGTCGATCGACTAATCGTTTGTCACATACTGTTTTTCAGTGGTGGAATATAACAAAGTATAATTACTCAAGTACTTACTTCCATTTTATGCTACTTTATACTTCTACTCCACTGCATTTATTTGATAACATTAGTTACTAGTTACTTTGCAGATTAAGATTATTAATACAAAATATAAATACATTTATAAATGAAAATGTATTATTACAGATTAAACTACCCAGCAGTATATAAAGTAGTTGAAATTAGCTCCACCTTGCAACATTAGTGATACTTACATATTAATACATCAATACTTATAATCCAGTGATATAATATATATTATTCTGAAATTGGCCATTCTGTATAATGAGTACTTTTGGTACTTTAAGTATATTTTGATGCTAATACTTACTTACTTAAGTAAGATTTTCAATGCAGGATTTTTTTTTTTTGCTGTACACCTGTTGCAGTTTATTGTAAATCTATAATATTGTTGTTGTTCCTGACATGCGACACAGGGAGGCAGCAGAGAGCTGATAGTAGAAACCGACCACAGGGGTCAAACCTGTTGGGTCTGGGACTCCTCAGCCATTCTAATTAGACCTGATTTGACTGATTTAGTTAAATTTGCTCTCAGTCACGACAGATACAAGTTGGATTTGCATGATTCTGTTTGTATTACAGTAGAGAGGTAGAGCTGTGTTAAATAACCTGCACCTGTCACATCTGTCAGGCCTTTAAATGCATGATTTCCCACCTTTCAAGCCTTCTTGGTACTTACCCATGATGCAACAGAGAGACCACACACACGCACACGTACGTGCACATTTATGCATCACACGGTCCCGGCCATCTGCTGCCGGTCAAAGGGACAGAGGCACTGAAGGAATTTAGTGTGTTGGATTTCACGAATAACAGAGCATCTTATTTGGATTCTGCCATTGTATGTGTGTATTCAGAAGGGGCCAAGTGGAGCGATGAAGTTTGCCATTGTCGCCCAGTGTGGGTGTTTTCAGACTCTCTGGCATGATCTGTGAGTTAGTGTTCTCTGTGTTACTGCCCAGTGTGCCCACTGTCTTTCCCACAATGCCCCATTCAGTCCTGGACCTCTCTCTCTCTCTCTCTCTCTCTCTGCTCACACTCTCAGACTGAGCTGCCACCCATTTTGTGCCTCTGGCTAATCATCATCATCCTCATCATCATTGGGCTACAAACCAAATTTTCAGTTGTGGGATAAAATAGCTGTGATGTCATCTTAGTTATCTGGTTTTTTTTTATCCCACTCTTGTTTTCATCTTCTCCTTCATTTCCTCTCTTCCTTTCTCTCTCTCTCTCTCTCTCTTTCTTTCTGTCTCTCTGAGCTCCCAAACACAAAAGACAGAGAGGCCACGACAGGACCCCAGTGTATGCTGGTTGTCAAGGAGACAAGGAGACAGTGTTGGGTCTTTAAACTGCCTCAGAGGGGTGTGTGGAGTTAGGGGGAGTTGGCCTTATTTACATGGGAAGAGGACAAGGGAGAGAGGGGTTTGAAATACAACTTTTGAGCTGTTCCCCTGCAGCTTATAGGACTCCACTGTTATTCAGCTAGAATCACTCTGCCGCTCGGTCATCAAATATTTACCAAGCAGAGGAAATCTGGAGCTGTTCATTATGTGGAGAAAGCCGTGCATACATAGTAATGTAAATCAACCTGTCTTTTCCCTTTTTCTCTCCCATACACACACACACACACACACACACACACACACACACACACACACACACACACACACACACATCTACGCTTTGATTGTAAGTGCTGGGAGCTCTGGGCCCCAGTGTTTTGGCAATGGCGAGAGCTGACTGCAGAATATATTACCAGATGCTTGAAGGGTGTTTCATACCAGACTAGAAGAACAAGAAGGGAAAAAAAACAGCACAAAACTTGACTGAAAACAGGAAAAACAGAGACAAGAGTACACACCCATCCAAACACATGCATCCACACACACACACACACACACACACACACACACACACACACACACACACAGTCTCTTTATTCTCTCTCTCTCTTGCTATCTCCACTCAGTGCTTCTTCCTGTCCAGAGGATTGTCTGCAGCGGTCACATCATGTCCTGTCTCTCTCTCTCTCTCTCTGTGTGATCAGGGGGCTGGGGTTGCGGCCACAGCGCAGGCTCAACTCCAAGCCTGAAGTTCAATATCACCCCCCCCAACTCCACAATGAAAGCAGGAAGGGCAGGGAGAGGACGAATGAGCCACCCACTGCTGCATTCACCACGGAAAACCCCACGTGATTTTCTTCTTTTTGTGTGTGTGTGTGTGTGTGTGTGTGAAACCTTAAATGTGTGGTTTAAAGGGAAGTTTTACTTTTAAAATCAAGTGTCAAAGGCTCAAATTACACACCAATGTTGTTTCCAAATAGCCCTCTTTATGCTTTAATTTTTAAAGAGATAAAAAAAAAGAGCCTACTTAGCTACTGTGACATGTAGATTATTAGCGGTGGGTTTTCTGAGACTTCAGGGACAGACTGTGATCCTGTGTAATATTTACTCCGCAGATGTTTGAGGGCGAGCTTGCACAATCAATTTCCCTTTAATTCCCCAGCCTTTAAGTCGTCCAAACCTGAACCCCCACCCCCCAACCCCCCCTTTTTTCTGTTATACATGTGCATGCCTTTGGGAAACCATGGTGAGCTGGGTGTGTTTTGCTCTCTCTTATTACACACATCGATGTGTGTAATGTCCACTTAAAGAGAAGGAGTGGACTGAGAACAAGAGACAGAACATAGAAAAGGAGAAGTGGGAAAAAAACATGTTGCAGCCTTTTCCCTGCATTTTGTCTGCTGGGTTTCGTTTTTCCTCCTCCCTCGGTATCTAAGGAGTTTGGTGATTAGTATGCAGAAAGGAAGCTGATTTGCATAATTAAGTGCTACACAGAAAAAGCAACAAAGTTTGTTAGTTTTACAACTAAGAGTTTAATAGTGTACAAAGAGTTATTCCTGCTCAGAATACTTTAAAAGTTAAAAGTTCATTGTTCAAACACATATCTTTGTTTTTGTTTTTCATTTTTTAGACACACGTGTAAATTATTTTTTTTAAAGGAATCCAAAGCAGAGACAGATACCATTAACGTGGTTAATAATCACAGAAGTGGTAACAGTTAGTACACTTGGCACTGAAGAGTAGATTAATGTTGTACTACACTGTTAATTGTCACACTCATAGTATACAAAAGGCACAGAAGGCAAGCAATGCTGATCTCAAGTTAATACAGAGAACATCTGAAACTCCAGTATTTCAGGACATTGAGACATGATTACTAATGACACATGAGGGATAGTTATGTCCATCAAATTACTCTCTGTAATAAGGCATAATGTTCTTATCTGAAAAGGTCATTTAATGTTATTTTCATGTACAAAATAGAATATAAAAATACATTATAAATGTGTTACAGATGTTACGACTGCATTTTTTTTTCAATGTCAAGGCATCGGTTGGTTTGTGTGTGTGTGTGTGTGTGTGTGTGTGTGTGTGTGTGTGTAAAACTGTACCACGCCCTCTGAGAAAAGCGTATACACATGCAAAAATATATATATGGACGACTTCATCTCCAACAAAACAATCAACCAAACAAACAAACAAAAAAAGATAAAATATAACACTGTTCTCTTGAGGTATCCGAACCTCACATAAACATCTCAGACATTGTAGCTGCTGCTTCAATACTGCATTGCACTTCCAATTTAAATGAGCCACTTTTTTTCCTTTTTGGCACTAAAATCTGAATTGAGAAGAGTTATGGATGCAAAGCCCTAGAATGCAGGTGATGACAATTAGGCTGCGACACATTTCCTGCAGTCCTAATTAATCTGCATAAACCCAAATGACATAATTTCATTACACAGCCCACGGTATAGTAGTAAAAGATTAAGGTGTAACATTGTTCCATTGCTCTCAATAAATAAAGGCACTGCTGTTCAAGCTCAAACAATACTGTAGTGTGAAAAAGGCAAAGGCATCTGTGTAAGCCCTCTAGATTTAGACAAAAGAAGTGCAACCTTTGCTCTGTGTGTGCATCTGTACTGTACATGCTTGGCATTTATACTGTATATGTTGACTCATTATTGGGATGCTTTACCCATTAAGAAAAAGTCAGAGATACTTTGGCATTTTGGATTCCAGTTTGTTATTTTTCCTCACTGAGCACCTGTTACTTTACAGTGAAAAAGCATTTTGCTTGACTGAACAGATGGCTTTTTTTTTTTTTTAGTATTCCTCTTTCAAACGTGTCAAGGAGAAATAGAGATCACTCTAGCTCCGAGGTAGCACATAATAAAACACTCTTTGAAAACAGGAAGCACTGGAACCACACGTTTTTGTTACATTTCAAGGGAAAGCGTGTTAATATGTGAATATTTTAACACCATTTATAATGTGTTATAAGGAAATGAATGTTTGGCCCCAGAAAAAGAAGCAATCCCTGTCAAGACTGTGTGGAAAAGTTTCATACGTTAATTAAGTAAGAGGTGCCCGATGAGGAAAAAATGCTTCAAAATATCAACATATCTCTTGTAGTTTAGTGTTTATGGAGGGTTTCTGTGCTGCATAAGTACAGTTATCATCATTATCAGTATAGTTACCAAGTTATTAATAGAGTCATTATTATTGCATAACATGGACTGAGGGAAGGGCAGCTCAGAGAGACAGTTTGGCACAGCCAGGGATTGGTTTAGGAGCCCTTCACCAGTTGGGGGCCCGTCCCCAGTAAAGTCTACTAGTTTCACATGGCAACATCTGCTACAGATTGGGTTTTCGACTATGGAATCGTTATAAAACATTCTCAGACTTGCTTTGGACTTTTGGAAGGAAGGCACGTTTGGTAAAGTTAAGGTTAGGACTTGATGGGCGGGGTCCTGAGGTTTATTCCCATGATCGCTGTCATCTGGTTGGTTGGTTAGACAGAAGCAGCCGGGTTGTTCCCAATGTGTTGGTCTGGTTGGCTGAGCTGGGGGAGTGGCGGGGCCGTGGGCCAATGAGCACGCCAGCGGGCAGAGATGGGTGGGTCATCAGTGGGCGGAAAGATCAGAAGGTCAAGGGGTCATGGGTTAGTTGCCGTGGCAGCTAGAGTTAGACAGACAGAGACGGACAGACGTGGAAAGGAAACAATAAGGGCACATAAAAGGGGACATAAAAAGAAAAAAAGATAGAAGAGAGATTAGTGTCAGCTAGTGGCGTCAGGATGACAACAAGGCAGATCTACTGCAGTCACACAGCATGAGGGGCAGTACATAAGAGCTGCACAACACCTTCATGAGCCCTGCATAACCATTCAGAATGACTTACATCAACCACCGGGTGGTGACATAGGAATGGCTGGTCAGCGATGCTCATATGTGCTCATGAAGGTGTTTGCAGGGTAAAGTTTTAGGAGATACCCCTCCTGTCGTGTGACTGCTGCTATAGTGATACTACTCATGCTAGCTGGGCTACGTCTAGCACAGACAGACAGTGAAACCATGGACAGAGAGGGAGACAGCATGGTTTCATGTGGGTGAGAGAGTGACCTTTATGTCCAGAGAAAAGTGTCTGGGCCTCGGAAATACTTTCACTCACTGACAAGTAGAGCTATTGTTTAGCAGCAGGAATAAGATCTTGATGATTAACAGTTGTGATTAACTGATTATTGATTATGGTTTGATCCATTTGCTATGAAGTATTAGAAGAAGAGGCACCATAAGAGACAGTGATGAGAGGTTAAGAGATGATGATTTTAGAGGCACTTAAGAAACAATTTAACAATAGACAGACTAACTACAAGAATTTAGAGGCTTTGGTTTTCTTTAGAGATTTTTTTTCAATAGTCATCTTTATTGCCTTTTAGTGTTTTTTTGTCCATCGTGTACAACAAGAGCACCACCGCTCACATACACACATATATTGTAGCTAGCTAGTCCATTTCTATTGCATAAAACAGTTCCGAGGCCTGTGGATCGAGAAGGTCACCTCATCTTAAATAGACAAAGCCAAAACACTGCCTTCACTGCCACCTTCGTGGTGACTAAAACAGCAGTAGCTACACACCTTGAATAAAGTTTGAAGTTTACATGGAGACACTTCATCTATAAAAAGCATATCGTAAAAACAAAAATAAAAATTTACAAACTAAAAAAACTAAAAAAAAAAAAAATACTACAAGTATTTCCAAGTGATCTTGTTCCATAATCTTCATATAAGCACTTAAATCCTTAAAATCCCTATATACAAATTTATTTTGCAGCTAAATACATGGTAACAGCACCACTCTGGCTAGGAAATATATGAAAGATGTAAACAGCCCCAATGATAAAGTCCAGTGGGCGACTGATAAGACCACAAACAACAGTATTTCATACAAAAGAGCTTGTAACACAGACTTCAGTAGTTATCACACGCTGTGTTTTAGTAGTAAAGACCAAAGATCATATTGAATTGAATGACCTCCAGAAAAAGACAATCACTGTTACTTTAAATGTCATATAGTCATTGGGCACAACACAGGATTTAATTAATAAAAAAAAAAACATTTGTGGAAATCTACTGGAATGAAGTTGGGTATAAATAAAACTTCCCACAGTTATTTGTAGGGTCAAAAGTAGCAGTGAAGAGATAAAAAACCAAAAAAAAATCAACAAAAAAAGTTTCTGAGAGAGGGCTCCAAATCCAGAGTCACAAGGACCGAGTCACATGAACGGAGCGATCCATTCTAATTGAGAGGGTCCCGGCCTGCAAGCCGTCCAGTTTATCTAACAGGCGAGCAAAGATAACCGCTGCAGCTGTCACCCCTTACATGGTTCCTCCCAATCTGCTCACTTATTTCACTTTCACTGCAACAAACACTGTTTCACATTTTACACAGAAGCTGCTTCAGCGTGTGACCTTTTCGCCTGATACAGTTATTTCTGTTTTAGGCATGCCGTATTACAGACACATGTAAACTGAAATTGGTCCATTGGTCTGCATGCATGCACGCACACTAACACACACTACACACACACACACACACACACACACACACACACACACACACACACACACACACACACACACACACACACACACACACACACACACACATAAAGTGGCTGGTGAGCTAACTAACCTCTGTCTGGGGTCACTACCCTTTGGTAAGGATGGATTCTCTTGTCGTGGCGTCGTACCTTAGTGGTCATGGCACCTGCTAACAGCCATTGACATCGCCAAAACAGAACACAGAAGGTTACTCATCAGAAAGACATCAAACAGTCCACCCATGGCACCAACATCAGTGAAACCAGAAATGTACAAAAAGTTCAAGGCTGAGGGTGAAAATAAGTAAAAACAACTCGCTTCTAAGAGACAGAATTGTCGTTGTTTTGTGGTCTTCTGTTCTCTAAAGAAAATATTAATCCAAATCACTAATTTCTCACTAAGCTTCACTAGTAGATTCAACATCAGCTATAAGCAAAGTCACTCTATAGCTCTGTGATTAAAATAAGCTTCAACATATATTAAGTCACAAACAGCGGCGCTAAAATATCTATGGGTTCACTAAAAATGTGTTAAAGTTACAAGCGGAAGCTGAACTATTAAAAAAAGTTAAATAGCTGTCACACCACAACACTAGTCTGCTAATACAAAGAGGAAATTAACAGGAATGGACACTTGACTACAGAATGACTGTCGAGGAATCTGTCATCCTAAAGTATGAGCAAACTTTGAGTGTTTGCTCTGTTTGACAAGTAATGGGGGGGGGGTGGTCTCTGCAAGCCAGTCCGTGTGTGTGCTAGGAAGGGTTGCTATCGCTTAGCCTTTGGTTGGGAAAGCCATACCTGCAAAAACACAGGAAGAAGGGACTGTTAGCCCAGCAATGAGCTTCTGTATGTATCAATATTTGTCTCGGATGTATTACAAGAGCTGGATATGGCTGCCAATTTGTACCAGTGGAAAACTGTGGTACTGCAACGGAGGATCACTTGTGACCTAACCCGACAATAACACAAAATATCAGGTTTTCAGTCGCGTTTGTGCCATAAAGTTGCGCTAAGCTTCGGGCTTGGTTGGGGTTTGGTTATTTTCAAATGTAATTTGTAAAGAGATCTCTCTGTTTTGTTCTCTGACAGTAAGTATCCTCTGTCTCCAGGCATGTCATGTTTTGCAAGTAGATACACACTACTATATGTGAATGTTGTAAATTAATTGTGTGTGTGCTTTTATGTGACTTTTTGGCCATGTTTTTGGCTAGAGGTAATGTATAAAAGTGAAATAAATAAAGAGGCAAAGAGGCAAATGTGCGTTTGTGCGCGATGGAAACGTTTCAACTTGAGCGCTTGCGCTTATTCCAGTGGCTTTATGAATCTACTTCATAAACCTGGCTAGCTAGCTTACAGCTAACATCTGTACAGTTGGTAAATTGGCTGTTTGGAGTGAATAAACACAGACTGCACAAACAGTCAAGCGGTCAAATTCACAATTGACGCTTTGCTTTCTGTCTGTACACACCTTTAGGTTCAAGTCCAGACCAGTGCAGAACTTTACTGTGGCGCAAAAAGCATTTTCCCCATAAACTTCCATTATAAAACATGTCTATCAAACAGTTAGCCACGAACAGCAAACGAGGCCAATTATGACTTTTTGTATTATGAATTTTTAGACCATTAAGGTTCAATATTTGTACATTTCTTAGAGTCTAGAAATGCAATTTCTTTGTGTGTGATATCATCTCAATTTAAAGTCTATGGGGCAAGCGGCGGGGCCAAGGACAGAGACACAAATGGAAAGGTTTTTTGGCGTATGCGATTGGTGAGCAGCTTTCATTGGAGTCCAGTATCCAGTTCTCATAATACATCCATTGACTATGTATGAAAGTGATGAACGTTTGATTTCTAAATACCTAAAACTCCAGTTGAGTCAATCGGGTATTCCAATATGGAGGGCGTGAGTGTGTAGGGATACTCGTAGGGCGTGTAGATGATTCCAGATTCGGGCCCTTGCTGCACCAGTGCCGGGTGCGGATTGCCTCCCGGCACGAGGGCTGAGCTCTGGATCTGACGAATCAGAGGCATGAGGGTCGGCGTGTTGATGGGGGCGGGGTTGCGCAGGCTGGGAGGCAGGACGGGCGTCGGGCCTGTGATGATCCGAGGCGCCTGAGGGGTCGCTAGAGGGAAGGTGGCGGTGGCTGTGCGGCACACCAACATACAATAATGCAAGTTTGCGCACACCCACACGCGAGCACACACAAAGCGCGCACACATACAATAGACAGGGAAGAAGAGGAGAGGACAAACAGACTATTTATCAGGAGAAACAGAGGCATTGTTCATATATACAGTGGACTCCTGTACGAGACCCCTCCTTTGTCACCCACCAACCCTCCTCCACATGTTAACTATGATGTCATCCTTACGCGTCTTGACATTGGCGTCTCTGTACGTCCCGTTGAGAATGGCAAGCTCCATCAACTGCATTTTCTTCAGGTTGTCCTCCCCCTCAGCCTACACACACAACACAAGCACAGCAGCACAAACAGCTTACTTAGTCATTCATTCATTTGAGAAGTGAATGAATTAACTTTTGTGAGAGTCTGGTCAACAAGTCCGCAAATGTTACAGTATGCTGAAACTAATTATGATTCAATCTTAATGTTTTCTAAAGAGAAAAAAAGTCTGGTTTTTTTTTTATTTGTTATGATCCTAACGATGTCTGAATTGGAGTTGACCAGACCTTAAACACAGCCACTGCACCACACAGGACATATTCAGTGTCTAACGCTAGCTTCTTAGCTCCAGTTACAGCTCGATGAAAAGCTTGACTGATTTACAGTCGGAAAGTAAGGTCGGCTGGGTTAAACTAATACATATCATTAACTTTACCCTTCACACACACATTCACAAACATAGATTAACAGGTGTTCAGCTCCTCATTGCCTATAGACACATCTGACATCCTTTAAGATGTAGGGATTGGCTGATACTGTGCTGTGATTGGAGCGGGAAGTGACGGCTGATTGCCGCAATAGAAATCCCCCTGCTGGTCTTTTCAGTCTGTTTCTATTGTTGCAAATAATGCAGAGGGAAAAAAGGAAGGAGCCTTGTGATTTCAAAACATGTGCTTTTGTGATTGTGTGTCAAAGGGATCATATAGAGAGTGTGTGTCCCTGTGTCTGTACGTCGATGTCTGTGCAATGTTCCAACGTGTTTCTTATTTGTCGTCATGTTTGTGCACATTTATGCATGTATGTGTGTCTGTAGGGGGGGAAGTAGGTGGGCTGGAGAATGTGAGAAATGTTGAGGAGTGCAATCAAAATGTCCTCTTGTGTGGACAACAACAACAACAAAAAAACCCAAGAGAGAAAAAGGAATACTGTAGCCAGTAGTTGGGAATGAAGTGAGTTGTGAACGAGTGAAAGGAGTGATGGAGTGGGGAGAACAAGTGAACAGACTCTCCATTCATTCCCTCAGCCTTTCAAACAACCCGGGGTTACCATGGAAACCCCTTTATGCGTGTTCCCTAATTACCCTAACCCCTTACACATACGCTCTCATACACACAGAGACATACACACACACACACACACACACACACAAAAACACAAAAAAGACACAAACACACAGTTTTTGGACTGACAATCCCCTTCCCCCTTCCATGCATACCAACACTGTGAACTCTCATCCAGTCACACACAGTTTTTCCATCAGTCCAGTCCATAATATTTGATGCTGAGGGGTTCAGACTGATACTCACAGCAGGCACGAGAAGTTTCTTGACCTCGTTGATGGCCCGCTGGAGTTTGATCTTGGCCCGGTTGTGTGTGTCCTCCACTGTGATCAGGACGTGGAGGTCCTCGCTAAGGTGCTCCCAGTTGGGCTTCCCTCGGTTCATCTCCTCCTGAAAAACATTTTAAAAGCTCGGTTTGAATGTGCCACACAAGCTCAGTGCATTACTGGAGAGAGGGAACAGGATTTCACTTTTCTTCTTGTTTGGCTCAGTTTTTGGATGGGCCTCAAACCACGCACAAACACACACACAAGGCTCAAGGTCATGTAATGCAGCTTTGGAAGCGTTATCAAACTCATGTTGCTCTTCAGTGGTTACACAAGCTTGGTGTTGCATTTTATTGAAGGCCCTCTGATTCTTTCTGTAACATTTGTTCCAAATCACACCATTTTTTGCCACTGCTTTGTATCTTATCTATTCCGTTACTTTATTAAAACCAGTGCTGAAATGATTAGTCAATTAAGTGATATTCTGATGTTGTTTCAATGACAATAACAGCATTTGTGACTGAATAATCATTTAGTAAGTCATTATCAAATAGAAATGCCAAATATTGACACTGTTGCTGGTTGTATTTGTTGATCCCCTTCCCTGTTGTTCATATAACAAAACAGGTGCACATGATTACTCCATTCCAATTGTCTGTTTTGGATAATCTTGTTTTCCAAATACCAAACAAAAGCTGGATTAACTGCTTTTCTCTGTTTCAGATCATTGTAATTTTTCCCCCAAGTTCATCAGTCAGTCTGTTTAGGCTCTGGGAACTTGTGATAAGCATTAGTTATTGCAATGTCGGTCGGTGGTTTGGTCGGCCATTCCACCACTTTGGTCCAGACTGAAATATCTCAGCATCCATTCTAAATGGATTGTCATGAAATTGTGTTTAGACATTCATGGTTCCCAGAGGATGAATCCTGAATCCTTTTGTGATCCTCTGACTTTTCCTCTAGTGCCACCATGAGGTTGACATATTTGGTTCTGAGTAAAATGTCTTGGATAGACTGTCATGAAATTTGGAGATTCATGTCCCCCTCAGAATTAATCCACCTAATAGCATCTCTAAAGCTCACTAATTAACAAATCATATCTTGTTTGTTTAATACGTACAAAAAGTTGTGGTTTTATGCGGGGTTCAGCTGCCAGCATGCTTCTTCAGAAGTGGTTGTCAGATGGTCGAATAGCTTCAGAAACCCCCTGCCCTCACCTTTCTAACATCAGATGAGGGGTGGCTGTGTCCAACTATTTTTGTAACTATCCGAAACCGACATTCACACCTACTTCAAGCCAGTTTTGCCCAGCTGTGCAGAATGAGCAGCTGGAGGTGAGAAAGTAGCTGGATTTGAACTTCTCTCCCCCAGGCTCTTCATTTGTTACAATTTCTGTCACTTTTCATGTGAATAACGGAGTGCAACACTATGAATGTCTTCCAGGAGAGACTGTCTAAAAATGTGCGCCGTTATCTCCATATTTAAACAATCATCGTGTCTCCCCCCTCTCTATGACGGCCAGCTTTTTACTTCACCTTCGAGTGACGTGGTCGGACAACACATCGTACGAACTAGTTATGTTCGAGTATAACCTGACTTTTATGTGCTGGAACTATTTCTTGGCCGGGCGCAGTGGCTTCCTATCCAGGCTAGCTGTTTCCCCCTGCTTCCAGTCTTTATGCTAAGCTAAACTAACCATCTCCTGATTGTAGCTTCATGTTTAATGGACAGATATGAGAGTGGTGTTGATCTTCTCATCTAACTCTCGGCAAGAAAGCAAATACAAATCCCGAAATGTCAAACCATTCCTTTCCATAGAGCTTTACAGAACTGCTAATGTGGCTCACATTTTTATAGCCTGAACTATCAGTTAATCAAAAAATCTAAATAGACGAATCTATAATGAAAATAACCGTTAGTTGTAGCCCCAGTTAAAACTGAACTTATGAAGTCTTCTGTCTCAGTATTGTGTGCTGGGACATTGTATCCTCTGTGGATGTTTTGTCAAGTGAGATGTATCATTTTGAAAAACACCAAAAGTCAACATCTTTCTCTCCTCTCCCACTGTGCCTCTGTTTTCCTTCCTCTCTGTCTCTGTGTGTGTCTGTGTGTGTCTCTCTCTCTCTCTCTCTCTAAGGGGCGTGCGGGGTAGGGAATGTTCTGGAGAGAGAGGGTGGGTTGGAATGCTGGACTTGCTCCACCTGCCGTTTGGAAAGCTTGAGCCGACTCCGTCCAACAGCAAACACCAGGGGAGAGGAAGGGAGAACAGATGGACTGAACACCAGGACAGGAGAGAAAAACTGAGCACCAAAAACTCATTGTGAGAGAAGGGTGGATAGATACTGTAGACAGACAGATAGATAGACAGACAGACAGACAGACAGACAGACAGACAGACAGACAGACAGACAGACAGACAGACAGATAGATAGATAGATAGATAGATAGATAGATAGATAGATAGATAGATAGATAGATAGATAGATAGACAGACGGACGAAAACAGGCTTTTGCATGTTTCAGCGCTTTTTCTACAAGTCACAACAGACTCCATATTACTGCTGAACATTTTCCAAAGGAAATCATGATTATTTCAAATTTCCGAATGTATCTATCTCATCCTGCAGGCTGCTTTTGGATTTCATTCATGTCAAAGTCCTCGCAAACTCATCTGAACATCATATCCTCATGTATTTTTGTCAGTTTTGTTACTGCTGAGTGGTAATGCATCTCAAAATGAGAGCAATTTGAAGCACATCAAGAATAATTTGATGATAACAATAATGAAAGTACACATAACGTTCAGTGTGATGGATTACCTATCTTAACCAAAGATTCCACAAGTTGGTCTTTGAGATCATGCTAAAATGAATGGTAACCAATGGCTACCTAGATGTAAAAAAGTAAAAAAGCTATTTAAAGGAATTGTTTTAAATTTTGTGGAATACACCTATTCGTTTTCTTGCCGAGAGTTATCTGAGGAGATTGACACCACTCTCATGTCTGTACAGTAAATATGAACCTACAGCCAGCAGCTGGTTAGCTAAGCTTAGCATAAAGACTGGAAAAAGGGGGAAACAGCTAGCTTGGCTCTGCCTGAATGTAACAAAATCTGCCTACAAGCACCTCTATAGCTCACTAATTAACACACTAATTAACATTTTATATCTCGTTAGTTTTTGTAAAAATGACAAGTTGCGGTTTTATGAGAGTTATGTGTGGGGCTATTTCTTGACTTCCTGGAGTCCTTGTTTACGGTCTGGTTAGCCAGGCTAGCTGTTACTCCCTGTTTCCAGTTTTTATGCCAAGCTAAGCTAACTGTCTTCTGGCTCTAGCTTCACATTTAGCATACAGACACAAGAGTGGTATCAAATAAGCATATTTCACAGAATTTCAAACCTTTCCTTTAGGTAAATGTGATGTGAACATGCAAAAACATTCCTGTGCTCTATTACAGAGCCATACAAATGAAGCCGACTTGAACACAAAACGAGAGAGACAATGAAAGCATGTATCATGTGTGTTTTTGTGAGCGTGTATGAGTGTGTATACCTTCTTCTTGTCTCTCATGGAGCCCTTTCCTCGCACCATAATCTTGCAGCCAGTCTCTGCCTCCAGTTGTTTGGCCGTCAGTCCACGTGGGCCCAGGATCCTCCCTACAAAGTTAAACTACACAAAAGAGCAAAACACACTAACAATAAAACAAGGCCTGAAGGAAGACAGACACATTTTACATCGCAGACTCAAACTGTCTTTTTACTGTGTGTGTGTGTATTTGCATGTGCTGCTATGTGTGAGTGTGCTTTTGAGGTTTGTGCCTCCGTGATGTGTGTGTGTTACTAAGAGAGACAAAAATAGCTCATTATATGGGTGCTGGCTGGTGCTGGTGGCATGACAGGACAGCACCGTTCTCTTAACCTTATCTGTCACTAAGACTGAGTGATTAACTAGACAGCTGCCCCTCTGTGTGTGTGTGTGTTTGTTTCTTTGCCACTATCCCTGTCTCTCTCTTCTTCTCTCATAACATTTGTCCAGCCCCTTCCTACTTTTTCTTTACTCCACTGAAGTCTCCCTGAGTTTAACCTAATGCCCACTTCAGTAACAGTTGCTACACATTCACTCCGGCCTCTGTGTTGACCCACGACTCTCACCAACACACACACACACACAAATCCAGATAGAGGAACTGCTCTCTAAATTTAAACTTGATCTCAACTGTTTTCCAGTGCACTCCTGTGTGTGTGTGTGTGTGTGTGTGTGTGTGTGTCCTGTTAGTCTTCTGTCATGTGAGTGAGGACAGCCTGTCATTGTATTTGGTGATTGGCGAGCTGATGCATGGAGAAAATCATGTGAGCCATTCAATCTGGATCAACACAACTCATACTGAAGCGCTTAACTGTACTTGGTGTGGGCAGGGATGTACTGGATGGCAAAGTCTCTTCACTGCACTTGTCTTTAAGCTGCACACCTTTTTAAGCTCTAATAAATATTTATGGGTAATCTTATGGCTAATTATTGTGTTGCAGTGAGGGAATTTACATCGAGATATTGCTTTTTTGAGAAAAAAACTTATATTAATCTGAATCTTAAAAGGTCACTATAAATGATTCATTTTTATCTTATTGGAAACACTGGCCAGGGTTCATTATTGATCTATTTTAATTGTAGATTACATCAGTGGGTGTGAGCAGAGATGATCTCAGAATGAAATCAGCTTTTAGATACGATGTAAAGCAAAGCGTCCCCGTGATTAAAAGTCTCACTTACTTTCTGGCAGCCTTTCTGTAACTAAGAGGAGATAAGGTGACAACAGCGAAAAGTAAACAGAAACTCTTCTAAAAGGCCAAAGGTCATGGATTTGTCCACTCACGTCGGGGTACTCTTTGACCGGCACATAGAGCTTCTCCTGCAGCTGAGCCACGGGGCCGACAGCTTCGGGAAGCTCCTCCATATCCCGCCCGTTGAACATGCCACCGTTCACTGTGTCGTTGTACATGTCCTTGCGTACCCTGCCGATTTCTGGGAGATGGAGACAGAAAGAGGGAGTAAAGTTGAGTCAATTTAACTGGGGACGTCCAGGAAAGTGTCAATGAGGGACGACAAGTGTCACGTTTCTTCAGACTGTCTGTTTCTTAGGATGATGACTCACTGTCACCAGAATTACAGGAGGGTCTGAGTGTGACAGCAGACAGGCAGGGAGACAGTCTCAAGCATTCTTCACCACATTGTAGAATCTAACCACTCACTGCTTTGCTATCAGGCCTCTATCACTGACAATTTCTCTCTTTCTATTTGTTTCTCCAACAGTGTTGAACTCACGCTGTTCTCCCTTTCACTCTGTAAATAATGCAAAAAATAAAACATACATGTAAGTGGAGGTCACAGTGACCTTCTCTGCCCACCAGTGTTTCTAATGTTCTGGCGCAGTTAGAACAGTTATTCAACAATCACAAGACATCAAAATTCTTAGAAAACAGTAGGGCTGCTACTAATCAATATTGATTCATCTGCAGACCATTTTCTCAATCAATAAATCTTGTGGTCTATAAAATGCCAGAAAAATAGAGAAAAATCCCCATCACATTTTCCCAGAGTTCTTGTTGATGCCTTCAAATGTCTTTTCTTGTCCGACCAACAGTCCAAAACCCAAAGATATTCAGTTTACAATGATATAAATCAGAGAAAATCAGCAAATTCTCACACTGGAGAAGCTGCAACCAGAGAACTTTTGGCATTTCTGCTTAAAAATAACTTAAACGGTCAAATCTTTGGTGCAGAAGCGCCATCATAAATGAGACTATGTTTTTCTGCCGGTCTGCTTGTTTAGTGTTGTCTCAATGACCGATGCTAGCGTCTGATGCCTTTGTAATGACACGGTAGCACAATAATAACTGACTACTGCACTACACAAACACATACACACAGAGCCCCGGCTTGAACTCACGCACACACACACACACACACAGCAGAATAACTGCCTTGAGGCACAAATATCATCTGACCTAAGCAGGCTGACAGGCATGTCTCCCTGCTCTGAGAGTGATAAGTCTGACCGTAATAACTACAGTAGGACGCTATAATTACAGCCACAGCTACAGTGACAATGATGATCCTCTAATAACCCATTCTGACCTGTTACAGACCAAAAGTGACTGTTAAAAAACACACATACACAAACAAATCTGCACAGACAAGCAGGGCTTTTGTCACACTTCAGTTGAAACAGGGAGCAACTTGCTGGAGGAAAATGAGAAGTGAAAGAAGAACAAGAGAGACGAAGGAGAGAAAGATAAAGGGGGAAGCTGTAGCAGACCTTATCTTAACACTTCAACCTGTCATAGGCTTATATATAGACTGGACTCGGCCGTAGTGTTTCCAAATATGCCACAAACATGCACCCTGACAATATGTGTGACTGGCTTTGTTACCCTGCAGAAACTTTTTGGTACTGTGCCCCTGTCCACATAACTCAGGCAGAAGATACAGCCAGTCTGAAAGTGAGCATGGCACAATGCCTTTCATTCTAACCGTGAGTGTCACATTATCATGTGTGAGGGATGAATGTGCTCTGCTGTCAGTCTTCAACATGAACACAGCTTCTGATGTTAAGTTGACCTATTTGTCAGGCTCTAGAGGACATCTCCATGAGAGCAACCTTGCTGCATCATAAGACTTGTTACGGAGCGCAAAGTCAGGACCTCGGTGATCCTGATGTGCAACAACAGTAGCGTCAACAGGCCTTGGCAGCTTGTAGCAACTGTTAGAAAATCACATTCAAAAAGGGGACACAAGCAACGTTTAAAAAAATAAGAAAATATGCCACTTGTTGCAATGCTGTTTACACATTCATTTATTGTTATTTCAAAATGTTAGACAAAAAACAAGTAAAGTGCATTGATCAGTTGTACAGACAGCATGTCTCGGGGCCTGTAAGCCGCCTCAAATCAAATATTTTACACAGTGACATGCTCTTGCTCCTGCTCAGGGATGGGCCGCAGCATTCACATAAGCCTGTGCATTAGGTCACTGGGAAAGACTAACAACTGTCTGTTTGTTCCCATCACCAACTGCCCGTGTGTGTGTGTGTGTGTGTGTGTGTGTGTGTGTGTGTGTGTGTGTGTGTGGTGAGAGAGGGACAGAGAGTGCTCATCCGCTCCTCTCATCAAATTAAAAATGTGAGTGAAGGCAAAGGACACATCCTATTCACACCTCTAAATTTTTGTGAATTTACAACCACAGCTCTATGAATGAACTCAGTGAAAAGTCACCTAAATACAACGTTTAATAATTCATCATTAGCACCTTTCAGTGTGGGATGGGATGACATTACTGTCACGTTTCCAAGGAACCAGGAAGGAATTCCTGCGTTAATGACTATTCAATAAAGTGAGTCAATAACGGTTACTTTTATTAACACTCACCATTAAACTCAACGTGTCTACCCAAGAAAAGATAGACTAATTTCCTCTGTAGTGTGACAAGTGTTTAAAGTCTGTAGTGGACGGGGGTAAAACCCCAAAGAGATGCCGAGTTACCTTCATCCAGAAGCCGCTCCAGATGCGTGAAGATGCCGCTGAAGTTGGGCAGGGAGCTCATCACCTTCCTGTCGTTCATCAGCTGCATTAGATAGTCCGGGTTGGACTTGGGTCTCTCCTTCACCTCTGTCTCCCCGACCATGGCGTATGCTTCTACAATAAAGTGACCTAGCTACTCGTAAAACTTATGGGGAAATTTAAAAAAAGACACGCCCTAACAAGCGATGCGAGGACCCCAGGGGATTCCACCGGCCGCGACCCGCTGACCGCCTCTCTTCTAGCTGATCAAACTCAAATCTCAGCTCCTGATAAATCGACTGTCCTTCGGTTAACGTTTCGTGTGTGTGCCCTCTCTTCTTCCAAACGGTCCCCCCCTCTGTCCGACTCTCTCCAGAGTTTGAAAAAGTTCCTTTTTGAGGGGAGTTTGGCTCTGTTTGACACTTTAACGGACTCCACGCACTTCTTTAAAATCTTCTACAAATCTACCATCAGCTAGAGTCCTCCGCACCGGCTCCTCCGCTAGTGTCCGCCCGGTGTGTCGGTATTCTGCAGCGGGGATCGAGTCCCTATCATATGATTACAGTACAGCAGCACGAGTGGGATGTCAGGAGCGCGCGGCGCGTCGCCGCTGTCACAGGGGAGGAGGCTCGTGCTCGTGCCCTTAGCAGCCCCTCTTAGCTAGCCCCCGCCTGTCTCTCACGCGCGCACACACACAAGCACGCACGCACACACACACACACACCCTGCGCCCACAATATAACAATATAACAGCTCTACATAGGTATTCACACCTGCTCTGCAACAGCTACTGTCCATCACAGGTCCTGTGAAGTGTGTGTGTGTGTGTGTCCAGGCTGTGACACAATGAGTCATTTAATTGAATGGCCCACTGACGAAACAGATTGATTGACAACAATGTTGATAATCGATTAATTATTTAAATCATTTATCAAGCACCAAATGCCAAATTTTCTCTAGTTTTAGCTTCTGACAAGTGGGGATTTGTTGCTTTTCTCAGTTTTAAATAATTGCAAATTATTATTTTTTTTTTTTTGGTTTTGACCTGTTGGTAGGACAAAACAAGTAACCAAAAGACGTCACCTTGGACTCCAGGTGCCGCCAAGAACTGTACTCAAGTTCAATTTTGAGGTACTTGTACTTTATTTGACTATTTCCATTTTATGCAACTTTAGCCTATAGCCTACGTCTGCTCTACTAAATTTCAGAAGGAAATATTGAACTTTTTACTCCATTACATTTATTTGACAGCAACTAGGCTACCCATTATCAGTGATGGAACAAGTATTCATATCTTCTAGTTAAGTAAAAGTACCAACACAACAATGTACAATACCCAATTACAAGTAAAAGTCCTCCTACTTAAGTAAAAATATATCAAGTATATTTTATATATATCAAATAAAAGTAAAAGTACTGGTTCTGCTGAAAAAGTGGCCCCCGTCACTGATATATATTAAATTATTAGATTTTTTGCTGATGCATCAATTTACAAGCAGCATTTTACTGTTGTAGCAGGTATAGCTAGATTTAACTACTTTATATACAGTTTGGTAGTTTAGTTCAGTGGTTCCCAAATTAGGGGTCGGGCCCCTCCAAAGGGTCACCAGATAAATTTGAGGTGCCATAATATCACTAATGAGCAGAAGAAGAAAAAATAACTATGGGTCATCAACAGTTGAACAGTCTTGGGGGGGTGGGGTGTGTGTGTGTGTGTGTGTGTGTGTGTGGGGGGGGGTCATGCTTTTTAATGTCAAATCTTAATCTGTAAAGTATTGCTGTCAGAAAAGTGTAAATTAAAAAGTACAATATTTTTTCCTGAAATGTAGTGAAGTAGAAGTAGGCTATAATATATAGTATATGGAGCAGTTAAAATTAGCTCCACCTTGCCCATACTTACATATTAATGTATCATTAACAATATAAATGTTATTATGACAGGGGCCATTTTACATAATGAGAACTTTTACTTTTGACACTTTAAGTACATTTTGCTGATAATACAAACTTCACAATTAAAATGCAGGACTTTAACTTGTGATGGAGTATTTTTAAAGTGTGGTATTAGTATTATTATTAGGTATAGTGTGGTCAAGGAAATGATCTGAATACTTCTTCAACATGAACCTCTCCTCTCCTGTTCACACCCTCCACATTCAGGACTTTTGTCAGGGATCCTGAAATAATAAGAAGGTGTGATGTGTGCGTTGGTTCTCTCTGGGTGGCTGCTGCTGCACGGGCAAGAGAAACGTTATTGCAGAAGGAACAGATAGGTGTGAGGGTCTAAACTTAACTTGCTGTAAATCACATGTGCACGCACGCACATACATACCACACAGGCGAGACAATATGTGTGCCCATGCATGCCTTGACTTAAGCCTTTTGTCAAGGGCCCTCCCACCTGGTTTCTCTCCTCTGTCCACTGTTATACTCAGTGTGTTTTTGCGTTGTAAGACTAAACTTATGATTGAGGCTGGGTGGGATGAAGTGTGTGCATGTGTGTGTGTGTGTGTGTGTGTGTGTGTGTGTCAGAGCAGCAGGAATTGTAACGGGGGAGCAGTGTTGGTAATGGCTGGTCAGCTGGTATGGCGAGTATTCAGGGCGGGGGCAGTGCATTGTCCTCTCATAACTCCAACAATGCCCCTCTGAGCAGGCCACACATCTACCAGTCACGGGCCTCTCTCTCTCTCTCTCTCTCTCTCTTTCTCTCTGCCTCTGCTTTTCTTTCTGTCTGCCATATTTATTCAGCCCATAGTGAAGTGTAGAGTGAGATGTGATACGTGGTAATGTCCCTGACCTTTGGCTGACATGTCAAGGTCAGCCAGTAACCTTGCTTAATATGAGAGCACGTGCTGTTCATCGTTTCACTGTAAAGACATCCCACCTCGCATGTTCATTATCACTTTAAATAATTAATATGTTGCATGTATTCATCACTGCAGCTCCTTTATGCATCGTAAATAGTTCACATCAATTTATTAGTCACATTCTGGATGCATATGATCTAATGTACTCAATTCTGTTTTCTCATATATTCCATAAATCATTCTACGTCTGAAACAATTAGTCATTTTTCTGATTGTCCAACTGACAAAAAATTAACTGACAACAATTTTGATAGTCTTTAAAGTAATTTATTAAGTAAAAATGCCATCACCTTGGGATCTGAAAACATGTGATGGTCATTTTTAGAGCTGCAACAATTAGTCGATTAATTGATTAGTCGATTGACAGCAAATTAGTCAACAACAATTTTGATAATTGACTAATCACCAATTAAGCAAAAATGTTTGGATCCAGCTTCTCAAATGTGAGGATTTGCTGCTTTTCTGTGTCTTATATTGTTGTAAACTAAATATTTAGGGTTTTAATCCATTTTGTTTGGAGGGATTCTGGTTTTGTCTAAGGCCTACTTCCATCAGCAGGGTCAGTAAAATGAGTCTTATTAAGGTGTTCATTACATATAAAAGGACTTGTTTCAATTGTGTTTCTGTTTAATTAGCATCAGGCCAATGTAATACATTTTCTTCATCTTTAAGGTTTCCCAGCAGTGTGGAGGTCACTCCTGTTACATTATCAGTGATGGAAAGACACCCTCTTGTGGACTTTTAATGTAACTGACAGTTTTCAGAGTCAGTGGTCCAAAGTGTTGATGCATGCCAGCAAATTTGTCAGTGACACAGAGGAAGTTTGAAAGACATTTGGAGTCAAAATAAATTACATCTGAAGAGGCATAATATAAAAGTTGGCTGCACGCAATGAGCAAAAACAGCGGGAGTGTTGGTGAAACTCACAGATTAGACTGTCACGGAAAAGAAAGTGTATCAGCTGGAAACCAAACTACGTGTAAGAATACTGTTGGAGATCTTGAATGGATTAGATTCACACATAGTCAGTCTGATTATATAACCTGCCGTCACCAACAGAGAGCAGCAGAATACAGAGGACACACAGGATGCTGTAGGCAGCTTGTTTGTGTTTCTTACAGGGTAGTTAATAGATGTTGGCTCTGTGTGAGCAGCTACAGTATGCTGTCTTTTTGAAAGTAAGAACATTGTTCGATGTACTTTCACTCCTTACTCCGCTACACTTATTTGATAACTTTAGTTACTGGTTACCTTGCAGATTCAGATTAATAATACAAAATATAATCAACAAATAAATTGTGATGTAATATTATAGGTTATGTTATAGGTAAGATTTTATTGACCCCTGAGGGGGAAAGTCACAAGCTACCCAGCAGTATATAAAGTAGTTAAAACTAGCCCCACATTTACCAGCTGCAACATTAAAGTGATGTACACATGAATGCATCACTAGTTATCATCCAATAATATAATATACATTAAATGTCTGAGATGAGCCATTCTGCATAATGAGTACTTTTACTTCTTGTACTTTTAAGTATATTTTGATGCTAATACTTTTGTACTTTTACTTAAGTAAATGATTTGAATACTTCTTCCAGCACTGATTGAAACTGCCAGTAGCTGAACGTTTGAGCTGACATTTAATGTCTTTGGGACATTTGACAATGTTTCTTCTAAAAAAAATGACTCAGTGTTTCCCTCAAATTATATTCCACTTAGTGGGTAGCAGCCATGGGATTCAAAAACACACTACTGATGATACAGTTCATTTGTTGCAGTGAATCAGTAGTTCGATCTGTATCAATGCATCACATTCTAAGGGTTTTCATTATATATAGCTACTTCTCAACCAGTTACAACATTAAAATGCAGTTTACATGTAAAAGCATCAACAATAAAAATCACTTAATATTATTATGTAGTAATATAATAATATAACACAGTCAGGAGCCATTCTGCTGCATAATGAGTATTTTAAGTATATTAAAAATACTTCTGTACTTTTACTTGAGTGAGATATTTAAGGACTTTAACTCGTAATGGAGTACTTTTACATTGTGGTATTGGTACTTTTACTTAGGCCTAAGTAAAGAATCTGATTACTTTGTTTAT
This sequence comes from Macquaria australasica, assembly GCA_005408345.1. Lineage (NCBI taxonomy): Eukaryota > Metazoa > Chordata > Actinopteri > Centrarchiformes > Percichthyidae > Macquaria > Macquaria australasica. The sequence continues at coordinate 69,611 of SEMN01000462.1, read as the reverse complement.
ACATATGACACATTCTTTTTTGTGGAAAATCTCTAAAGTGATTCCTTATTTTACTCAAAACCAGCCTGTTTTTTTGTTCCATAACATACATTTTCATCCTACTCAGATCATTACTTTCTCTTGTTTGTGTTTCCGTCTCTGTCTTTCTGTGTCTCTGTCTCTGTGACGTGAGCAGGACATCACCTGCTCACCTGGTTGAGGGGTTCATGCTAATCTAAAGCCGATTAGGCTTCTTATCTACTCAGCGCTGGTTATGTGCTTTGGTCCAACAAAAATACCGCGCAGAGTTGGCCTCTTTACCATTCCTGCTGACTCTTCACAGCCCCCCCACCCCACCCATCTGCTCTTACTAAGCCACACTGGCTTTGATATCATGGCTCCTCATTCCCCATGTCTGGCAGAATATGTGGATCTCATTTCAGATGCACGTGTTTTATAGTTGACTGTGTTTCAGTAGAATGGATACAGTACCTTACCGGTTGCTATTTATCAATATATGGGTTAAAGGTATATGGGATTTGCTCATTCTAGAGCTGATTTAAAGCACAAAAAATATCAAGTTGTGGATGAAATCAATAACAAAAATGCAACTCCAGACAAACTCTTACCTAGAAAAGTCACTTGCAAATATATGTGCACGCACTACTTTGTTTGTGAATGCATCTGGTGTACAACTCCCCTCATGTCTTAACATTGGACATGTGAAGAGTCATCCCATGTCCATGTGAAAGCAGTAATGCCATAATTGCCCTTATCCTATTGACTTAAGCAGGAACCCTGTGGCACTCACAGCATGCCTTGCTTCTTGATCTCAGGTTTGTGTGACTCAAGGTCGAGACAACGCAACGTCCTCGTTTCACTGTCGAATCACATCTCTAAAATCCTTTATTCTTGTATACAATCAGCATTTCTTCCTCTACACAGACAGACAAAGCCAAAAAAAAAAAAAAAAATGGAAAAACAAACTTTACATGGATTTAAATAAAAGATTTAGCTTAATTACATTATTTTAAAAAAAAAAAAGTTAAATTGTTTCATCATTTCTACACTATGTACAAAGACAGCAACCCAGTTGTTATAATATACATACAGGTATGTGTCAATATACAGATACTGAATGCACAAGGGAAACATCAAAGAGGATCTGAGATAACAGTACAGGGGTCGGGAGCCAAGATTTAGCTGCCAATTTCAGTCGTCCTCCACAGGTTTGGAGTTGGCCCTGCTTCTCTCCAGGGCTCACATCCCAGTTCCCATGTCTCGCTCTTCAACCATGTGCCGCAACATTCATGCATAATTCATAGTGATTCATTCAATTCATAATTTTATTCCATCTCAGGAGCTTATCCAGTCTTCACTGTGGACGATGGTGGACTGGAGTATAAAAAGAGCTGAGTCGGGGCTTTAATTTGTTTGCTTTGTCTATATACAGTATCAGCTACACGCCAAAGCAGATCAACAAAAATAAAACTTGGGCTGTAAATATCTTCCATCTGCATCTCTGGCTTCTGTGAGAATTTATCAGTACATATCACATTTTCCTTGACTTATCATTTTGCACTTACACTATCATTTTTTGAAAAGATCCAAACCCAGAGTGCTGGAAACCAAAACAGTAAATCTCTTTGAAAGTATGCTGTGAAGCAAAGTTGGAGCCTGAGATGGATTTGTTTGGTTGGGAAAAACCAAAATAAAAAACCATAACATAACTCATCCTACTCATTATCTCTCTCTATGTGTGGATACACAGTTTATAATTTTTTCAGCAAGGAGTCAATTTGTAAAGAGTCAAAAAAGGAGTTCATAGCCAAATATGTGTGTGTGTGTGTGTGTGTGTGGGGGGGGGGGGGTAGTGTCTACATATTAAAAGTTGGTAGAAAAATGTAGGAATCTTACACGTCCCCTTCCTCTCCTCTTCAGGTGGGAGTGGTGTCAGTTTTTGCAAGAGGGGTTAGCTCAGCTCACCGTGGCGACTGCTGCCTCACCCCCCTCCTCCACCTTGCTGCCTTTGCCCATGGCCTTCATCTTGGCCATGATGTCGGTGAACGTCTCCTTCACCGTCTTCTCCAGGATCCAGCCCTCGCTCTCACTCTCCGGGTCCTCCGGGTTAGCCAGTGTGGACAGGGAGCTGTCCACGTACTGCAGGCCTATGGTCACAGCAACCTGCGATGGACAGGAACACATATCAGATCAACCTGTGCTGGGTCCTCGGAAATCACAGTGTCATCTTGTGATGAGCAGGGATGAGCACTGCACACTTTAGTGTCGTGTTTGTAACCATATCACATAAAAATAGAAGAAGAAAACTAGTACAATGTGTTTATTAGTACAATGTGACACAACACACAGAGATGGCATAAATTAGACAAGAACAAAATGTACAGATGTCAGCGAGCGGACAAACAAAACCGAGGTTATGACTTGTTTGTTTAAACAGGAGAACTACATATCAGTGTGTTGTTTTTGTATACGTTTCTGTGCATGTGTGAAAGTGTGTAATGGAAGTGTGGTGTGTATGTGGGAGTGTGAAAAGGGAAATGTGTGAAGAGGCAGAAGAAGAAGACAAAAATAAAAAAATGTATACAAATAAAAATATATATATATCTTACAATTCCTGAAGTATTCTACTCTAACATTAGAAATGTTAACAAGTAGTTTAAGACTGTGAATGGTGACTTCAGATCAGATTGAGAGCTCAAGCTCCAGGAAGTGGGTCTGCCCTTGTCAACTCCCCTAGATTAACCCATTACTCCATCTCTGAGCCCACTATCTGTGTCAGCATAGAGACGCTTGCATAACTACTCTTAAATCTGGGATTCCTCTGACTGTGGGTCTGATTAACTTCCAGGGTATCGCCCAAATCCAAGTTTTTAGAGCACGGGTTTGTCTGCTGGATTGCTGGGACACACATGTTATCTAAATGGTGCTATGTACTGTCTGCCTGAAGTGATAAAGGAACTCCAACCACTCAGCTCATCACTGCTATCACTGACTTCAAGGATTTATCTGCACATTTGTTTCACTGTTCTGTGTAATGGTGAGAAGATTCTTGGGCCTTAACAACAACAGCAACAGATGTTGGCAGTGGAGGCTCAGGAGAGAGTTGAAGAGAGGTGAGTTGCCATTTGGCTGCTGTAGGATTACCATTTGGGTAGAAAGTAGCAGGTGAGATACTGTGGGTAAGCTGCACGCACTGTACGTACATGCCAAAGGTGGTGCAGGTTATGTGTAGGGCGGGAGGAATGATATTCAGGTAAGGAGGATAGAGTTGTTTGGGAAGGAGATGCAGCAAGTGTACGGTATATAGATGGGAGCGGGGGTGTGGAAAGGAAATGCCAAGTGGGTCAAGGCTTTGCGTGTTGATACACAGGCTCTTCACCCCACTTCTTGCTAAACTGAGTCCTCACCTGACTCCCAAACAAGTTTACTGAGACCTCCCTGAATTTATTGGAAAATAGCTGAATAGTTTATTAAATCATCAAAGTCCCCCTCCAGTCAAAAAGGTGTTTAGCTTATTGGATGTATGTGCAGGTTTTGACTATAGAAGGCTAGTGATATCACAAATAGTAGAAACAAATCATGGTCCAATATGTAACTTACACAAGAGTGAAGAGGAATCTTGAAACCTTCACCACATATACGCTGATAATTTACTTTTCAATGAAGTATCCAGCATGTATGTGTCCAGCAGTTATACATTTGAAATGAAAAAATATTTGCATAATCATAGATTCTGGTAATAATTTTTAACAAAGTAATTTACCTTTTTTTATGCAAAACCCCAGAATCAGAAAAAAATATTATTCAAAGCAGAGTATTTCTATGTGTCACATATGTCTTAAAACATACCCTCTAAATGTCACACATCATAGTAAAGTAATGGTTAGCCCCATTTGAGACAGCTCCCTGGTGGTTCCATAGAAAAGCTCAGGAAGCAGCCGTGCACTGCTCTTTAATGGATGTGGAGAAGTTAACCAGACATGCATTTGCCAAACCAACCAGTTAGTCTTCATCCTTCAAGTCTTTTCTCTTATAAAACTGAAAAATACAGTTTGAAAACACTGTTGATAAAGCATAAATCTCACCTTGGTGTCGCTTGTAGAAGTTTGTTTTTTGAGTGTGGAATAGGCTCATTACTGCCCCTTGTGGCCGTTAGGGGGAAAAACAGCCACTACACCTGCGGCTCTCACCAACTGTCAAGTCCCAGTGGGTGTTTTCCGCCCTCCAGCCTCAGAGGGCAGTAATGAGCAGATTACGGCTCAGAACACCACAGTGAAGCGAAGAAGACTCTGCATTAAAAAACGTATTTGTACAAATGTGAGATTTATGCTTCATCAGAAGAGTTTTCAAACAGTATTTTTAAGTTTTCCAACAGAAAAGACTAAAAGGATGAAGGTGAACTGGTTGGTCTGGCAAATGTACATCTGGTTAACTTCCCCACCTCCTTTAAAATGCAGCAGGATTGTCTCCCATGCAGTGGATGAGACAGTCCCGAACAAGGCGAAGTGATGGTGTAGGTATTCTGCTGAAACTTAACATGGCGGAGCAAACTAAACAGTTTGAAGTGAGGTGGAAAATTAGAACATTTGCGTGAATATTTGTGTATTTGTGTTAATGCATCGCTGGCCCTGACCTCCAGCAAAGTGACCAGCACCACCAGGGCTCCGATGGTGTTCATCATGCCTCCATAGTAGGACAGCAGGGCTTCGCGGCAGCCTCGCTTCCACACGTTGAGCTCCTCTGTGTAGTGGTCGTAGCTGTAGTGCGCAGAGTTGTTGGTCATCTGGATCTGGATGCAGGGTCTGGGGGAGCTGGGGTTACAGCAGCTGAACGGGACTCCATCCATCAGATACTGGCCATCTACATTGCTCCCAATGCGGCTAAGAGGATGAGGCAAAGTGTCATGTTAGGGTCACGTTATGATTGGTTAGAGGTGAAAGTGAGGCGAGAGTAAAGGTCAGGGACTTGCCATACTATATCTGTAGTATGTGTGGGCTAAAATTAGCTATGTTACACTTCTACCAAAATAACTATAAGGTGTGATGTTTATAGTTGCAGTGTATTTTATCAATCAAATTGAATCAAATTCTGCTAATCAGCACAGGAAGAAAGTTTTTGAGGCCATAGTTAGTGGTGTTGTACTTTACAATATTATGCACTCCAACACAACACCACACATTCTTGCCTCAACAATAAAGTGTTGAATCAACATCTCTCTAACAGAGGCTAAGCACTAATCAAACACTTTAGAGAGCTAATGAAGTGGGTTGTATTGCTTGCATTGTATTAATTCTTTAATTTTCTTCTTTTTTTTTTTTTTTACCACCTGTAGAGCTTGAACACTGTCACTGGTGTACAATCATCAGTCAAGAACCACTTGTCATCAGCTCTTACAGTATGTTGTGTAAATCAGTTTGCAGAGTACTGCAGCAAAACATTCTGCTTATTGACACAAGTGCAATAAATGTGAAATAAAATTTTACTTAAAGGGCTTGAACCAAGTCTTCTTTTTCTAAAGTGTTTAAATATAAATATATGTTTTCAGGTTAATAACATGAAAATGTGCAGGCACCCAAATGAGCATCTTTGTGTCGGTGTTCAGCTGTGATTGATAGTAGTATGTCAATGGAAAGACACGTATGACTGGATCACTTATTACCATTATCAATTAGAAAGATGGCTGTACTGATATTTAAGGATATTTAAGTAAGGATTTGAAAAACTTGGGTTAAAGGGGCATGTAACTCTTTGAAACTTAGAGCCAATAATAGAGGCCTTTTCCATGATTACTTTCCTAGGCCTGTATCACAAGAGTTTTCACCAATCACCTCCCTATGTTACTGTCCAGAATTATTGTAAGTGGGTTAGCCAGTGTTTATATTGATTTTAAAATCCCAACTACAAATTGTTTATTTGGGCAGTGCTGTCCCTGGAGTGTTGCCAGGTCCTCTGCTGATTGGACAGGACACTGATTCTTGAAGGACATGGACACTGTAATCCTTGAGATTAAACACTAATTATGTGCCAACGCTCAAAACTGTCTTCATCCCAATTGTCCTCACAAATCTAACTAGTGCTTGTTGCCCAAAATTAGAGAAGATTTAGACAAGTTTTCACAAAGAGGCCACATATCACTGGACTGGAACAATGTACCTTTAATCCCACTTGTGCATTTTTGACCTCATGTATCTTTTTCTGTAGCTAATCACCCAAGTCTCTCCTCCCAACTTCATCCATAAAACTGCCTAGTAACCTCTTCTGTCCTCGCAGCCCCCAATGCCACATCCCCATTGCAACCTATTGCTGTCACCATTTCTGTGATGGTAATCCTTAGTGGACGAAAGTGAATAATACACCTGCTCTGACCTACCTTCAAATCCACTTATACTGAACTCTGACTTTGTATGGACGACCCCTAAAGCACCGGCCTCCACCTTGATACTCGCAGCCAATGACGATCTCCTTGAGCTAGTCTATTCACTGTCACATCACACATTAATGCTCTCTAACTTTTAATGCTTATCATGAGGGATTTAGTTTTTAGTCCTTGTCACTTACTCTTTGACTTCCTTTGCGCCGAAGTCCAGGTAGCGGTTGCTAACCCACTGAATCTCAAACCAATCTCTGTAGTTGTCATTTCCGCAGCAACGAAACTCCATCTGCATCAGGTCCAGGGTCCTCTTCATGTAGCAGCGTCCCGGTGTGTCCGTGTCCTTGTAGTACTTCATGCTATTCCTCAGCCCCTCAGACAGGGTGAACTGCAGAGGGATCCTCATCAAGAAACACAGCAGGGCCGTCACAAACAGCAGGGTGTTGAACCCCATGCAGAACAACAAGAAGGTCTTCAACATGGGCTTCCACTTCATGAACTTGGTAGGGTCAAGTGAGTCATAGCAGATTTTGCCTCCAAAGGCGTTGATGCCGCAGGCTAGTAGACCCATAAATATAAGTAGGTTGGGCAAGAAGTGGCTCTCATTGTTGTCCATAAGTTCTGAGCGCTTTCGCAGCTCGATCTTAAAGAACAAGCCCATGCTGAAGACCAGCACGGCGGCCATTACAGCGAACCAGTACATGAACCAAACCGTCTGAGCGAGCTTCACTCGCTTCTTCAGATCAAACTTGACCAACATCAAAGCCATGATTCAACCTGGGATGTGTCCTTGCCTGTGAAGAAGAGAGTCAAATGATGATCTAGAACAGCAGGAGCGCCAGGATTTCCAGATAGCTCCTTAGTTCAGATAAATGTTTCCCTGTCTCTTTGCTTTCAGGGTCTCCTCTGGCTGGTCCAACAGGACAGGAGAGTCAGCTCAGCCTGTAATCCATCCCACAGCAAAAGGGCAGAGATGAAGAACCCAGGAGGACCCGGGAGCAGCACAGGAGTGTTATTTCTCCAAAGATATCTCCTCTCCCATTGTGGCAGAAACTTTCAGTTTCACAAGGCTTTATTTCCCCCAACTTTTACTGGTTTTTCTTCCTTAACACACAGGTGAGGCTAATCGTGATGTTCAGTTCTCCTGGAGAGGTGGAGGATTGCCGAGGATCCTCGTGATTAAACTCAAAGTTGCAGTACGTCATGCTAAGCCCCTGTAAGCAGCATCATCCAATTTGCAGAAATCCCTCTACACAAGATGAGCCCGATCGTAAGCCGCTGCCAGGGGCCGTAATTGGTTTGAGCGTTCACGTGGTCATGGTCGCCTTGATCGAACACACCAGGAGCTGCAATGGCATCAGCTGAAGGCTGACAAAGACCATGGACATGAAAGTGTAGCTAATAATGGTGCGTACCCATTCACAGGTATGGGTCCACAAGTTCAACACAAAGAGGATGTCTTCACAGTGGAGCTGTGCTACTCAAGCCCCAGTAACCCATTCACAGAAGCAAAAGAGCTTTCAGACTCACATATCAACCCTCTAGTATGACTGAATATGTGATTAATTCATTTATAACGTCATAAAAAGCACAAAACGGAGACAAACTGGATGGGTAAAACATATGGTCACACATCAATAAATATACACATAAGATAATTGTTGATCTTGCAAGCTAATAAATGGATTTAAGTGCTCTCAATTATCTTAATGTCTTATTGTCACTTGCTATCTTGGCAGTTAGAATCAACACTATGTCTGGCACAAACATGAGCCAGATACTTATGCTGACCAAAGCCAGACATTTCCCTGAATGGCACCTAATCTGACTCCTTCAAACTTCACTTTGACTGGACATGAGAGCTGCAGTGCTGCTTACTGCATCATCTCAGTTGAGTGGTGGTTGTTCCTGCCAAATACATTACATTACAGTAATGCATAGGCTCTTCATGCCTCTTTCAATACATCTTTCATCCAGCCCCTCTCTGTTTCTTGAATAAGTTTGTATTTATGTATTTTTAAGATCATTTTGTTCATTGATGTCTGTCCCCAATTACTTGTCTTGTGTTGTTTTTAATTCAAAACCAAAAAACTGAAATATTTTGGTATATCTGAATATCTTTAAGTTAACCGTAACACTTTTAAGTCCCCCTTTTTAGCATTTATGAGCAGTATATAAACATTTAATAAATGTATAATGTTGTTATATGAAGATATAAGGACAGTTTAATGTGTTTAATGTACATTATTTGTCAATTATAACTTCTCCTATGAAGACATATTTTACATTATTACAACTGTTATACTATATTATAGTGTCATTCAAATTTGTATGAAGTGCATTTTGGATTTGCTTTATATAAGTTTGTGTTGTTTTGTAAGTGTGCTGGGTATATTTGTATACATGACAGAAAAAAAAAATTATCATCAATAGAAAACACCAGAAACAAAGGCTCCATGTTGTTGAGCAGACTTTTTATTTGCATCTCATTTCAATGACAGTTACTCTTAAATTTCCTTTTTACGAAGTACAGGCTAGATTTAGTTATATAGTTTTGCCCTACATGGCAGCAATTCTATTCCAACAAGAACTAAGTTAGTTTTTTGACATGAAAATTCTGCCTCTGACCATAACTAGGGTGAAATCTTGAGAATTAATCAGCAGGGGGGGGCACTTTTACCCAGAAATTAGAGCCCAACTAATACTGGACTTTTGAGACTGAAACTGAAGATTAATCGGCAACTATCTTGATTATAGATGAATCATTTGTCATTTTCAAGCAAAAATACCAACCATTCCATTGTTTCAGCTTCTCAATTGTGAGGGTTTCCTGCTTTCTTTTTGTCTTTCACTGCTGCATTTTGCCCTTAGGTTTCGATTGGTGGCTAAGCATGAGCAGAAGAGTACAGGCCTACAATACTTCAAACCAGAGTATAATTTTGGCAAAAGAGTGTTGAGATGTGGTGCTCTTCTGCACCACAGTACCACTGTGATTTGGTCTGATGAAACAGGTGGATTTTTTTTTTTTAAACATCTTAGTGCAGCTTTAACCTCGTCATACAAACTGCCCTTTTCCCCAGCTCTATAGTGATGTAGCAGTGCAACACAATCAGTGGATGACCAACTACTAAAAACAAAAAGTAACTCACAGTCACTGGCTTAAAAAGAAAACCTTCATAAAACCAACAGATCTTTGTGAAATAACATGCACACAGTTATATATATATATATGTGTATTTGGGCTGAAAACATTTAATTTGATCGTTTGATTGACATGTTACATGTTAAATAAAGGTTTATTCTAGGGGTCCCAATTGGTTTTCCTGTCTGCTTCTGGAATGACAGTCCAGTTAGGGGAAGGTGTTCCTGCAACGAGCCAGTTGAAGTCATCCACCTGGCTCCAGTTGTTTCGGTCCTGGTCTAGGCCAGACACAGTGAAGTCCTCCTCCAGAGTGGGATAAGACCAGGAGAATGGGGCGAAGCTCACTCCACGACAGTCCTCTATGATGGCTCGGCTGGTGACGTGCAAATACACCCGTGTGTCTGTGGTGTTGTGGGTCCGCAGCTGCTGACAAGGGAAGGCCAGAGTACTGTTTCTACAGTGATCGACGAATACTGAACTAGACACGGGCCCACACAGGATCTCACAGCTGTCGATATGTTTCAGGTGCAGCGTGCTGGGGGAACCAAACAGCCGGACCTTGCAGTTAGTCAGGTGAGTCAACAGCACGTCTCCTTTCTGGATCTCCTCAGCTGTCTTTGTCAGGCACACATTGGCCATGTTGGAGAAGCCGCACTGCTCAGAGGCTGCAGCTCCATCCACCTTGGTGCTACCAGGATCTGCAAGTGTGCCAGCATCGGGTGCAGGTGTGTCCGACGCTGGTGCAGAAACTTCATCAGCTGCTTTAGTGCGAACTCGAAAGGCAAACTTCTTTTTGGGCAGGCCCACCTCTCTGATCTCAGCAAGGGAGGTTTGGAGTTTCTGGAGAGCAGCCTGGGCTTGCCTCAGGTCGTACTGCGTCAGAAACAACATGCTGTCATTAAGAAACTTTTGCAGCTGCAGCGTTTTGGCCGTCGCCTCCTCCAGCCTTTGCGTCAACACAGCCCGGTCAGCTCCGGAGCAGCTGGACAGCAGCTCCTCGATGGACGCCCGCTCCGTGTTGAAAGTGCTGAAGAAATACTCGCCCTTTTCCTCCGCGACAGACTGGCTCTCTTTAGCTTCCTTCCTCCGCTCGGCATCCTCGATCCGCGTCTGGTGCCGTTTCTGAAGCCGCTCTTGTATCTTGGCGGCGCCGCTTTCACCGGCAAACCAAGTTTCCTGGCTAACTTCAGTCGTTGCATCCATGTTGTTGCACTGTCAGTTCTTGCTGAGGTGACAACGTCACACTCTCTTCTTCGTGGTTATAGCGAGCAAAGGAGCATACCGCCACCTACTGTATCGGAGTGTCATGGCATTAACTAATTCATAGCAAAAATCAATAAGTAAAATACTGTTTGAGTAAAATACTGTATCTGGTAATTGTTGAGGTGCCTGTCTAAAATAGTTTAATAAAAAGGTTTTTTTTTTACTGATAGTGACAATAAATGTATAATCAAGAGTCAAATCTCTATAAGCATTAATAAGGCTGCTTGCAGATTGTACAAAGTACACATTTGTTTTTACTACACGATGTAATAAAAGAGAACACATTTAAGTATAGAATATTTTAAATCATTAGCATTGTTGTCACCAATAGGTCGAGTAGGCCTATGTAGCAGCAGGGCTTGTGTATAAGAGCATACATGGCCACTGGCCAGGCTCCCGAGTATTTCCAGGTGTTCTAGTTATATACTAAGGATAGTCAAAATGTATAGATATGGCTTTTTTGAATACAATTTTTTTTAGTGTGTCAGCCAAGCCAAAGTAGGAAATGAAAGTAAAGTAGAGATGTGTGAATGTATTTAATATTTTAGAATATGTACTATTTGCATTTTGTGTAATACATATGATAAGTAGACATGACACAACCTCCATAGACATGGCCGTCTTTGTTGTGATATGATTTCATGTCAACTATCAGTGTTTTTTAAAAATTTTGACCCATTTTGTGCTATGTGCTATTTTTACTTTCTTTTGTTTGTTTGTTTTATTCTTTCCTGGTTTTGTGTATATCTGGAAAAGTGTGTTAGCCTAAATGTATTTTGGTTTATGGCAGAAACCAAATTAATCAAACTCAAATCAAATAAAAACAACTGTCTAACCCTGTCTCTACAGGATGGCAAATTAACATTTCCCTTGATCCTTGACGTGCACTCAATAACCTTTTGTTCAAATCTCCTCTTTTATACAGTATTACATGTTACATTTCATATATATTTATAATATTATGATATTTATATTTATATACAGTCTGTCTGTGGTGGCATATCAGAGGACGTAAGACACAAAGAGAGATGCTATAATTAAAAAAGTGTACTGTGAGTGGGATTTAAGCCAAATCTTCCAAACACAACAAATTGAGTACTGTATTAATTTAAAGTTTTGACTATCATATAGTATAAGATATGTGACTTAGTAGGTAACTAGGTAGCACTTTCCTATACAGTAACCATGGTCATACCTGAGCAACGTGAAGGTGTGGCACACACATCAGAGGCCCGCCCTCTACCGTTGGTAATGATTAAGTCTAATAACATTTATCTGCAATTCGTGAGGGCAGTGAAACATGCAATTATAAGTCGCATTAATATAAAAATGGTGTGTTTATTAATGACTTGTCGTTGTTTGTATATTCCCCGTTCAGATTTAGACAGTCGTACACTGGTGATTTGGGCTGCCTTGTTCTGTGCACTACCCCAACTACCCGTGCGGTGATGGCGAGGAAACCCCGTTGACAAGGCACTGCTTTTTCATGACGGTGAGTTTCCCTTTGAGTGTATTATAATTTTGTGATAAAAATTTCAAGGAAAAAACACACACAACCTCCTTCCTCCCTTCCTTCAGGGAGGGAAGAGAGTTTGAGCGGAGAGAAAAATCTATCCGAGACAGAACAGGGACAGTGAGAAAAATATATGAGTGGGAGAGGGAGAAGGAGGAGGAGGAGAAGGAGGGGGGAGCAAATTAAAAGTTGCCAAATGGAGATATTGGGTTTCAAGAGGAGTGAGACAGGAGTAAAAGGGTTTGCCTCTTTGAGTCGTCTTTATGTTTTGCTAATCGGGATTAATATGTATGGCTCGGCACGGTTTAGTCCCGTAGCATTTTCGACGAATTCTAGCCGAAAGACCCTCCGTCGCCACCGCGGCTAGCTAACCAGAACAGGCCGATGTTTGTCGTTAAAATGTCGCGGGGCGTCCAGTCCGGAGAGCTACCCGACCAGAACACGGGCTGGTACAGAACCCCCTGACTGAGTCGCGCCGGTTCGACATATCGAGACAAATGTGACGTTTTCCATGCTGGCAGATGAGCCACATAGAGGACAAATGAAAGCCTCCCCAACAGAGAAAGAAAGATCACGTCAGCGACGACCAGCCACGGGCTGGACGACGGGCGTTTTGTGCTGCTTGAATGCGATTATCATTCTGTCGATTCAGTCTATTTTTGGAAGTAAAACTTGCAAGCTGTACATTAGCTGGCTTAACTAAACCACCGGCGATACCGTACAGCACCAGTAGCAGGACCACAGCGGGGACTAGCTTGGTTTGCGTCGGAGCATGCATGCTAGGGCGGATTTAATTTGAGCTCTTAAATTATACAAAATGTTCAAACTTTTCGAAAAGGCTGGCTTTCTCTTGACGGCCCCAACCAAAATAGTCGATACGTCTGCAAATGCAGTGCATTTGAGCTACTACAAAGACTCGTTTTTGTCAGCACAGGCACTTGAGCTCCGTCTTGTTCTCTTTTTTTAATTTTAGTTGATTAATTTATGTGGTGCTCGACTGAAAACGGTGACCTGTAACCTGCACGTTGTAATTACCGGTTACGTTTTTGGTGGTTTGGTGATTCTGTTGGATTATTGAGAGAAAAGTGTCATTTATTTTACATATAACCAGTCCACATTGGAGCTTTCATGAAATAAAATGTCACTATGTTAATCGTTTGGTTTCCGTTTTCTTGTTGGAAAGGTCGACCTTGCTTCCTCTCACATTTTTGTAACACTGTCCACTTTTGAAGGACAAAGGAGCCTCACTGTCTGTATTTTCCTATCCCCCCTGACGAGAAAGTAGTCTATTTGGTATGGGTATTAAAAAAATAACTCGATATTCTGTGATATAATTTGCTTTAGCGGGTTTCTTGGTATTTAGAAGTCATTTTGCAGTCATTTCAAACTGCCTATTTTGTTCACTAGCCCTGTCGTTCTTTGTTCCCCCTGAACCAAAGATGGAGGCTGAACGTGGCTCAGTTGTAAAGACAGCCTATCATGGTAACAGCCATTTTGTAGCATTGCAGTTGTAACGCTTTGCACAGACTCAGGAACACAGCCTACATTTATCCATGATTCTTACACAGTACAAAACAACCTATAATTTAAAGACCATTTATTCAAATTCAGTGACTAAAGGAATTTAGATTTTCTGACACATATTTACTCACCATGTGCTCCACATCGCTTAAATACAACTATTGCATTAAAATAAACAAAGTAACTTGATATATATCCAAACACTCATAACCCATTACTCTGCTGTGTCAAATGAGTGCCGATGGGACTGTTTTTGTTCCCGTTTTTATTATGTAGCACCAAGATAGCTGCATACTTGCTGGCTGACACAACATAAAGCCAAAACCTCTTTCAATGTAGAAACTCAAACAGCCATTCAAGGTATAAATGGAGCAGGGTGGAGTTATTTACACTCAAATGCCCATTTACACTCTGCAGACTCGAAAGACAACCAATGTGGGACAGCAGAGGAGGGTTATGGGTGGGAGTTTGTGTGTCAGAGACAAACATCTGTAGGAGGGGATGAAGGCCACCCTGCCTTTTACTTATGTACAGATCTCCCACAGCACCGAATAACATGTCTGTCCCCCTCTTCCTCTCTCCTCCCCCCATTTCACACACCCATCTCTGTCTTCTATCTCACCTACCTCACCCTCCCAACACTCCCACGCCCTGTATCTCACACGTATAATTTTGTAATCTTACTAAATGCAGTTTCTCACCCTGCAGCCCAGGAAACAAAGGGCGTTAAATGACTGAATCCATGCTTCCTGCTGGAAATCTGTGAGTGAGAAGTCCTTACTACTAACATAATAATACACATGTTAAGCCTTTACAGCTCATACACTCCTACCTCAATAATAACAAGTGATCAATTGAGGTTTATTATCGTGATTAATGAAGCTATTAGCCATTGGTCCATACAAAACATGAATAATCTAATCTTTATTTCATACCAGACTTCTGCCATCTTACCTGCTTCATTTTACCCCTATATCCCTCTATAATCGTTCAGGTGTCATGGATGATGAGGATGATCGCCATCTTCTGGATATTTTAGGGTAAAAAACCCCTTTATAAATCACATTTATGTTATGGACATACCATGTCTTTATGAATAGATGCTCTGACATTTGTCTTCACTAGCCAGTTCACAGTGTGGCCACACATTTTTACAGTTTTGCTTAAATAGTTAGGCAATATTCCAAGGGTTCCTCTTTGAAACTTATTTTTTCCTGTTTTGTTGAATTAGGGAAGTTGATAACCAAACTAATGGCCCATTCACAAGAGATTTATTGTAAAGCAATTTCTGTCTCTTTGCTTTGGGGCGAGTTAAGCAATATTTAAACCACACATACGTGAAAAGAAATGTATATTAGACTTGTTTAAGGTTTGTTCTAGGCACCAAAAAATCTCTTCTGTGCCCTTTTCAGAGATGTGGATGCATTGAATGACTACCTCCATGGCAGCAACAGCAAGTCTGTGAGTGACTTTCACTATGTATTCACAGTGATTCCTTACAAAGTTTGTCTGAATAATTACTTCACTTTAATACTGTCTATTTTGTTTCTGCAGATTGAGGAGGATGATGTAACAAATGCAGCTTTTGGGTCGGATGGATCCTTCTTTGCTAGTGACACGGTGAGTGTACCTGTGATTACCATGATAGAACAAAACAAAAGCAGATTTTTGCCTGTGATTAGAGATTTAGTCACTGAGATTTAGTCAGGCTTTTAGTGAGCTTTGAGTAGTAATGCCATTGTTATGATTCACCGTGTATTGAAATGATCTATTCAACACTCTTAAGAGCCAAGGGAAGTTATTAGTGAACAAATATCTGAATATGTGAACCCAGTTGGTCCTAATTAAGGGAAATACACTATTGGATGTTATTGTGAGGAGACAAAGATGGTAAACAACATGATAAAAGTTACGTTATAAAATGTTAATGGTATAGTTCCCTTTTTTGTACAGACGCTGAAAAGCATCAGGGAAGGTGGTCTTACGTGCAGTTCACATGCAAATAGTTTTCTGCTCTCTGCTCATTTTCTCTAAATGCTTCATTTAGACTGGCTCCAACACTGGCCTCAAAGATGGCTCCTCTTCAATGGGTGAATTCGGCGAGGATTCGGCAGGGGCAGGCCTCCAGCTCTCCAGCAGCCTTTCATTCATCGAGGATGAATTGGGGCCGGACACCTCCCCTGGAGGGGTGGATCTCGGGGGAGAGGACCAGCCCTTTGACATCCTACAGAAGTCTCTCATGGAGGCCGACATCACGGAGCAGACATTGGCACAGGAGGCCTTACTGGACTCCCAGCCGGCTCCCACTTTAGTGCAGGCTCCTGTTCCCTTCCCCTCCCAGCTGGTTTCTGGGGGTTATGGAGGTGGAGTGGGTGTGGTAACCACGGCGACAGCTGCGTTCCCCACAGGCCAGTTCCTGCAAGGGGTGTCCCAGCTGCCCAATGGCTCTGCCCAGCACATCCAGGTGTTGGGCTCGTTTGGGGCGGGTGGTGGTGTGATGACTCTGAGCGGCTTGGAGAGATCTCCTCAGATTGTGCTGAGGCAGGGGGCGCCTGTAGCTGCAGCAGGGACCACAGCAGGAGGGCAGGTGTTTGCCCCTACCCAAGGGCAGGTAGGCCAAGTCGGCTTACCATTCAAAAACATCCCCCTTCAAAACATCATCATCCAGAGAGGCCCGGGAGGGGCCCAGACTCTTGTCAGACCTATCCAGCCTAAACCTCTTCAAGCTGGGGCTCAGACTGTCTATAGCCTTGGTCTGCAGCCCGCTACCACCACCATGGCTAATGTAGTTAATGCTAACACTGCAACTCCTGGGGGACAGTACACAGCCAACGGCTCCATACTAGTGCAGCCGCCCCTGGAGCAGCAACAAGCACAGGCCCAGACAAATATACCACCTGGACAGTTCTTGCTGCCCAGCTCTTTGTCGCTCACTCCGGCCAGCACCATTCACAATGGCCCCGCTGACCCCAACTCAAATGCCCTAATTACCAGTCAGAATGCGGTGCAGATTGTTGCAGGGCAGAACTTCACTGCACCACCAGGAGGTCAGCTAATTTTGAATCAGGGAGTAGTCGGTGGGAGTCAGGTTGGAGGGGGTGTAACTCAAACATGGACAGGGGTTTCCTGTGCGAGCTCTGCCCCTGTGCAGACATCGTGCGCTCCTGGGCGGCTGACTCTGGTTGGCCCTGCGACGGCGGGGATCGGCGGTCAAGGCCAAGTGTCGGCTGGACCTGTTCAGCGCCTTCTAGTGACTCAGACACAGAATTGCACTTCTCTGTCCCCTTTACCTGGTACTGTGACACAGGAACAACAAGACTACAGACAGGTATAATCGCAAATTGCTGGTGGGGTTTCATTCATTAACACCTTGTTCTGCTCTTGCATTTGTGCTTCTTTCCTGAAAACTGTTATCTGGCTGACATCACTTTCATTTCAGAGTTCTTCATCACCTGCCCTCAAACAGGACAGACAGGTGCAGCTCAGCAGCATCCATGGTAAGGTGATGAATTTTTTGTCAGTAATGTATTTAAATGTAGTCTGCCGCTCTTTGACCTAATGAGGTTGCTTTTTTGTTTGTACGATCTCTCTTAGCCATGACAACCATGACTCAAGATTCAACGTTAAACTCTCAGGTATATCACTCATTCGGCACTTCATTTACTTTCCACTCATGTTGGTGTATATTTAAGGTGGACTGGGACGATATCAGAAGTGTTATGACAACTTTGGTATGTACACTTTCTCTTTATAGGTCAGTGCTCAGAAGAGACCTGCCGTTCCGCCACTTACAAGAGGAGGAATGTGAGTTTTTTGACTTACTGTGTATTATTTAGATATTATTTGGTATAGCGTTGTCTTGTGCTCATATAGCTTGTCATTCAGCCATTGAAGGAGCTTGTCTCTTTTTCCTGTCATCTCTATAGGATTTTACAACAGTTGAGGAAGGATCATGCTGGAGTTCAGACCCCAGATCAGCGTCGGTTCACTTCAATCGATGATGCACTGCAAAGACTCCTCCCTTACCACGTGTTCCAGGGGGCTCCACCCAGCTGGGATGAGTTCTCACAGGGTACCACCTTGAATTTAGTAGCTTTACCCCAAATCTGCAGGAAACTGCATATAGCATGGTTATACCTGTATTTGCAAAAGTAAAATTATGTTGGCAGATTTAAAGTACCCTTATTCAAATAGAGTTATATGTTGTTTTGTTTATAGTGGATGAAGAATTTGAGGTAGTTGCAACACAGGTGCTGAAGAGGACCCATGCCATGGTAAACAAATACAGACGGCTACTAATGGTGGAAGCTGAGGTAGGGGCACACATGAGCAAATGGTTACATACATACATACATAAATACATGTGTTATGACATGCACAGGGCTAACAGATTGCCTCTCCCTTCCCTGCAGCATTCCAGTCCGTCATCAGAAATGGTGATGATTGACAGAACCTTCAACCAAGAGGAGCGCAGCAACCTGACACAAGACAAACGCATGGTACTAGTGGATCCAGGTAACATAAAAACAGACAAGTAAAGCCATTTGGAGCAAATCATTTCCTCACAGCTTTTATTGAACTCTTCCTCTCCTCTCTGTCTGTTTTATAGACAGCTTTATGGAAGACTTCTGTTGTGGGATGAAATCCAAACTTTTCCAAGATCCCCTCCCCTCTCAGCCGTTGTCCAGCTGTGATTGGAAGCAGTCAGACAGAGGCTCTACGGAGCCACAGTACAGGACAGACTCTCAGCCCGGGTATGGAGACCCGGGAGGGGGTGGGGTTGCGGTTGCAGGACCAGGTCCAGCAGAAAGCCCCCACCCTCCACAGTTAGAAAACAAGAGCGTCCTGGAACTGAAGAGATCCCAGCAACACTACGGGCCCAGCGGCGCCAGCAACAACAGCCTCACCGCTGCCAACAGTTATCCCCAAGGTAACCCCTCACCTTTTGCAGCAGCGTCAGGAGGACAGACGCACTACCAGGTGTCTCACCACCTGTCCTCCCGCCCGACCCAGCCCCAGTGCCCCCCTCAGCTCACCTCACCCCCTCACCCCGACACAGACTCTGCTCTAGAGGCGGCAGTCAACAGCATCTTGGAATGTTAAGACTGATGGTCCATATCATCCCTAATAATGTATGGTTTCATTTTCTTTCGTGTGTGTGTGTGTACGTTTTTCTTTGTTGTCAAACTCTCCTGTTGTAATATTCGTTGTGTTTCCCCACAACCCTGTGTGAAGAGAGGTTAACTCTTCTTTCAGGTCTATTATCTTTGTGATACCATCTCCGGCCATGTAGCATGTATGAAGTTCTTTTTGGTTTATTTTTGGGGTATTTGAGGCATGACGTAGGAGTCAGAGACTCCGTCAAGGTGCCAGATGAACGCAGGCACTTAAAATTACCTATAAAGATCCGGGAATGTGTGCAATGCAATGGACTAACAGATGAAAAATGTTCCTGTTTTGTTTATTTTAACATTATTTTAAAAGGGTAGGCTCTGCGAGTTTAGTAGCTTGAATTTAAGAGTGTCCCTCTCTTCACACACACACACACACACACACACACACACACACGTCATTAAAATTTTGTGCCAGTTGATTACCCCCACTACCTATGCTGAAAAACGGGGAGGAGGAGGGACAAAATGACGACTCTGTGCCTAATTGTAGGTTTTTATTTTGAAGTGTTTACATGAAGGAGCTCCAGTCAAAAATATCCGTTGACTCAGTTCCTTCGTGCATTACAAACATGCACAGTGCACACACACACACACACACACACACACACACACACACACACACACACACACACACACATGCTTTAGTACAATGTGTTAAGTATATTCATGGTTCAGAGGCATAGATTTCCTCTTAAGGTAAGCTCAGTAGAGACACATTCACATAGACAAATTGCACTAAATGTACTGTTGCTTATTTCAGGAACTATATGAATATGAGGCTCTCGTTGATATATAGTGTACCCTAGGCTAAAGAGAATGTGAACATTTGGAACTGAACCAAAATCTATTCGCCTGCAACAAGGATAACCTCTAAATCACACTAGAACACAGTCAAACTAGTCCCATAGACTTACAGTATATAGTAGTGTTACTGTACTCAGCAATGCTTTTCTCTTGTGCTTAAGTCACATTTTCTTTGGCATTTTTCTTTTGTACCTTAAAGGTATACAAGCCCCGACACAGACACAAGACAAATCTCGATCTCAACCACTTTTATCATTTCACAGTGTGTTTGTGTCAGGGGAGCTCAGTCCTCAGATTGAGGAAGATTCGTTACGATATGTTAATGTTTTTTATTTAGATTTTTATTTCCTCATTTTTTTAGAAATGACATTAAAAAGATGACTGATTTTGTTTGTTGTGATGTGTTCCCCGGCTTTGTGAACATGACAATACCGTCATTAGTTTAAGTGACTCTAAAGGGTCATTGATTGTACGTATATTTGTCTGCCTTCTGCATACAGTATAATGATATATTGATCATATCTATCTATGCTTTACTACCTTGACATGTCTATCAGTGTGTGTGTTAATCTGCGTACATACACACTGGCTTATGACTGTTTTCATGTAGTTCGGATGTTTGATTGCCACACTCTTGACTCTATTCCCGAGTGTTTGCTCAGTCAGGATGTTTTTCTCACTTTCTGCTGTTTCTTTTCAAGCATTTCTCTCTCCCTCTCAGCAGCGCAACCAAAATTCAAAATAGGAGAGAGTGTGGTCTTGTCCAGAATCACCGTCAGATATTAATGTCTTCGTGCAGGTGACAACAGCTCTGTGACCGTAATGTGAAGCTGTATTGTTTCCTCTGAAGACATGGGCTCCTACTGTGTTCTGGTTTTGTTGAGTTTTCATTTAGTTTGATAGAGTGATATTTCATCATGATGAAGAATTAATCTTAAATATTGGCCATGTATTTCTGTTTTTGGAATTATATTTTTGCAAATAAATCTAGAAATCTGCACTGTGGTGTAAGCAAGAAAGGGTGATTTCTGCCAAACCCAACACAGGACCAAAGCTTAGGTTAAATGTGTCCAATGCTCCTGGGGCTGATTCTGGATAGTGTCACCTTTCTCCTATAAACATGTCTGTGAGATATGTTTGCCAATAGGCGACAGGAGCAGACAGAAGGCCTTTGTATGGGGTGACAGATTTTGTGTGCCAGTGGCCGTCACAGCCTGTATCTCTGCCTATAGACCTCCTATATCTACCAGTGCACACTGACAAAACTGGGCTCTCTGCTTTGAAAGCAAATCTCTTTTGACTTGTAAGGGTCATGTGAGATTTGTTACATGCTCCTTCAAGTGGTTGCTGCAGGACTTTGTGCCTCTATAGCACTTATATCCACAAGAAAGTTAGTTTTTGACTTGCACAAAGTAGTCCAGCGTTGGTGAAACATTGTGTTATCTTGATGCATATCAGTGTCTGAGGGCCTGGTAGGAACATACTGTGCTTTTTCTCCCCTGTTTTCAGTGCAGAGATGTTTTTTCTGCCTCCATTTTCACTGTCGTTTTTGTCTGACTTGATTTGTATAGTTTGATGTTTTGTATAAAAATGAAAAGTGAAACAAAATATTTATAATTTTTGTATGGAGAAAAGAAGAATGTAAAAAAAAAAAAAACGAGAAATGGAAATTATTTTTTATTGTGTTGGCTAAGAAGCGGCGTCAGGAAAAATCCTTACAAAAATACATTTCTTCATTTGTAGCTCGTGTGTTCACTACAGCAGCAGAGAGAGTCAACAATAAATTCATTTTGAATACAATAACAAACTGGTCCAGTCCAGCTGAGAACCTCCTTCAGCGTCCCTCCATTACTATTCTGTGAGGGTTCACGTACTGGCACTGACGGACTAAGCATGCATAATAACATCATGTGACAGGGGAAGCGTTTGCAAAAAGAAAAACACATTTGTAAACCTCTGCTACACAGATAGGTTCTTTTCATGTATACTGATGGCAGGACAGTTTGAGTTTCATGTTTATCTACATCTGGGCCGCCAGAGTAAGATTTTATCAAGTTACAAATCTGTTGGTTCCCTTTAATCCTCTCATGGACCCCAGCACCAATGCCTCTCTGCACAAAGGAGCTAAGAAAACTCTGCATAGCAAACATTTGACTGCTCAGCCCCTCTGGTTTTGGTAACACAACACAACAATGACACCTAGTGGAGCCCCAGGGACACAGTGGGACTGTAATACATGAACACAAAGTCTCAATAAAACATAATTTGTAGTAGTTCTCTTGTCAACATCTTTCCTTCCCAAACTAAAATAAGATACAAAGCAAACCAAATAAGATAAACACAGATAAATAAAATAATTAGAAAATGAAACGAGGCCATTTATACAAGCCACAGTGCAGTGCTTTCATTATAGATGCCCTGCGCAGGTGCAGATCAGTGAAACTACTGGTATAAGAATCACAAGACTTCAAGCTGTTAAAGGAATAGATTTGGAAATTTGCTTATTCACTTTCTGGCGAAGAGTTAAATGAGCTACGATACCATACTCTTACATCTGTCCATTAAATATGAGGCTGCAGCCAGCACCCGGTTACCTTAGCTTAGCATAAAGCCTGGAAATGGGGGAAACAGCTTGCTTGGCTCTTTATAATGGTAACAAAAGGGGCAGCATCTCTAAAGCTCACTAATTTACATGTTTTGTCTTGTTTGTTTAATCCGTACAAAAACTGAAGTGTAATAAAATGACAATTTGCCATTTTACTGGGGTTATGTGTCGAAAACTATTTCTTGGCTCTGAGCAGTTGTCAGGTAACCAGCAGTATCCTCATAAAAAGGCAAATTGTCGTTTTGTTCACCATAGGTTTTGTAAGGATTAAACAAACAAGATATAAGATGTTAATTAGTGAACTTTAAAAGTGCTGGTAGGTGGTTTTTATTACCATTTGACAGAGCCTGTTTCCAGTCTTTATACTAAGCTCACCAATCCTGTCAAAGAAAACAGAATGGGCTGACAGGGAGAGCTACCATGTTGACCTGCAATTTCATTAATCAGACATAAATCCTGTGGAAATGTTTGGATCTGGATTAACATGTATATTACTAACAGAACAAATGACTAAAGTCCTGAACCCTCCTTCTGCCAAAGCTGCCGTTTCCTCATAAGGAGTCACGCTTGTCCGAACACCTCCCTTGGCCTTAGTGGTACTTCCTCCAGCGATCACGCTCTGGAAAAAAACAGCCATGGACATGCCCAGTTATCTCCAAATCTATGTAGCCCATCACATGAAGCAACACAGAGCAATGCACTTACTTATGTGAGGGTAACTCCAGATGTAGCTGAGCACACAGTATCCTGCTAACAACATGCCCAGTCCACCCACGCCACCTTTCTTCACATCAATATACCTCTTGTAATACCACTGCCAGCCTGATGGAAGCACAGAAGAAGAGAGGGAAATCATATATGTGAAAGTTCATACTCAAAAATACTAAAGACATAAAGGGACAGTTAAACATTTGGAAATAGGGTTATTTGCTCTCTCGCCGAGGGTTAGATGACGAGATGCACACAACTCTTACGTCTGTCCATTAAATATGAAGCTACAGCCAGCAGCTGGTTAGCTTAGCTTAGCACAAAGACTGGAAACGGGGAAACAGCTAGCTTAGCTCTGTCCGAAGGTAACACAATCCACCTACCAGCACCTCTAAAGCCCACTGATTATATGTTGTTTGTTAAATCTGTACAAAAACCAAAGTGTAAAAAAGACATGTTGTGGTTTTACAGGGAGTTAAGTGCCAGACTATTTCTTGGCTGGGAGCAGTGACTTCCTTGAGGATTAGCTGGAGCTTTCACCCATCACCAAGATCACACTTTGTTTTTGTACAGATTAAACAAATGAGATATAACATGTATATGTGTGAGCTTTAGAGGTGCTGGCAGGTGGATTTTGTTACCTTCAGACAGAGCCAGGCTAGCTGCTTCCCTGTGTTTCCAGTCTTTATGCTAAGCTAAGCTAAGCAAATCGGCAGCTGGCTGCAGCTTCATATTTAGCAGACAGGCACAAGAGTGGTATCAATCTTCTCATTTAACTCTCATTTACCAAAATGTGGAATGATTGCTTTAAAACTATTTAATCACACAGAAAAACACAAACAGTAGGCCCACTGGTGTGTTTTGTGATATTTGTAATATTGCGTGTAAGATGTGTGTGATATTCACCTCTTTGCACCATTTCCACTACACCTCTTGGATGACTGGGAGTTTTGCAGGCCAGCCACTCAGGCAACTCCCTCAGTCTCACCTGTCCAAGACTCCGCCACACTGACACAGATAAACACAGAGCCACACACTCAGAACACATCCTCTTTCATTTCACTACGGCTGGGTATTGCATTTTTCTATACTAGTGCCGATACGATACCTGAGTTTTGGTACTGATACCAAAACGATGCTTTTTCAGTACCTCACTTTCAGGGATGCAAACATGTTTTTCTATGAAACCCTTTTTAATGTTTCGCTAAAGAAG
Organism: Macquaria australasica; assembly: GCA_005408345.1. Lineage (NCBI taxonomy): Eukaryota > Metazoa > Chordata > Actinopteri > Centrarchiformes > Percichthyidae > Macquaria > Macquaria australasica. The sequence continues at coordinate 45,298 of SEMN01000462.1, read as the reverse complement.
CCTAAGCTCTTAAATGTTAGATGTTGTCTAAACACAATCAGGCGAACAAGAACTTTGCCCAAATAGTCTACAAAATTACCATTTAAATCAGAAACTGAAATCAAAGAATACCCAGCCCTACGTTTTATTGTCAAACACTGACCTTTACTTCCATTATCAGCAGTGTTTTGTTTCCTGGCCTCGAGCTGCGACTTCTCCATCGTCAACCCATCAGCAGCTCTCAGTGTCTCCACCCTCGCCGTCAGAGTTTGTGGTGCAAGAGGGAAAAGATGCGGACTGGAAAACCGGGTGAGTGATGGTGATATTGTGTGGAGTCCTGTCATGTGATGGCCCACCTTCAGCCCCTCATTCATGCTGACTGTATGTGGAGGGGACGTGGCTTGGCTCACCTGGGACAATAGATGGCCAGAAGGTAGGGGAGCTGCTGGGGAGGTTAGTTCAGGCTGATGGGAGCCATCGTGTCGACAGGAGATTAAAGACGCTTGGTCAGACTTTGAACATTTTCTCTTAACTGATTGTTGCTCAGTATGTTGTGAACTGGTGCTGGGAAGCTGGTCTGACAGTGTTTTAGTCGTTACTAAGCAGCTATCAACATCTGCTTGATTCCTTGGTGGGGGTGGAACTGGCGTGAGACTAGTTCCAGGTCTGATTTTGCTGCTTAGATCATCAGTAGTTTCAATCACACTCAGGATGCTTTTCCTGCTGGACTGATGGGTGGCGTTAGCTCGGCCTAACATGGCTTTAACATCCTGAAGGGTAATCCTGGCCGGGTAACTACTTCCTGATTTCAAGAGCATCTTATTCACAGATAAATCCTCAATTTCCCCCTCCTTGTCCACCCAGAAGTTGTCTCTTACACTGGGTCTTGCACGACTTTCATTTACTTTAGAGTCCAGAGAGCTACAGGTATCTTTGGTTGTGGAAAGGGATTGTGCGGCCTTCTTCGTCTTTGACGCCTTCATTTTAGAGGCACGTTTGGGTTTGGTGTCTGCAGGCAGAAAGGCAGGTTGGGTGTTGTCTTTTACTAAGTCTTTGTCGGGATTAGTTTTGGTCTCTGTCTGCGCTGTGGTTCTGGAGCTTAGAGGATCTGCCACAAGTGGAGTTGAACCTGAAAGCAGGTCCTCTGAGGCAGACCTGGTTCCCTCCAGCGATCCCTTAGAAACCTGTTTGGACTTTGCAGCGTCTATCAAAGCACGGAGACTCTTCTTTTTGGGCTCAGAGACGGTGGGAGACAGTGATAGAGATGGTGATGGGGTGGAGATGGGGGAAATGGTGTTAGAGGAGGGCATGTTGGCTGTCTTGATTTGTTCAGACAGCTTCTGTTTCTTCTTCTTAGTTGACGGTGGAAGTGATGCAGAACTCAAGGACAATGACTGTGATGAAGATGTTGCTGGTGATGATGACTGCGGTGGTGCTGGTGACATCTTTTTACTCTTCTTTGATTGTGGACTTGCAGTCACTGACAGCGTCTGTGTGGACTTTTCCCCCTTCGCTGTTGGTTCGGACGAGGCTGCGGCCAGCTGAGAGGACGGTGATGTCTGATTCGCCGTGACATCATGTTTGGTTGGAGGTGTTTTGGGGCTCGTTGCTGCCTTACAATGTGGCAGGTGACTCTTCAACCTCTTGTAAGTTTTCCCGCAGAATGGGCAAACCTCTGTGGGGAGCGGTGACAGAGCTGTGTGGTTAAAACAACTACAGTGTGGCACTTCTATTTTTAGATGTGGTCTAAAATGTATGTATAAGGGTCGCAACCTACAATTATCAACATTATCGATTAATCTGCGGATCATTTTCTTGATTAATCAATAGTGAAAAAGGTTTCAGCTCTAAATATGTATAAACTTCTGATACTGTAAAATACCACTGAATATTGACCAATATCTGATTAAAAGGAAGTGCACAGTATATATTTTCTTTGCTTTATGGGCTTCTAGAAGAGCTCGCAGTTGCCTTTTCTACTGCAGATTCTACTGTATTTCATCACTCAGCAGTGCAGTGAGCCCCAATACAAAACACACACACACACGAAGTTGGTTGTGCATCGATCACGTGACGTGTTCGGGTTCGTGAATGACAAATTATTTTGTGACACTTACCGGAGCCCATTTGGCACGCGTCTGTAAAACAGCCAATCAGAGTGAAGCATGTTCCGAAGGTTTGAACAGGGAAGTTATAGCAGCGGCAGCAATAATGTAAAGTGACACTGATGATCACGTTAATACACAGCGGTGTCACGTTTAAATGCTTTTAGTAAGATGCGTGCTCACACTCACGGTCGTACCTTACTGTGCGAGGAAAGACCCTTTGGGTAGCGCGTTAGGAGCCTGAGTGTAACTTACTACAAATTGTCACAAGATTTGCTTTACATTATCGTTGTGTAATTTAGTGGCAGATTTTAAAACTGGATTCCTAAGAGATGGGTTATAACGGGGCAGGCTGATACAGTTGTACGTGTATGATCATGTAGCGCTCTGTTCAGTGGGTGTGGCGCGGTGACTTCCTGCTCTACGTCGTAAATTGAGATGATTCACTCCTGTCGACTTCCGCCTTCGCGTAAATCCCCGAACAAACCGCTAAATCTTTTGGACGTAGTCAGTCAAACTCCCACTGAAGCCTTTGATATTTGTCAGAGGGGGTTTTGATTAGTCCACAGTAGTGTTCAAGATATTATTTGGCTGAACAAGACATTTAATTAAGTTGAATAAAAAACGGTTTCATTGAGCAGGTGAAAGTGTTTCTTGGCAGTGCTGAGGAGAATTATAGCCCATCCCTTTGACAAAACAATCTCAGCACAAGGTCCACTTGATGTTTCTCAAGCTTTCATCCACATCTCATGGCCTTCTTCAGCAGATGGAGTTACTCAGCTGTCATTATGTTGTAGTATTTCTGTTAAGTATGCCAGGAAGGAACCATGTGTGACTTTTAATCTTATAGGAATTCTCTTCAGGATGACACTAAAATGTACATCAAAATACAAAGAAATACATTTGTATTTTATTGGAAGAAACAGATAGATTTCAGATGGGATATGGTTCAAAACATACAAAAAAGGCACCTCATATGCATTTGCAATAACATTCATTTAAAACATATTTTGGACCCTGTATATTTAACTTATATTTGAAAATGTATCCAAAGAATGTTTAAGTGTGGTTTTAATGTATACTTTTAGCAAAATATATACTTAATGTGTATAATAAAGAGAGAAGAGCCTACTTTCATTAGAAAAGTGTATTTTATTGATAGGGTTAGAGTGGTATGAGACTTAGAATGAAGGAATGGATTTCAAAAAGGTAATGGGGAAAAAATGCACAAAAATACATCTATATCAAAAGCTCATCTTCATTGGAAAAAGCACTGATTTGAAACACATTCAGAATGGGAAAAAATATGCCATTTCTATAACCATTTACATATACGGAGATAAACCTGAATATTATTTACATGGCAACAGATTACAGTATGTACAAAGCTAGGATTGGAAGCAAAGTGAAGCTCACAGGAGCTTTATTTTTGGAGACAAAGTACAGACTGTGGATGTGAACAGTCCCAAGAAAGCATGGGGTGATTTGGCAGAGAAACGCAGATTTTAACAGTGCCTGGAAGTTGTCTTCTAACAAAGATTGGCTCCCTACAGAATACAGTCGATGACAAATGTATTCAACTCCAGTAGCTTTTTTGTTTTTTAATGAAGCTTTGAATTTTTCCTACAAAATGTATTTAAAGGGAACTCCTGAACAGCACACAAATACGTTTTCAGAGACGCATGGAGTCGCAACTCAGTGCCAACACAGCTGTTGATTACAGTATATTCAGACAATCTAGAGCAAATCTCTGTACACCTATTAACAGACATTCATCATTCAGGCAAACAGGGGAGGTCTGTCCCTTTACAAGGCATCTAATCAGAGATGAAAACAAAGAGAGAGAGAGGGGGCTTCTGGGTCAAAGTTCAGGGGTCAAAGCCAGGAGGATACAGTACCAAACACCACCCAGCTAACTGTACTGAGGCCTGGCTGAGTCTCACAGCTTTGCCACCCAGACAAAGATTAGATTATTCAGTTAGTTCACCAACAATGACATCAGCATTAACGCCGGTTTTGATTCAACCCTGAGAAAACAGTGGACTGCATGTTCACTTGCTGGCACACCTGCCTAATGTGCCAATGAAGGTAATTTTGCCCTCGAAATAACCAAAAATATAGGACAACTTGCATGGAAACTTGCATCTTAATTATCCATTTAAGACAGCTAAGATTAACTTTAAATTCTACAGAGACACAGGCACAAACGCAGGATAAACAGTGATTAGGTCTCCTTAAGACATCATATGGAAAGGCATTGTAGGTTCAGTCTCACCGTTGTGCCCTTTTCTAGCATTTTTACACAGACAAGGTGCCAGTGCTGGAGCCATTTTACACATCAAATATTCAACCTTTCTGAGCGCTTTACCATCAAATAACTGCTCCTTGTCCTGGCAAAACTGGCTCTGTGCCGGCACTTTCAACCTGCTGATCTCCAACCATGAAAAAGTGATGACTAGGACAGGAAGAGGGAAGAACGGTGCTGCAACATGAGGAAATTAAAAATGGACAATTGCACAGTCTCCAGATCATCAGCAAGTTGACAAACCCTTCTATAAACTACAGGGGCTTCGATACAACGTTTACAAAGCAGCACTGGAGACTGCAACAGAAATAATGGAGTGATTTTGGACTAAATTAATTCAGTGCTCTGACACAGACTGGCAACTCAACTCTTGCACAACGGATCTTGGTGCATTTTGACCATCTAACTGTCATTTGCTTACATGTTAAAAGTACTTATTTCACCTTCCCTGTATGTGTTGCTTGGCAAGTTATATAACTGGGTTAGAGACCATATGAACCGGTTTGTAAAACGTTTTACTGGTTTCCACAGCCAGGCACTGGCATTGGCGCCAGCACCTTGTGAGTTGAAAAGCCCCAGCGAGTCTTGTGCTGTAAGGTAGCGCTCAGGCCAGAGGAGAGAGTCTCAAGACGATGTTATCCAACATCCGAACTGCCACAGACTATCTGTCCTACTGACTCGTTCCCCTACCAAACCCTGAACTAACAAAAAGGCCAACTCTTTAAAGAGGAGAGTAAAATCTAATATAAAAACGGCTGAAGAAGAATGCTGACGTCTATCGGATTCTTCTGAGGCTGGTCTCTACCAAGTCCTCGTCAGGAGCGAGGGGGTGGTTTGTCCCCATTCAGGTCCTCTATTTTCACAGGTTGACAGGGGTCATTGGAGCATGAGCTGTTTGAGGTTGTCATGGAGGATGGTATCCTTGACGTCCCGGAACACCAGCCTGATGTTCTCCGTATTGATGGCCGTGGTGAAGTGATGGTACAGGGGCTTCTGGGTGGCGTCGCGTCTCTTGGCCCGGAAGCACTCCACCATGAACCCCTGGATGTCCGGCAGGCTGTGCTCCGTCCCGGTGTATTCAGGAAAGTAGTCCTTGAGCGGAACGCTCTTCACCTTCTCCTCCAGCAGGTCCGTCTTGTTGAGGAAGAGGATGATCGAGACGTTGACGAAGACGCGGTTGTTGACGATGGTCTCGAAGATGTTGAGCGACTCACGTAGCCGGTTGGTCAGCCTGTCCTCCATCAGCACCTGTCCAAGACAACGGAGGGATTAAATACAATTACTGCAGACAGTACTAGTCAGGGTCTGAAATCAGGTTTTTTCCCTCACCGGCCACTGTGGCAGGTCACTGAACATTTCTACCAGCCACTCAATCTTTTTGTCTGCCACTTCTGAAATCTATGTAGAACACTTCAAAATTGTAAACAGTGAGTCAGTGGTACCTGACAGTAGAACTATGGAATATATCATGTAACCTTAATCTCTGACTATTCTTAACTTAAGAATTGCTTTTTAAAAATAATATTTATTAATATAAGAAAAAGCTATCTGCCATGGTGACAGGTGACCTGAATTTTTTACCTGCCACAGCCAACTTATACCCTGTATTTGGCAGGTGGCAAGTGCTAATTTCATTCCCTGGTACTAATACTATTGTTATTGCACTAGATGTAATTAAAGTTCCCCTCCACTCAAAAACATGTTTTTCTTCTTGTTCCTAAAGTTGAATGTCTGAGCTTCACTGTACAGAATGATGTATGTGCAGAGTTTGACACTAGAAGGATGTTTTAATGTTCATCTGCTGAAAGCGGAAAATTTCTATGAGCTCATTGAAAATCTGATTTTAAGGGGCGGGCCTACGAGCATCATGTGTGACATCACAAGTAGTTTGGAAGCAGCCAATCCTGGTCCATTTTGAACCTTATACAAGTGTGATGTAGAAACTTGAAGCCTACAGTGCACATACACTGAGTATGGCCTTCACAGTGAAGTAGGAGACTTCTTGTGTCCAGCAGGAAAACTTTAGAAATGAACACAATTTGCATATTCATAGACTCTGGAATTTTTAATGAGCTAGAAGGAGTAGATGCCTTTTAAGGATTTTAATGTGGAAATTATACTTTGTTTTGCTGAAAAAAATATATCAGACACACATTATTGTTCCAAGCAGACTATGTGTGTATTTGTTTTAATACATGTCTGGAGGGGGTCTTTAAAGTAGGAAATAAAAATAAAAATACTATCTTTACAGTAGGATAGTAAATGTTGCCCAAATTCAATTTATAGAAAGGCCAACAAGATCAGACAGGATGTACCACGCAGAATTAAAAGGCTTTTAAACTATATGTGGCACTATTTGCTAGAGCTCCATTCATTTCTGTCTGTAACTATGTAATATAATGAATCAGACTTATGGCCAATGAGCTATTTCCATTTCAATGTATAAGATTTCTGAAATGGTATCTCTCTTTTTAATAAAACATTTTTGCAATCTACACATGCTGTGAAGTTAAAATCACAACAACTCCACAAAATAAGAGTGTGTATATGGACACAGCAATGACCACTTATCAAAAAGTCACCAAACATTATCTGCTAGAACAAACTGATTAATGTGCCACATATCAGGCTACTATCACAGGCACATGTGTGTGAGAGGAAATGAGATGCCGCGGCCAGTGTTTTCACCTGGTCGTATTCAGAGGAGGAGACAAGGAAGAGGATGGAGGTGACCGAGTCGAAACACTCGAACCAGCGCCTCCGCTCTGACCGCTGCCCTCCCACGTCCACCATCTTGAAGGGAACATTCTTGATCTCAAAGTCATACTCATGGATACCTTTGGTGGGTTTACGGGCTAGCAGGATGTCCTGTTGAGTGGGAAGATAATTCTGGAGGAGAGACAGAAAGACACAACGGATGAATATCTACACGTACAGAAGATGAATATGCCCAAAAATACAATTTGTCAACAATCACACCTTAAAGACAGAAATTGAGCTTGAAGAGAAGAAACAATGTACCAACAAAGTAGAGAGTTTGTTTTGCATGGGAACTATAAGGTGGATATTGGGTAAAGAAATACATGAATATAGGTAACGCGTTATCTTGTTTTAGTCCAATTTGACCATTTGATGTAGGCTTTCAATGGTGGTCGAGGACAGGGCTTGACTTAAAAGTTAATGATCTATATATAAATGACACATTTATAAGCTTTGAGGAAATCACAGCAAAGTCTAATGTTACAAGGAAACACTTTTTTAAATATTAGGAGTTTTATCCGGCACAAAACAAATCTCTGGAAAGGCCCCCCACTTTCATCACTGGGAAAAAAAAACATCATAAAAAAACGGCACTGGTGGTAGAGGTTCAACATCATTAGCTTATATCTGGTTCCTTTGAAACCTCAGAGTCTAAACTGGAAGCTTAGAAGTCGGACCAAAAAGAGGAATTGTCTGCTGAAGACTGGAGGGAAGCTTGTGTTGAGGCTCAGACACAAGCAGTTAACACAAGTAACAGCTGCTTCAGTACAACTGGATTAACTCCTGTTAAATAAAATAAACAATCACAATATTCCTGATATTTGTTCTAAATGTACAGAGTCTCGAGGTATATACGTTTTGTCAGGTGGTTATTAATATGGTTGTTACACTTTACTTTAGCATTTTATAAGCAGCATATATGGATAGTGGGCAGTAATTTGAGGAAAATCAAAGAAAATACCTTTTCTTATAAAATTAAGTCTGCTAACAGGATTTCTGTAGAGTTAAAGTTAAACTTAAGACTTTTTAATGCCACATAGAATGAAATTTAACACCTTTTTTCATGGCCAAAGGATAAAAGTATGAAGAAAACCAGCAGGGACGATATGGCCTAGAATTATTTATTACCATATCACATTTTTTTCAGTACTTCCCAGCAGTACATAGCAATAAATCCTAATGATATAATTAATTAAATTAATGCGACCTGGACCCAGATAAGCAGCATAAAATGGATGGATGGAAGAACCAATTAAAAAGCCTCCCAGCTACTGCAGCTAGCAGTAGTGACAGTGCTTGCTGTAAGTCTGATGGTGCAGACTGAGACTCCACTAAAAAGGATTGAACGGCATCCTGCAGCACAATTCACTACTGTTGCAACAATCCCACTTTATGATTATAGGTGTATAACATCTCCTTACAGGCTGTAATCATATATAAAAGCATTTGGCAGGCAGAAGTAAACATTTAAAGACTTTTGTAAATTAAATTTAACACTTTTTTTTCAAGGAAACTGAATTCAGTGCTTTTTAAGACTTTTCAAGACCTGCAGATAACCTGGTAAAATAGCTACTGAGTTACTTGTACCAACAAGGCTGAAGTGAAGGCTGAAGTGGTCAGCTAATAGGAGCTTCTTCGCCAAAATGGCAGCCTTGTCTGTGGTGAACAACCATCTCAGCTGCTTGTCAGCTACCCTTAAATTGTCCAGACACGTTGCAATATGAACTATAACATGTACACGTCTGATTATAACAATTGGTGCAGGCAGAAACAACTTACCGGCTCGCCAAGCTTATCCAGATTATCCAAGAAATACTTCACTGACTCACCCTGCAACAGGACAGAGGAGGAATTTCTGTTAATGCTACACAATTTATTAGATTCAGTTATTTTGATCAGAAACAGTACAGCTTGAATGCAATACACGTTTACTAACTGCTATTAGTGCATTCAGTAGAATACACTGGTTTCTGTTGTTGAGGCACGGAGCCGCCACAGGACAAAATCTGTCTTTGTCTCACACACACGCACACACACGCACACACACACAGGTAATCTATTTTTTTCTCTTCCTAAACTGCATGTCCGCCCGAGAGCTGAGTCTGCTCGGTGTAGCTGAAACAGGATGCAAAGTATTTGGTACTGCAGTAGACACGTGTTTCTAAGTGCGTCTTTGATGTATACAGAAGTGTGGCTAGGTCTGTGTGTGTTTGTGTGTGTGTGGAGGGGTGGTTTCTTTCTAGACTGTTCTGACGTTGTTCATGCACAATTAGTGCAAGCCCAAACATGAGAGTGCCAGGACTGCGATGCATTCCTTTATCTGTGTGTGTGTGTGTGGTGTCCTGTACTCGCCATAAACCAAAAACTGACTGCAAAAAGCAAAAGAGATTTTCCTGTGTACTGTCACACGCCAAGCCTTTTTCAGCAGATCCTTTTGCATGTATTTTGCATCAATGAGACAGTAAACCAACGCCCTTGCTATAAAATTCAAATTTTATCAGTAGTAGTGATTATTTGGGTTGTGTTATCTGAGTGTTAGCGCCACGTACCATCCATTGCCCCCTCCAGTGTAAGCTTCTGTTTTGTAACCTTTTGATCTTTTAAAAAACTAACCTGACCTGAAAAACCTGTGTGTGTGTGTTTGTGTGTTTGTGTGCACGTGTGTGTGTGTGTGTGTGTGTAAGGCTAAGATTACACACGGGAGGGGTAGAATGGCGTGGCGCTCTGCTAAAGCCAAAGAAAGAAGAGCTACCTTTCTGCAAAGCTGATTTTAATTCTGGCCACAATTCTGGCTTCGCTCGAGTAAAGGAGCTCAAATCTGAGGTGGTTATGAAATCGTCAAAAATCAGTCCGATTAAAAAAAAGGAGAAGAGAAACAAGAAGAGCAATCTGAGCTCTTTCTGTTCATTAGAAAGCACGACAACGCCTGCACTTTATATGAGTGTGCTGTAAAAGCAAAACCGAAACACATTACATAATGTCAGTATTCCATTTGAATTGTAGCCACATGACACTTAAGATTTGAGCAGAAAAACTGTCAGACTTCTCAGTATGTGTTGCTACACTGATCATAAACAATCTCAGCTGAGAAGAGAGAAAATGTTTATGGCTGATTTTAAAGAACTTTGTGCTACACAGAGCGTTTCATTCTGTGCATGTGCTTTTAATGATAATTACAAGCAAGGCTGAAGGCACGTGTGATTTGTGATGTAAATACGTAAAGGGCATGGTCAAAACACAATGGGCTGTATCTGCTGGCAGAAAAACAAATTAGCTTACAAGAGCAGGGAATATTTAAACAGCTCCTCTTCAGCTGCTGCTTCTGTCTGAAAGGGAGAGCTCGTGTTTTGATGATGCTGCCCGCAGGTTTTACATTTAATATCATCAAGGTTTTATACGTGACAAAGGAGCAGCAACTAATGATTATTAATAATCGTTCGGTCAGAAGTCAGAAAATAGTTGGAAACGTCCAAACGCTCAAAACATTCAGTTTATTATAATTCAAGAAACGAAAAAGCGGCAAATTTGAGAAGCTGGAAGCATAAAATGTTTGGCATTTTAGCTTAATTAATGATTAAATATTACCAATAGTTGCCGATTAACTTTCTGTTGATTGATTAACTAATTCAATCGACTAATCGCTTCAGCTGTACGGCAATCTGTATGTATGTATGTGAGGTCCTGTGTAGGTGTTATGCATACACTGGCTGTAAATAAATAAGGAATAAGATTTAAAAAACTAAATATGCAAACTTAAAATGTACGTAAATGTAAGAATAAAGGCTGCAACATTTTTTCTGATCACAGGGTTTGTACAGCTTAAAATTCAAACAGAGTAAAATCCAAGCACTTTCAATGTACCTAAACCAAGAATTTCCAGACTATCGAAGCCTTTATCATCACATCTGAATAATTACTATAAATGCCAGGAGACAACAAACAAATATGACGAAGGGATCGTTTAATTTCAAATATGGAAAGATTTTCGGTTTCCATGAGGGACTGTGTCGATGATGAAACACCAGATTATGTAGAAAATCAAGCATTTTTCAAGGAATATATTCGAATTCAAGCATATTGCTAACCTTGAAAACATGATGGTCAAAATTAAGCATTTTCCAAACTTTCAAGACTTTGATCAATAGTCTATAAAATATCAATATATCTATTAAATGTCACGTTATTTTTCAGAGCTCAGGCTGATGTCTTCAACTTATAATGATATAAAAACAGAGAAAAGCAGCACATTCACATTTGAGAGGCTGGAACCACCAAATGTTTGGTATTTGTGCTTGATAAATTACCACTTTTGATTTATTATCACTATCTCTATTAATTTTCTGTTGGATTGTTTCTGCACTAATAAAGATGATCAGTAACATCCCTGATGACAGATTGAGAGGAAGCAGCAAAAATAACAAAAATTCACTTGAAATGTGAAGAGTTGCTGCTTTTTCTGTTTTCTATAAAAGTAATTTTAATATTTTGGGGTTTGTATCGTTGGTCCGACACAACGAGCAATTTGAAGATGTCAATGTGTGCTGTGGGAAATCGTGTAGAGCATTTAAAAAAATATTTTATATACCAAAATATAAGAAAATAATAGTTAGCTGCAGCCCTAGTCGCACACTGAATGTATGTTTGTGTGTTTGTCTTTGTAGTTGAGGTGCAAGTGTTTGTGCACCAATAACGCTGAGTGGGAGAGCCAGAGCTGTTTGTAAGCATAAAGCTGTTTAACTACAGATCAACATTCCAGCTCTGATCACTCTTATTCCCCGTTCTGTCTACACAACCAGCTCGCGCCAACAAGCCGAGTGTGTGTGAGAGGCTAACAAAACGCCATTGAGAACAGTTCAGCCTTATGCAACTCACAGAAACGTTCTCATTTTCTGCTTTTGTCTCATTACTGAAAGCAACTTGGGGACAGGTGTGTCCCCTGCTCTCTCCTCAGTGGGAGTCCTTAATGGCTGAACAATGTATCAAGTTCACCACATGACCTGACAGCTCACATGAAATTAAACAAATACAAGGCAGCGCAATTAGTCATTTTTAAAATCACAGCAGGTTGTAAAGTAATACCAAGAGCACAAAAAAGTCCCAGTAAGGCCACGAGGACATATTGTCAACCACAGCTCTTATTCTGGGGTAAATGTCAGTGCGTTAAAACGTGCATGCTGACAGCCAAGACATAAGGAGCGGGGAGAGGTGTAAACAGGAAGCTAACTCAATCACATGTCTGACCGCTCAACACAGAGAGAGTGAGAGAGAGAGAGACAGCCAGAGATCCAGGGAGCGAGGAAAGAGAGGATGAATTAAGAAGATAACCAGTTTCACTTTCCATTTTCACTCCCTGCCTTTCAACTCAAAAAACACCAGAGAACTCTTATTGGATTTGGTGATAGAGAGTTGTGTACCAGAGCCACATGGAGAAAAGCTCTTATCATATTTTGTGAGCTGGTACAAAAACTGGGCCACCATTATCTTTCAGTCAAGTGTGTGTGTGTAGTGTACATCCACCTACCAGCTGAAACTCCCTGCGGCGGTCGTATGCATTCTGTATACCCGAGTCCTCCCACAGAGCCTTGATGGCAGACATGTACCGCAGGAAGACGGATGTCTCCAGCAGCCCGCTGGCCATCTTAGCTGACCGGGTGTCGAACGCCATCAGGCTGTCCCCATGCCGCTTGTTCTCCGGGTCACCCCACGGGATGTGCAGCTTCTCCCGGGCGTCCACCAACACACGTACACCTGGAGAGGAAGTGAAAAGATCAGAGTGAGAGAGGCCCAATGGCAGTCTCTTAAAATCCAGCAGGCCAGATGCGAATGAAACCCAAAGTGGAAGAGAGACTAGAGGAGCAGCCAACCAAAAATAACACAACACCTGAGTCCTACAAACCTGTTTTATCTGACCAGAGTGATGTAGAGATAATGTAATAAAGATAAACACAATCCTATATCACAAATATTCCTATAAGAGGAATGATTGAAACAAGTGTCCACATATTCCGATTAATTTGAAACTGCTTCTGTGATAATAAGTGCAGATTCAAATGGTGCAAATAAATACATCTGTGAAGCTTATAACATTTAACATCATATTTTATATTTTTTTTGTGACAGTCAGAGAGGTATTAATTTAACCGGGCCTTTTAAGGTCGTTTTGTTTACACTAAATGGTATCGTTAAGTTATTCAGCTAGTGTACTCCCTGTACATACAAAGAGTGGACAAACAGGAACACGTTACAGCATAATGCACTGGTGGGTTTACCCTCCATTAGCTAGATCCCGAGGTTAGCTGTTGTGCAACAAAACTTGCCGATGGCTATTTGAAACATCTGGCCTGTGTATGGCTATGATGCAGATTTAAAACGTTAAGTATATTATGGCTATACGGCTACGAGCTGTTAAAAAGGGAGATTTCAGTAGAAACACGGTTCCTATGGGTGTGCCGACAGCAGATGTAGACTGTTTATCCTCTCACACAGCGCTGCTGAACAGATGTGGAAACTTTCCCATCCATTTTAAACGCCTTTCTGTCGCAGCCACACGGCTCATTTCCTCTCCTAATGTGCCCGCCGTCAGCAGCGAAGTTACCTTTGATAACATTGCTGTAAATTGTGCCTTTGAAGTCCTCCCGGGCTTGCTGGTCGAAGTCCTGGCCGTGGATGATCCGCATTTGTTTGAGGAAAGTCGACTTGCCGCTCTCGCCAGCGCCGAGCAGCAGGATCTTCACCAGCCGTTTCACGTACGTTTTCTCCCGGGACAGACATCTGTCGATCTCCTTGGACTTTCGGAGCTGTTCCGACTCGCCGGTGTTCAGCAGGCAGACGGGTAGACAAACTTTTAACACGGACCTGGTCGGCAGGAAATCCGCCATGTTCGCACAAACTTCATCGATGCTAATTTGATGCGCGTTCGCGGGGCGCAGGCACGGGACCAAGCCCCTTCCCTAAACTCAGGAAGTAGTGCTGCTGACTGTTTACATCAATCTAAAGTGGCTTTATGCTTAGCTATTTATGCCTTGTTGACTCGCACAAACATACCATTTATCCTTACCTACGTATGTCTTGACACACAGATATAACTATATGAAGGTCATACAGAAATATGTCAGTTGAAGTATGAATATGGGTAATTATCAGTCTTAACGGACTATTTACAACTATAACGCTCAGTTTAATGGACACGTGTAACTAAATGTATACACTCTGCACTGTATAATAGTCTGTTTAACTTTCAAGACAATCTAAAATGTCTGAGTTAGCTAACTTTGTCAAATAAATCTGAACGCTAGACTTGACTGGTGGCCGCACCGGTGGTACCATGTCGCCCTCTGCTGGTTCAGTTTGGTAATTGCGTAACAGGTTTTACGTGATAGAAAAGGCCGCGCTCTGATTGGTTGATTCCCCTCTGTCTTTAGGTATGCTGCTTTCAAAGTCTGTTGGTAATGTGACAATTTGTACTTGAACGCACTTCAAAAGAAAAACAAAATGGGAAATGCAGACGGAAAAACCTCGACTTTCTATGAGCAGACCTTTTTACGAGTCTTTGGGGTATTTATGAAGTCATAACCACAGAACAGCTGTTGATATTTGAAGAATAAAGTGTTACATTTTTATTATTTTGGAGTTTTCTTTTTAATGTTATGTCATTGATTGATATTGTGCATTTGAATAGTTGGACTGTATCACATAGCGGAAGTGTCATAAAACTAATTTAATTATATCGTCCACTTGAATGCGAAAAATGAAAATGTAACCTTATGTATACAATTTCCAATCTTCCAAGTAGGAGCATATGGGGAACACTTGAAGGCAGCATCAGTATCTATCATTGCACGTCCCATCTAGCATCCCCACACGACACAGGGCTCACTGGCGACAGTAGCATTGTATGTATGTGTGTGTGTGTGTGTGTATGAGGGAGAGTGAAAAGCATCAGACACCATGACCATTAGAAACACTCTCCGGGATCATGGACAGAGGTATCGACCACGGATGGCTTGTCTCAAGAAGGTAGGCTATTCTTTTACATCAGAGATGGTGATCACAGCCCTGCTCAGGCTTGTAGACTATACCTGCAGACGCACCTATAGATAGGTCACTTGAATTATCTAACGTAATGCTTGGGCTGTAGTGGTCTGTTGTAACCTTATAAACCCTGGCAGTATATTGGCATTTTCCCTTATAAACTGCGATAGCCTCTAAAACTATCTGTATTCTCTACAGGTCCTCAGATGAATCCTGGTTCCCTAATGCCTCTTGTGTATAGATTTTTTTTAACTTAGACATTTTTTGTAAAACAACACATCTCACAGGTACCATTTGGACTACAGAATGCTTTGAAGAAAACAGAAAACAAATATGCCATGTATCAGTTAAGCATGCAAATCTGAATTGTAGCTACCTGATTGATTAGAATTAGGGGAAAAATAACATTTGATAAGAAATCCATGTGACAAGACATGAAAACAACAAACAAATGTCATCTTGGTTTCTGTGCACACTCTGTCTGTCACACTACATGTTAGACTGTGTTTTGTTGCAACCTTTTCACAGTGATAAGGTCATTCAGTTTAATAAGCATTAAGCCTGGATCAGTATCAGTGCCTCCATATACACCAACTAGCCGCTGGGAAGAAGTTAATCCAGACCCTGTGTATTGGAAAACAACAGCCCGGTCCTTTGGCCAGAGAGGGGCTCGATTCATCATCCCACATTTCAAATTCATTCGCTTCAGGAGCTGGATATTTATCACAGTGAAATAACTTTTTACGTCAGAAAAAATGTGCCGGAAATAATTAAGACAAAAGCTCTTTCATTAGAAAAACGTTTTCTAGAGTCTATTGATCCCGGATGCAGCACTCACAATGTCCCGCTCTCCAGGGGAATGCTCTCATTTCCAGGAGAACTTCATGTCTTGGTCCATGAAAGCCCACTTTGGTCCGGCTCAGCATGGGGCTTATAGCCTCTCCAGGATGACTTCAAAGCACATAGCCACTTCAAACAGGCCCGGGAGTCAGCTGCAAACACTCTCTCTCTCTCCCTCAGACACACACTTTCACACAAACTGAATTAATGTACTGCATGATTTCTTTCTGTTGGGAGCTGTGGGATCAGATGATATGATAACTAAGAAACTGTTTAGAGGGCAGTGACTCACTGCAAACCTCCCACACAAGCCAAACAAAAGCCATGAGATCAGGGCATGAAAACAAACCTCTCATCTCACCTCTCGCCATGTTTAAATGCAGACGTGTAATGTAGTTTTTGGACTAAAAATCGGAATAGTAGCGTTGAGAGAGTTGGCTAATGAGAGTCGCTAAATCACCCAGCGTTTGTCTGATAGGAAGTATTAATTAACAAGATTTGATAGCGAGCCTTAATACCCCAGGGGGGCAATTTGCCTCAGAGTTTTCAAATCTACGAGAGGCAATTAAATGCCATTTTTCCAAATCTTTCATTAAACAGAAAAGAGGTTAACAGTGATGTGGTGCGTGATGATGAAGATGATGATAATTATCATCATCACCATCACGTCTTAGACAGTGAATTATTTTGGAGCTGATTTCATTCACAAGTCCATCAAACCTGCTTTTTACCCCCACAAATTTGCAGTATGTGCTGCCCTGATTCTCCCTTAATAAAGGCTGCCCCCACAACCTGTTGTCAAAGAAATCAGTTGGCATGGTAACCTCTTCTCACCCCTTATGATATTCCTTTGCAGGCAGAGAAGGTGATGATGGAGATGCAGGACCCCAAAACAGGAGTGAAGTCGCAGCCTCAGAGACTGGTTATCACAACAATACCACACGCTATTACTGGTAAAGAGGACACACTCACACACACACACACACACACACACACGTACAAACACTAATGAATGCGCATATACAGTACACACTTGATGTTATTCAGCAGCTGGTTGAGTGATTGTGCCTGCATACTCTCACTGGAGGATACCAGAGCTCTGGGCTCAAACTGGAGAGCTACAGATTTAATCTCCATGACAACCCCCGCGGTCTCGGAGTCAGGGAGAGGGAAAAAGTAGGAGGTGAAGGAGGAGGATGATGACTGAGCGGGCGGGAGGAAAAGAGCAAGTAACAGGGATAGGAACAAGAGAAAAACAAGAAAGAGACGGCGAGGAGGAGGAGGAGAAGAAGAGAGGCAACCCAGACTTATACGTCATTTGCGAGCTTTGAATCCAGGCAGGTTAAAACAGCTGAATGAATGAAACTAAGCAAACTTGCAAACTGCTTCTCCTCTCCACTCCTTTCCTCTCCTTTCCTCCCTCCTTCACTCCTCTCCTTTCTTTTCCTCTCCTCTCATCTCCTTTTTTTCCTCTCCTTTTCTCGTCTTCTTTCCTTTACTTTTCTCTCCCCTTCACTCCTCTCATTTCCTTTCCTTCTCTCTCCTCTCCTTTCCTTTTTCCTCTCCTCTCACCTCCTTTTCTCCTTTCATTTCCTCTTTTCATTTCATTTTCTTTCTCTTGTCTCATGTCCTCTCCTCTTTTCTCCTTTCCTTTCCAATCCTCTCCTCCCCTACTTCTTTCTTGCTGTGCTTCCTCCACAGACCCCTTCTCTTCCTCCTCCTCCTCCTCCTCCTCCTCCACCTCTCCTCTCTCCCTCCATCAGTCTCGGTGCATCAGAGAGGGGTCTGGCATTTAGAGGCAGACACCCACCTACCTGTCAACACACACAAACAACACTTATGTCTTGATGTTTGTTGATGTTTGTTGTCAGAGCTGCTTCTGACTTCCACCTTTTCTCCTCAGGCGAAGACATAATTGCATGGTTAGCGGACAGATTCCAAATAGACGCACAAGGTGAGAGATAAGGCAGCTGATGCCATTCATATACGTACACGACAAACAGAGTATGTCAGTTTAAAGTGTTTTTTGTTGTTGTTTTTGTTGAAAATACTGTTTTTATGATGTTATCATGTAAGGTCTTACTATATGTCATTTTAAGTACTTAGAATAAGCCATGAACCTTCATTTAAAGTGAATATCAGCAGAAATGCAGCAGTGGCTGTTAAATTACTGCTCATCTCTCTGTCTGTTGTCTTCAGAGGCGAAGAATTTGGGCACTATGCTGGTGGCGTTAGGATACATCTACCCTCTACAAGACCACAAACGCTTAGTGATCAAACCAGATGCATCCCTCTATCGCTTCCAGGTAAACGCACCACATTTCAAAACCTTAGCCAAGATCTCAGTGAAGCTATCTTCTGCTGAGATGATGTAAGTTGTAGCACTTTGGACAGGAGGCACAGGAAGCTTCCACTTTTTGGCCGATTTTAAAGGTGCCCTGTGGAGTTTTTAACCACTAGTAGCGCTATGGGGCAACGTTTTCCCAAGTGGGTCCCCGTTTTTGTTTGTATCAAGCATTCACAAGAGGATGTGCAACAAGTAAACAGTTGGTGGCGGTAACGTGCAAAAAAACGTAGAAAGGTGCCAACAAGGCAGTGAAGAAGAGGACTGCAAGTAAACAATGCAGGATTCGCAATATTTAAAAAAAAAAAGGCTTTTCAAAAGTTTGTTATACCGCAAGGATACACATTTTGTTGAAAAGCATTAAATGTAAATCCAGCTTTTGTTTGTTTAAAAGAAAACTCCACAGGGCACCATTAAATTAAACACAGCAGTGGACATCCTGCAATACATTGTAACTAAGAAACAAAGAAGAGCAAGTCTTCCCTTACATCTGGTGGAAGAAGTTTTCTAAAACTCACTGATTGTTGAAATATATTTTACACTTTTTTGGTCAAATGACTAATAGGCTATATTACACACCATTATGATTTTATTTTAGCGCAGATTTTTTATGAGGTGCAAGGACTGAAGTTTCGATGCAATGTACGTGTTCACCGCAGTCAGTCAAAGCTCGATGTTGATGAAAACGCACATTAGTCAACAATTGTTGGCTTTAAATGCTCTATAATTATATTGACTTTACAATTAGGAAGCTAGCCAGTTAGGGACCATGGTACTGTGATAATGAGACAGAGACCCTCTCTCATTGCATCTTTCACTGCTGTCTTCCTTGACTTAAACACACGGTAGCTTCTAAGGAGATAATTAAGGCTGCAACTAATGATTATTTCTATTATTGATTAATGTGGTGGTCATTTATTTGATTTATAGATTGACTGTTAAGTCTATAAAATGTAAAGAAAAAATAGTGAAAAATGCCCATCTCAATTTCCCAGAGCCCAGCCAACCAACAGCCCAAAACTTCAGTTAATGATAAAACAGAAAAGCAGCAAATCCTCCCATTTGAGAAGCTGGAACCAGGCAATGTTTGGCATTAAATGATTTAAAAGGTTAATCACACATTGCAGAATTGTGAATAAAAGTTTGATTGAACGAGGTAATATGTCCAAAGAGTCCCATGGTTTGCAAAAAAAGAAGGATGGATGAAGCTTCACTGAGGAACTGAGGTCATTCCAGCTTCTAAACCTAATATTTGCAAATGTCTGCATAGCTCTGCCTGTAAAAGAGTTGTTTTCTATTATTCACTATTCATTTTGTGATGTAAAACCTCAAACTGCTCTGGTTTTGGTTTCCTGAGCAGACACCGTATTTCTGGCCCACACAGCAGTGGCCTGTTGAGGATACAGATTATGGTGAGTGTGACGGGGATTTTTACACATTTTATCTCACGTCCTGTTACCAACAGTTAACACTCCTTTCTGTTTCATTATTGAAGCAATCTACCTGGCGAAAAGAAACATACGTAAGAAAGGCATCCTGGAGCTGCATGAGCAGGTGAGAACGAGACTGAGACCCATGAGTGATTTGTTTTGTTTGCTGGCATTTACTGATGTGTTGTTTTATGTCCTCAGGAGCAGTATAACCGCCTTCACAAGTGGATGAATCACAAATGGGATTTCATAGTGATGCAAGCTAAAGAACAGTACAGGTGGGTGTGTAAGAAACTCAAAACATCCCTCAGTTTTAAGATCAAGGAGGCGTTACGAGTCTGTGTGTTTGTGTGTGCTTTTAGGGCTGCGAAGGAGAGGAAGAAACCAGACCGTGTGGTGTTTGAGTGCCAGGAGAGAGCCTACTGGGTGGTTCACAGACCTCCGGTGAGAATACACACACACCACACGCACACACAGATGGTTATCAGACTTGTACTGCACACACAGGATACAGCTTCACGTATATAACAGTGGCTTGCCAGTAGACAGAGAAGTCTGAGAATAAATTGCACTCCACCTCTATACTTCCCAGGGTATCTAATTATCTCTACCCATGATGCCTCATTACCATTACATGTCCAGTCAGAGGAAAAGGGCATGACTGATTAATATTTCACACTGCGTGGGAGAATGTGGAGCAGTGGTTTGCACCTCGTGTTTGCGGCACCATGAGTCTGAGTTTCACCCTGTTTTCGTGAGGCTGGATTATTGACCAGGCCAAGTGGGCAACTGCTCCCCAGACCTCCAGGGTCCCTGAAAGACTCCAGGTGCACCATGTGTCATTTGGTTTGTGGTAAAGTACAAATTTGTTTGGGAATACATTCCACTAAAGCAAATATAAACTGACATGATAAGGGCCTTAATGCAGGTCCTACTTTATTACAAAGTCTCAGGCATGTATTATTTCAGATTATATTGTGTTAATATGTTGCATATTCCTAAATAAATTAGTATTTTATCAAACTATCTCAAACAAATTGACACACAGGAAACATGGGGCCAGATAGTACTGTAGCTTAGCTGGAGTACTTGTTGGTTTCTGCTATCGTAGGCAAAATATAATGAAACTGAAATTAGTCTGCTGTTTGCACCGTACTTAATGGGCACTTTTAATAGAACTTTTTCTGAACTGCAATCAGCAGAAGTTAAAGACAATAAGTGACACGTGGTAAATGTGGTTTCTGCTGGCAACAATCAAATTACTTTCATTCATATTTGCACTGACGAACAGTGAATTCACAAAATCACATTTTACACGTGACTGGTGACTGGCCTCTTGTTGTCTCAGGTGGTCAGGAAAAGTGCGACACATTAGCAGCCTATGATTAGCATTATAAAACAGCCATCTGCTTTAATTAATTAGCCCTTTGGTAAACACACATAGTGAAATCTTTTTTTGTTGTTGTTGGTGTATGTGTGTGTAGCCAGGGACAGTGAGTGCCATGGACTATGGACTGGATCGACGAATAGATCCTAACGCAGAAGAGGTAACAGGTGAGTCTCTGCATGACCTGTATGAGCATAATTCCTGTCAATCAGCTTATATTTGATAAGAGGCTTCAATGCATGGATCCTGGTGCACTAAAAGCTACTTATCTACACTTTCCTTTTCCTGTCTGCAGGCATTTCCCATGGCTCTCTTTTTGTATTCAGACCTTTAAACTGGTTACACACACACACACACACACACACACACACACGCACAGCCCCCATGATTGTACTTGACATAATGCATTCCCTACGTCCTAACCCTAACCTTGACCATCAAAAACTACATGCTTAACCCTCAATCTAACCGGGACCTAAACCTACTTACAACCTTAAAGGGGAACACAGATTTAAACATCATGGTCTGTTTATACATCTTGGGGAGTTGTTTAAAGCCTTTTGTGGCTCCAGAGGGAGCTGCATGAAATTGATGTCACTTGAGTCAGCGTTGTTTGGGGTTGAAGACTACAAGTTTGAAAATGAAAAACAATCTGGTGGTGATGGAGTTAGAAAGAAGTGAGCTTATCGGACCTGTTTAGCCTGCTCCTCATCTTTGCTTAAGGCTAGCAGCTCGAGGCTACACTAGAAGCATAACACACCTGAATAAAAAAGATATCTCTGTGACTGCTGCATCGATGATGATACTTTAAAAAAACAAAAAACTGTCCATTGTGAATCTGGCGACGTTAACTCTGGCAACTTTTAACTCTAAAACTAAGTCTTAACCCTCAAACAGCCCTTTGAAGAAATTGTCCAAAATGTCCTCACTACTCTCAAGGTCTAACAGTACAAGATCACATACACAAACACTCAGATACCCACAGCACAATATCCCTCTTTGTCTATGTAGATTTTTGTATTTATTTGATTTTCAGGGATATGACATATAATCTGTAATGTAACATTTAATATATTTTCTTCCACAGGCAAAAACACCCGACGTCTACGAGAGAATCGTGAGTAAGATTTTATAATGCACCATCATCCGGTTTCTTCCAAACCAGCAGTTGTGGTAACCATTAGCAGTGATCCGTAGAGACCTGTCTGTTTTCCTGACATTTTTATAGCTGTTGTCTCTCTTCTGCTCCCTGTAGATGATCTTTACCCAGCAGTCCATCATGAGGCCCAGAGTGAAGTCATCTGTGTCCATTGGCGCGTAAGCTAGTCCATCATGTTCCCGCTCTGCTAATATCTGTGACAAACCAGTTTAGATTGGTTGCATCATAGAGTGTATGTCTCAAAATATTTGAGACTGTCACTTCACTGTATCTACACTGACTGCCCTGCAAATATAGGGCAGGCAAAAGTCATGCACAGAAGAGATTTTATGAGCAAGCGTGATATGGAAACAGTAACTGTAGGTTCAGTGACTTGTTATCATGTTATCAGCCTGCTAGCATGTGACGAGCAATTTGTAAATTGGATTAGTAAGTACTTACAGAGTGCATTCCTCCACCAAGGCTGTAAAACCCTCAAAATTTGTTGTTTTAATAATTGAAAATGATTAGAAAATACACAGTGACAGACAACCATAGAATATAATATATGATATGATAGGATAGGAAGATAAGCCTCTATTGATCCCCAGAGGGGAAACTCAGGTGTTGCAGCAGCAAAAAATAAAACAATTAGAAGTATATAAAATATAAATAAGAATATAAATAAAATAGAAATACAAGAGCAATTGAACTCAAAATTACAAGGCAAGAGTGACATAGTGCCTTAGTAGCAGTGATTAGTAGCAGCAAAGTCAACAAGGTATAGTATATATAGACAGCATACACCAGACTAATATATAATATGATTAAGTAATGATGCTTAGTGTTTGTGTGTATTAATATAGAAATATAATATAAATATAATATATTATATTATATTATATTATAGTATATGTTGTAATTAAATATTAACATAATATAGTACAGTATAATATAGTATGGGATATTAACTATAGTATAAGGGGAAATGTAGTATAGTATAACATAATATATAGTATAGTACAGCAATATAGCATAGAATATAAAATACAATATAGTTGGTATGAGTATTGCATAGTATAATATATAATAAATAATACATACAGTATAATATATAACTTAATATAAATCAGTCAACTCCAACAGAGTGCCAGACACTTCCTCACCAGCTTGTTAAGTGTGCTGTATGTGTATATTTGTTTCATTCAGCAAAGGTAAAAAAATAAATAAAAATCCTGGATTGACACCACAAAATGTATCACTTATTCCTTGAGCCATGTCATAACTTTCCACTAAATTTCAATAAAATATGTTTTGATGATATCCTGCAATCTAAAAAAGAGACAATCAAATCGAACCCAAAACATAAATTGCATGGGGACGGTTAAACATTTTGCCAGAAGGATAAACTGCTCTGATCACTAACTTACCACTACTTGATCGATTGGTAATCCAATGATGCCAGCGAGGTGACTCTTGCGCTTAACATATCACTTTGGCTAAAATTAAGTGGTGTGATCAACATACTTACTCCTGGTATAAACCTGAGTATACTGACATAATGTGACATTACTTTTAAAAATAATATGGAGGACGGCAGTCTTTTTTCTGCATTATTGTCTTGAAGTTCTTTTCTTCAAAGATCACAGACAGTCAGTTTTTTCCCCCCTGTTCTTGCAGATTGGTGAAGTACTGTGCCACCTATATGAGCCATGACCCTTTCCTCTCCAAGTGTCTTCCCAGCAACCCCTGGCTCACTGATGATGTCACATACTGGACCTTGAACATGCCCAAGTGAGTCCGCAGAGGATGATGCATCATTTATATTGTATTCATCCAGATTCAACTGGAGTATAATTTAAAACTCGTCCATTTTGTTCAGTTTGATGAACTTGTTCCTCTGTGTGTGTGTGTGTAACAGTGTGGAAATACCAACTAGAATGCGTGTGGAGAGGTGGACGTTCAGCTTTGGAGAGCTGCTCTCAGACCCTCGAGGACGAGATGATTTCAGACTCTTCCTGAAGAAAGAGTTCAGCGGTACGATGGTGGTTATTTTAATAAGAT
Source organism: Macquaria australasica (assembly GCA_005408345.1). Lineage (NCBI taxonomy): Eukaryota > Metazoa > Chordata > Actinopteri > Centrarchiformes > Percichthyidae > Macquaria > Macquaria australasica. Next base: position 20,915 of record SEMN01000462.1, on the reverse strand, counting down.
CACGTACAAACAAAAACAAGTGGAACAAGTGTTATTGTTGTAAACTTGTTGCACTGTCCATTCATTTTTGGTCACACGATGTTGATTTTTCAGCCATTAGAGGGGGCTAAGAATGGTGTGGTAACTGTGTTTTCTCTTCTATTATTTTCTATTCTATTCTTAGGTGAGAACTTGGCATTCTGGGAGGGTTGCGAAGATCTGAAGTGGGGAACTGCTGCGACGATGAGAGAGAAAGCAGAGCAGATCTACAAGTAATGACTTAATTTATTCTAATACATTAGTCTTCTCTGATGAATGTTGATTGCAGTGGAGGTTGGAGAAACAATTAGTAAATTACTCCATTAGTCGATTGACAGAAAAATAATCAGCAACTATTTTGATCATTGATTAATCATTTCACTAGTGGAAAAAACGCCAAACTCTGGTTGCAGTTTCTCCAATGTGAGCAGTTGCTGCTTTTCTCTGTTTTATATCAAAGTAAATTGAAAATCTTTGGGTTTTGGACTGTTGTTCAGCCAATTCAAAACTTGGGAATTTGTGATGGACATTTTTTCACCATTTTCTAATTGATAATAAAAATGATTGTTAGTTGCAGCCCTAGTTAGAAATAATTTGGCCTCATATTAATCACAGTTTAAATCAAAATTTTGTCTATAGTGAACTGCAGCGGTCAAATTGGTGTTTTTGAAAATTGATTGATGATTAAACAGTTGTGGGGAAGTTTTTGCTGTTAATGGAATACAGATACAGGCACGGCAGCTGCTTTGAGTCACTTTGTGCATGCTAGTCAGTGGTGGAGGAAGTATTCAGATCCTTAACTTAAATAAAAGTACTAATAATGCACTGTAAAAATACTCAACAAGTAACAAACAAACTATTACAAGCACAAGTCCTGCACTGAAAATATTACTTAAGTCAAAGAATGTAAGTATAATCAGGAAAAATTAATTAAAGTATTAAAAGTAAAAGTACTGCAGAGAAGTGTCCCCTGTGACTGTTTTACATATTATATCATTAGATTTGTATTACTCATGAATGAATGTTTAAGTAGCATTGTACTGTTTTAGTTGGTTCAGGTGGAACTCTTAAACTATTTTAATATAGGGCCGCAACCAATGATGATTTTCATTATTGATTAATCTGCTGATTATTTTCTTGTTTGGTTTGTAAAACAAAAGTGAGAAGTGATGCCATCATAATGCTTGTTTTGTCCAACTATTGGACAACACAATAAAATATAAATTAAACTACAATTATTGAAATAATTACAAGGAAAAGCAGCAAATCCTCACATTTGAGAAACATAATTCATGAAAAGTTTGCATGTAAAATGATTATCAAAATAGTTTCTCATTTCATTTTCTGTCAATGGACTCATTGATTAATCAGCTAATCGTTTCAGCTATAATTATATATACTGTTGGATCTATAACAAAGCATGATATTTTATAAGCTCTTCATATGTTTTGTATGGCAAATGTTAATTTGTAAACTAACTAGTAACTATTGCTGTTGGATATTTTTAGTAGAGAAGAAAGTACAATATTTCCCTCTGAAATGTAGCGGAGTAGAAGTGTAAAGTGGCATTAAAACATAATAATCAAGTAAAGTACCTCAAATTCGTACTTAATTACAGTACTTGAGTAAATGTACTTCCACCACTGATGCTAGTGTTACAACGTTTCCTGATCCCAGGGCATTCCTGGCACGTGGTGCACCCCGGTGGATCAACATCGACGGGAAGACGATGGAAATCACGGTGAAAGGCCTGAAACACCCACACAGATACGTCCTGGACGCAGCCCAAACTCACATCTACATGCTCATGAAGAAGGTCAGTAAACACACCAGTAGGTGGGTTTAAACACTAGACAATAGTGGTGTTATAATTCCCACATACTTGTACTCACCATCACCGAACACCACTGATTCATGATGAGGTTGTGTGTGTTTTGCAGGACTCATACGGCCGGTACATGAAATCTCTGGTGTTTAAGGAGACGATGAAGAAGGCCATCTGTCCTGAGGAGCACAAGTTCACGTAAGTGACAGCTTTTATTTCACACATTTTTGCATTTATTTCAGGGCACTTTTTCAGACGATGCTAGGCTTTTATCTACTGCTTTAATTGCGAAAAAAATACAGAACTTGCAAAAGTCAGTCTGAATTTGATTTATCTCAACCAGCCTGATAAAGAACAAGTGCACAGTCAGAAACGGCACATAAAAACTTTGACTATTCACTGCAAAGGATGACTTTGAGTGACATTGGTCTGAAAAACCAAAGTTTATGTTTCTCATCTCTCTGGCTGATATTGGTGTCCCTCTAGCTTCCTGAAACTATCACATCCATCACCCTCCAAAACATAATTTTCACCTTGTCTTTCCCTCCCTCCTCTTCTCTTTGCTGCTCCGTCTCACTCTCCCTCTCTTCTCCCCTTTTCCACACACTCTCTCGTTTCCTCTCTGTTTCTCTATCCTTCCTCTCCTTTTTTGTGGTCTCGCAGTGACGCCCAGTTGGAGCAGAATGCAAAGAAGAGACGGCCCAGCCTCAGCCCCATCATCCTCCGGCAGATGGAGCAGGAGCAGAAGGCCAAGATGGCTGCCAATGTTGACATCACACAGGTCATGAGCAAACTCAGCCAGCAGGGCAAGGAGGCTCCTCCTCCTCCTCCTACTAAGAAATGAACACGTGATGTTCAGTGATGTAGGAGTTTTACCTCCTAATTAGTCAGGATTAGGATTTCATTTTGTTTTACTGAATTATTTAGTGGAATAATTTAAATGTACATTTCTAAATGATGATGTTTACATTTTAATGGCATTTTAGTTTAAATTTAAAGCTGCTATAATTAACATTTTTAAAATAACAACAGATCATATGACTATGTTGTATGTGAAAGGGATTTCTCATAGTGATGAACCCACAGAGAATTATAACCTCACTGCAGTTTTTCTAAACTTTAGGGAGCTTTTTAGCATCTTTCAGCTCATTGTTTTGGTCTTACAGCCTGCAACTTTACTGCTTTGGTTCACTCACACCGCTCTCATAGCGCTGTTTTTGGCTGCAGCAGGCACAAAGATCTATTTCCAATCTGACGTTCAGTGGAAGAAAACTCTTAGTTGGTGGTTGTTTCAGCCACAAAAAAAGATCTACATTATACAGAACTGAACCTGCAAACCACTGTCATGTTGATGTGTTTGTTTCTAGTGCTACAGAAAGTGCAAGTCATTTTATTTCAAAAAAGAAAAGTGGAAAGTGAAGTTGTTGGGAATGGGAACGTGCAATACTGAAAATGCAGTCGTGATCAAATTGCATGGTATTAATGCCAGTGTTAAATATGCACATTAGGTAGTAGAAATGTAAAGAGTAAATTAATAAGAGACTGTTTTAAAGGGTCACTTACAAAAAACGTTGCACAATTGTCACACTTACCTCTCATGGTGTCTAGCCCTGCACATAGTTTTGGTTTTTCATGTATTCGCCCAGGTTTTGAAATATTTGCCAGTGAGATTTTTGGGGTGTTTTTCCACCACAAATGACATTAATTTACCTGCCAAATGTCTCAGTGACTCATATCTCCAAACCCTGGACTGATGAAAGCACTATGAGAGGTCAGGTTTTGTGATTTGGGTGAACTGAGCCGTTAAACACATTCTAAATTACACACGTGTCTATTCATGAGTCATGTTGAGAACTGTATACAAGTACAAGACAAATGGCCATGTTGGGACATCTGTTACCATCTGTTACATTTCTGTCCTTACAAGCTGTAGCTGTTGTCTATTCATGTTGTTTCTCATAGTTCATGTGTTGTACTGTCCATCTTCACTCATAGACTGTATGTTTATTAGTATTAGTATACTACTGTATGTTTTTTTTTTTGTCATCAGTCATAAGCTAATAAAACACCCACAAACAACCTCATGTTTATGTGTTTGTCACGAGTTGCCATTCATTCACTGTTTTCATGTAGTTTGATTGCCATGCCGCCCGTTCATCTGGACTTTCCTCCTTGACTGATGATGATTCTGTCCTGATTATTGGCAATAATATTGGACAAATCTCAGTGACGCCTAGAGACAGTTTCCTTCTTTCTTTTTCCTGAATGCCTCTTTGTTTCTTACTTTATTTCTTTTTTTGTTTGTTTCTTTCTTCCCCCCCTATTTCTTCCTTTTTCTCATATTTTTTTTCTTTCTTTTTCCTGTATTTTTTATTTCTTCCTTTTACCTGTATTTTGTTCTTTTCCCCTCATATTTCTTTCTTTCTTTCTCCCCTATTTTTGTTTCTTTGTTCTTGTATTTCTCTTTCTTTCTTTCTTTTTTCCGGTATTTTTTTCTTTTTCTCTTTCCCCCTGTACTCGTTTCTTTCTTTTTTCCCCCTGTATTTCTGTCTTTCTCTTTCCCATATTTCTTTTCTGTCTTTCCTTTTCCCCATATTTCATATTTACATGTCTGTCACAGCAATACAAAATGAGTATTGCAGTACACTATTTCTTTAGTGAGCAATGAGCTTTCATCAAGGCTTTATGATGAAGCACAATCTTCATTCACTGTGGTGACAGGAAGCCCCATGATGTTGATGAACACATTTAACAAATAAGAGTGATTTTGAGCAACTGTGATGTCTCTAGGTGAAGTTTGACAAATACAAAATAGTTATGCATGGAGGGAACCATCTGCTGACAATTTTCCAAAATGCACACATCTATATTTGGAGTGAAACCCTCTCCTGATGCCCTCTGACTTGTGTGTGACCCTTTGACCTCGCAGCTGTGCCGCTTCACCACTCCTGTCCCCCACCTCGCCGTCTACTCTGGCATCTCTGACTTCCCCTCTGCCAACGCCTCGCCCCCTCTCCCTTTCCTGGCCCACACCCCGGCTTGTCCGTCCCCCATCAGCGTGGCCTTGGACAGCACCTCTGCCTCTGAGCGGCGAGTGGAGGCCGGTGAAGGAGAAGGCGAGGGGAACCCCGAGACCCGAGCCCCGGCAGGTGGAAATGAGTCCAAGTCTCGCATGGCTCTGTCCCTGCGTCGTCTGCTGAAGCGCGGCTGCACCCCCTCCACCATGTTCGCCAGCTTCTCGCCTAAATGCCACTCAGCTGCCGGGACAAGTAGCCGCATCCAGCCAATCAGCCCGGATCAACCTAGTCAGGCTCCACCCAGACGGATTGCCAAGTGAGTGTGAGGCAAACAAAAACAAAATCTTCAACATGATTCTCTCACTTACTGTGTAGTCAGAAAGTTGTTTGTGTTTACAGAGAAAAGAAATCCTTGAAGCTAAAAGTCAGCTTTAAGGGGTTAAGGGATTTCGCATCCCTGTTGGGTGTGCGTGTAGGAATTGTAGTGTTTTTTATACATAGTCTCCAAATTGTGTAACAGTGCAGCAGGACAATGATTCAGACAAGGCAACCAAGAGTTTTTCTTTGTACTTGGCTGGCCAAGTCAGTCCTGTGACCTCAATCCAACTGCAGGCAAAAAACCCCCAAAACAAGGAAGAAGATGGCTGAAGTATAAGCCTGACAGAGCACCACCAGGGAAGATACCAAGTGTCTGCTGATGTCTGCAGGTTGTAGACGTCAGACTAGAATTAGTTTATCACAGAAATAAAGTTATCAGCCTAAAAAATTTAGTCTCATTGACTGCAAAGGATTTGACACCAAATGTTAAATTTGCACCAGTCAATATTTTTATATTAATAATGGATCAAATGACCACGTATAATGTGGAAGATGTTGCTCATAGTGAATCACCCGACTCTGCAGTTCCACTCAGTTCTGGCATTTTAGCCTCTTTAAGCACATTGTTTTGGTTTTACAGCACACCACTTTACTGTTTTAATTTAATTTCACCTCTCATCAACCAGCTGTTTTTAGCAACCAAATAATAGCAGAAAGACAAAGTTAGCGACTAGCTGGGGAACTTAGCGGTGCATTTAGCAGCTAAAAAGCCAGATATTTCCCTCAGGAGTCGGTGTAGACTGAAACAGAGCTAAAAGGAGAGTGAATATTGGACTTGCATCCACCAGGTGGCCAGAAACACGACTCCAAATGAATGCTAATGTTGCTCCGTGTGCTGGATGTGTAAATAGGTAACTGTTTGCTAACACATTAGCCATTACAACTTGGGTGATAATATGTCAATGTTGTGTTTTCAGCTTGTTTCATTGCCCCCCAGTGTCCAGTATATCAATAAATAACAATAAATGAATGCTCTTTAAATGTGATGATTTTAAGTTTATATGTAAAATGGTCCACTTACTTTTTGTCTGCTCTAAAATGGTGAGTATGTATGAAAGGACTACAACTTCTACACAGTTCACATCAAATCAAAGCTGAAAGTTGGCCCTTTAACCTAATTTTTACATTTCAAATCCAATGTTGTGGAGTAGCGCTAACACAAAAAAAATGGGTCACCGTCCTCATTCTTTCTGACTGCACTGTATTTTAACAGAATATGGATATCAGACATGTGTCTCACCGCGTCTTTTCTGCACAGTTTTTTCCAGATTAAAGTGGATATTCCTCCAGAGTGCCGTATCTACCCCATAGAGTCTGAGGATGAGGAGGAGGAGAACAGGGCCGCCTCTCGGGGAGGAGTGGGTGCCAAAGAGATCATCTGCCCCTGGGAGAGCCTCTCTCCACAGAACGGCACGGGCTAATAGGCTGCGTTTACACAGGTATAAAAAGATGGGGGTTTTAAATCTGTGTCTGTCTGAGCAGGCAGATTTTCCCCATGTTCTGACAGAGATAAAGGGTCTCATACAGAGCATTAAGGGGTAAAATCTCAGTGTTTATCAACCCTGCGTAAATGTGGCCATATTCTCACCACCGGGCCACAAACTGCAACATAAATACCAAACAACATACGCACGGACACAAAACAGGGACACTCTAGAGCTGTTGGTCTAGAGACTGAGCATTAACTTACCGTGTCCAAGTTTTAACTCCTTAAAGGAAACCTTTGTTTTGAGTGTCAAACACAGACTGCCTGCAGGCCTGAAAAGACCCAGTTTCATGTCTGCTGCAGCATAATCCTCTTCTCCACCGTCCAGTTTCTCCAAAATATGGCTAAATACACAGTGTTTTTCCACAGCTGTTTACCTTTGTTAGCACAACTACGCAGGGCTGTAACCAGGATTTTTAGAAATACTGAGGTCATGAGTCCTAATTCTTCAAGTTCAACCACTCCCCTCTAAGAAACGTTTGACTTGCCATCAAAATGGCTGTAAAAGTTTGTGATTTTTATTTATTTGTTTAGCATTTTATTATTTATTCTTTATTCATGTAACTGTTCAATGATTTTCTTTAAATATTGTTTGTTTTTGGCTGTTTGGCTGTTTGAAAGTCGTCTTCACAGTCAGGAATATAATTCTGGTAAAGAAAAACCCACAGTGAGTAATTTGAGTGTAATTTTATAATGTAAACTCCTCCTCAGGTTGTTAAAACCCTAAATTCCCCAGTCAAAACAGTGAGGACATGATCGTGGTGGCACTGCAGCTGTAAATACACAGAAGTTGTATTCAACCATATTTGGTGTTTGGAACAAACCTACAAGGCTACAGGCAGCTAAGTGTTTGATTCTCAAAATGTTTTTGGTGGAGTGTTCCTTTAACTACAGCCTTATTGACACCAACCCTTACTGATGTGAGCACCAGCTGAGCCAGCTGTTTAGGTTGGATGTTTAGTTTTGTCAGGCCCAGCTCCACTAGGGGACAACAGGGTGTATGAACATACAAGAGCTTTCGAAACTCGAGCTGTAGCTTTCACACTCAAACCTCATTCTGTATCTGTTGATGAACAGTAGCCCAACAGCAGCCTTATCCACCTTCACACACCTGAAATATATATTTTGGGGCCTCAGAGGTTTCTACAAAGCAGGTATGTACACAGACATTTTTTGACTACCAGGGCCACAAGATAACAAAAACTATAAATGAAAAATAAATATACAAACTAAAGTGTTTTTGTGATTGCCAAGGAGTGCAAATAAAACAGATGATCATAAAGTTATTGTTAAAAAAAACTATAAACTATATAAACTATACTGTTACAGAGTGATAATATTTGCCTGTGCACATGCCTGCTAAAAATATAGATCATGTATTTATATATTTATTGAATAATGATCAGTTTTCTGAAGTAGAGAAGTGTTTTTGTGCTGCTAAATAGACTTAGATGCCTCATCCCTGATTTACTTACCTCTTGCACACATTATGTGAACTGACTGAATGGATGCAGTTCAGGTAAAATGAGAGCACATGAGCAGCTTGTCTACATGTTGCTTTTTTGCTGAGTCACTCCTGACAGATGTGCACTCTTAATGAATGAAGAGTTACTGTAATGAGGGTCAGGCAAGCGTTTTGTATTTGGCTCCACTGCTGTTTTGTACACTCTGTGTAGCGGTCGTATACTGTACACTGCCCTGAGCGAGGTGTTGATATTTTTCTCACGTGTCTCTCTATTGGGGGGGGGGGGGTTGGGGGGCAGTACAATGTGAATTAACTGTCAGAATGTATTATCTTGACCATGTTTACAGATGCAAGAATGTGAAAAATTCCTTAAATTTGTTGTATTTGATTTGTACATTCCATGGCTTGTGTCAAGTGCCTCAATAAATGACTGTCTTAACAAAAAAGTTCACCTTCTTAATGAGATGCTGACTTAACGGGCCAGTTCACCTAAAATATTCCTAAATATTTTCTCACTTATCTGGACATGCAGATAGTTTTATATAGATAGATTTCTGCCTCCACCTGAAACAATGGAGGGGAATAGAATTTAGTTTGTGGTGCTCAAAGTATTAAAAAATTATATTCCTGGTCCTGGTTACACTGATTAATCTACAGAACACAATATCAGCAGTTTACCTATAGGGGCTATTTTTTTGATAGAAAGTAGTTCCACTGAAAACTGTTCACAGAGAGCTCTTTAAATTACCCAGAGCAACAAGGACATTTATTTTGGAAAGAGACGTTACTTTTAAAACATTTTTAAATGTCATTTTACAGTGCTGTGTGAACCAAAAAACAAAATAAAATTTCTTTCACCTCCATTGAAATCTCAGAGACAAAGATCTCCTGAGCAAACACAACCCAAACTTTCAAAATGGAGAAATTAGTATACAAAAAAATCAACATAGTGATTTGATTGACGTGCTCCGATGCAGGTTTTTGGGATGTAGTGTGTTCACACTAAAAAGTTGACAAAATACATATACATACTCAAAGCAGGCAATATGCAGACTAAATACGATCGATTTTTGAATATGCTGTTGATGCACACTATTCTCCCACAATGCAATGCACAAAGGAAATGGAGAAGCTGCTCACAGTCGGAAAACAATTGTGGGTGGTGATGAGACTCCAAGAAAATCTTGGAAAGTAATCATAATAAATATTAAATCTTAGTTTCATTGGCAGTGATATTCCAGTTTTTGATTGACAACCAATGTGACACATTGTATCATTTCCTGTTAGTATAAAAGAGGTTAACTATGTTGATTTTCTGTATACTCACTGCTAAAACAGTATTCTATGACTATTAGTATGTAGTACATACTGTACAGAATTAGTATTTAGTATGTATTTGGGACATGTGTGGCTTTGGAATGCCACTGACAGTTAAACTCTGCAAAGAGAAAGCAAGTTGTTTTTCTGAAGATTTAATACTTTTCTGAGGGGTTCCTGGAGCTGTTTCACCACCTTCCACAATTTGTTTGTATTTTTTATCATCAACATCACCCTAAAATCAAGCATTTTTTAGTATGCATACTGACTTTATGAGTATACTTTTATTTTGTAGCTTTTCTTTTGTGAACATACTCAAAACAGGCTGAGAATCAGTATGTAGTATGGTATTGGGACACAAATTCTGTATCTTGAAGCTAAATGTTTTTATATGTGTCTTTTAATCATCCTGTTAAACTGATCACAAATTGCTTGATTAATGAATAACCAACTCATGCAATTTGGGTGGACTGACCCTTTAAATTATTTCTCATTCAACTGAAATAGTTTTCCCAATGTGCAAAAACATTCCTCTCCAGCCTCAGTAAGTGGTGATGGCAGTGATTAACCACGAGGTGGCGATATAGCAATGGCAATGGGATCAAGGCGCCTTTGATATAATGTAACACAAGCTGGTTGAATCAAACATCCAGATGCATTAGTTCACTGAAACTTGAAATATTAAAAGAAACAACCTGCATTTACTATTACTATCAGAAGGTTTAATACATGTTCTCCTCATTATTATTTATATTATGTGAAAAATTATTAAACAGAGGCCATTAAGCTATTAGGTCTTAGACAGTAACAGGTTTGAGTGAATTTGCCCAGCTCCCCTGATATCTATGGTCCACATAAACCTAACCAAGGTCAAAATCTCGATAGAGGTGTGAACAGGACCATACTACTATCTGATATCCATACAGATATTTGTGTACATAAAAACAAGCATGTGTGCTTGTAGTCAACATCATTTCTGCCATCACACATCACAGACTGAGCAGGAGAAACACACTGTCCCTCAGGTTGCTGAACTGAGGCCGAAGCAGAGCTTTGATCTGTGTGTGTGTGTGTGTGTGTGTTTTGGTGTCTCTGAACAGAACCATCCGATCGCTATCTCACAATACCCACACAGGGACGTCCACACACAGTCCATTCATACATTAGCTTACCAAGGAGGAGGGAATTTATGCAACACACTTAACATTCATCTGAGGTGTGCATATATTAAAATACATTTGTGTGGAAGCATCTTTTAATGAAGCCCTTGGTGTTTGGTGTTACACCTGAATGAGTTTCTCAAAAGCCATATACACCCTTGTCTTGACTTTGATCTTGTTTTTTTTTATTTTTATAAATCAGTGTTTTTCTGTCGCCCGGCCTCAGTTTGAGAACATTTGTACATGCTGCTTATATACTACAAAGACAAGTGTGAAAAGGTTTCAAAATGACCCTAATGGCTATTAAAGGGATAGTTAAAATTTAATGGGACTTATTAACCTTATTGTTGGAAATTAGATGAGAAGATTGATACCCCTCTCATGTCTGAGTGTTAATAATGGAGCCTGGAGACAATTAGCTTAGCATAAACACAGCAGTTTGTGGTTTTTCGGGTTCTGTAACAATTTCAGGAAATTTGGGGAACAGCTGCATGCTCACACACTGTTGGTGCAGACTTTGCCAGCTAGCTTGCAGCTGACATCAAGACACAAGATGAAACACAAGATGAAAATTTGCTTTGCATTCTGTCTGAACACCGTTCTGCCGTAACTACATTTTTTTTTACCTTTGAAGAGAACCAGGCTAGCTGTTCCCCCCTGTTTCCAGTCTTTATGCTAAGCTAAGCTAACCGCCACCTGTTTCTAGCTCCATGCTTAGCACCCAGACATGAGAGTGGTATCGATCTTCTCATCTCACTCTTTAGTGATTTAGTTTGGTCTCTACCAACTCCTGAGAAAAATATCTGACTCTTTAGATTGTAGACCTACAACTTAATTGCTAACTTGGCAAGAAAGCAAATAAGTGTATTTCTCAAGATGTAGAACTATTCCTCAAATCCCCCCACCTGCCCCCCTTTGATTTTAGTTGAACAAGTGTAGAGCAACTTGAAACAGGAAAACAAAGCCATGCAGCCTTTCATTGCAACACAAACACATGCATATGCACACACACACACACACACACACACACCTACAGTCACACTCATAGTCTCTGTAGACACAAACATGTGTTGGCCGCTGTGTGTGACCTTGCTGTGACATGATGAATGACCAAATCACAAGCGTAATGAAACGCCGCACATTAGCCTGCTGCTGCTTCCCTATGTATGCATGTGTGTGTGTGTGTGTGTGATTGTGTGTGCATGTGCGAGTGCCCAGGAACTCAATCAGAATCACAGGTGACCTGGTGTCTCGCTGAGCCTCCTAGGTTTGACAAGAGCAGATAATTACCAGTGACCCCCCCCACCTCGTAAAATAACCAAGGAGAGAAAGCGAGTGGCGATGAAGAGGAAGACGAGAAATGACCTTGAAGCTTCCACTATATTTAGGTCACCTTTTATGGCCTTCTCTTCACACCTCCTTACTTTTCTCCCTCTGTGTTAGCCTTTAACCTCCACACACCTCCCTGACCTCCTTTAATTCTTCTTCCTTTCCTCTGTATCCGGGGGACTTTGATCAATATCTGAGCCATATTCTGCTGATTCAACTCAGCCATAAACCTGTCAGCGTTCCCAAGCCTGTGAAGACTGGTTTCACATGCTTGTGAGAAACACACGACATGTTATCAGTGAGATTTAGGCTGTGTTGATTCCTTATATATAGTATTTAATAAGGTTTTATTATGTACGACCCAGTGAGACTGAGATCTCATTTTCAAGAGAGTCCTGAGTACATACAAATATCAATTTTACATACTTTAATGGTTATTTTATAGGCATAAGTACATATTGACCAATGCCACATACCACAATATTTATAGCTTAAGCAAGTTTGCGACGTCTCGACCCTTTATGGGCCCTTAAACAAACACACAAGACTGTCCTCACAAGAGAAATGACAGCATTGGCTGTTTGGTCAAGCACTTAAAATGACCTATGTTTACGCTGTGGACATATCTGACAAGCAACCTCTTGTGCTCGTCTTTGTTTATATGCTACAAGGTCTACTAAAAATAATTGGAAGTCCTATTTTCACCTCCTGCACCAACAATAAAACATTCTATAGCCAACTGAGCGATAGAAAGACAGAAAATAATAATTCTCTTGCCAATTTATCATCTGTGGATCAGGTAATAGCATAAATCTTTTATATAGTACTGATATCCTAAAATATTTTCTCCCGCAGTTATTATGATAGTTCCTCATAACTGAGTGGATCTGTGAAGACCTGTAGTCATGGTGGATAATTGGACCACAAACTGTCTGATTTTGACACATCCGGCATCCTGTCTCCTTCCAACAGCCAGCACTGGTTTTGTTTAACCATGACTAGGATCGTAACCTAATTTCAACTAAGTAGTTTACCACTCTTAACCGTATAGTTAACAGATCAGAAAATGCTCATATGGGTCGTTTTGGAAGGCACGTGACAAATGGCCATTGTTGTTGTTGGAATGCAGAAAGCCCAAGAAAACACACACAAAACAACAAACAGTAATCCAATAAAAACGCCATAAAAGCCTAATGAAAGAGTCTGAGTGATCACCCATGACTAGATACGCCCGTAGATATGCCATGTCACTGAGCACCTCAGGAGCCTGGTTATGTAAGCATTTATGCACAAGTTTAAGATGTCCATTTCTTCCTGTCTTAACCTTTAACCTCCACACATGTTCTTCTTGACGCCCTTAATTTTTCTTCCCTTCCCTCGAACCTGGGGGACTTTGATCATTCCAACCCCAAAGAGAGAAAGACGTCTGTCCAAAGGAGATTTTACTAAAGGGCACCTTACAATTCCTTGTGGACGCAGCCCAAGTTACTGAGCCAGAAACTCAGAGAGGTTTCACTGTGTCACTGAGCGCCACAGGAGCCTAGTTGTGTAAGCATTTCTGAATATTTTTAAGATAGAATTATAATGAAATTTATCAAAGTTAAACATATTTCGTTTTTTTTGCCAACATTAGCAGTGGTTATATTATCTTATAGCTACATGATTTGAAAACAAGATACTAAAGATCAACAACATACATCAGAACACATTAAATTATCAGTTATGTATGGAAGATTAAAAATGCTTAAATAAAAACAAACCAAATAAAGAAATGAGGTGAAATACAATACACATTGTATATGTATTATGTATAAGTATTTCCTTTTTATGTAGGAATTTACTGTCCTAATTAAATGAAAAACATATATTAAAAGGACAATTATAAGCTCCGCCCATGGTTCAAACCCTAAACTGTGATTGGACAGTTGATTGGTTTTCATTTTGGCATGGACAGTGCGTTTCATTTTCAAAAAGAAAAAGCTCCCTTGCACCTCTTCATAAAAAATTAATGTGAGTGCTTTACATTCAGTATTGGCAGGTCTACACTGCCCTCTACTGGACAACACTGAAATGCAATACGTCTCTACACTTTGTCCTCTGTGTTCTGATTTGATTTTATAACGTGGCATGGAAAATCTATGTCACAATGCAAAACAATTCACTTATTAAAGACAAGATGTTTGACACAATTGTCTTTTTGATGTGTTTCATTTAGTTATGGCACAGTAAATGCATACATTAAAAGGAAACACATATAACAAAGTGTGTTGTATTTCACTTTATTTCTTTGGTTGCTTTGAGAGAGAGAAAGTGTGTGTGTGTGTGTGTGTTTAAAGTGTATGTGTTAACTTGTGTAAAACATCATTATTCAATAATATATAATTTAGCTTTTGCAATAATGTAACTTGAACATTCATGCCAATGCAGCTAATTTTTGAGAGAGAGAGAGAGAGAGAGAGAGAGAGAGAGAGAAGCCAATTTGATCATGACCATGTCAGGATGTCAGGTGAATTTCAGGCAGAGTAAAACTGTAAAATCTGTCAGCCTTGCCTAAGGGTAAAGTTTCAACAATAACAAACCAACCAGCCACTGTCTCTCTCCGTTTCACACACACACACACACACACACACACACACACACACACACACACACACACACACACAACCATACACACCGAAATATGCACAGACATGCACATGCTTTGTACATATATGCACATGCACGCACGCACGCACACACACACACACACACACACACACACACACACACATTTATGCACGCCCACGCATACAATCTTTGTCTCATGAGAAATGGTATTAATACCTGCCAGCCTTTAAAATGTCAGCCAGTCTCAAACAAGGTGCACAAAGACCCAATTTATTTATGGATCTGACACTTCTCATGTCTTTCTGCTCCCAAGCTATTTTTGCTTTCAAAGTGTATCTTTAAAAGGAGGAGGAGGAGGAGGGATGGAGATGAAGATGCGGACAGACAGACTGACCGAGTGCTGGGAAAGGAGTGTGGGCCAGCGGCCAAAGAGATCAGCCAGTGAAGCCCTGAGGAGTTGGTATTTTAACCCACACTTGGGGTAAAATGTCCCTTAGGATTATTCTTCCATTTCTGACACATGGCTGTGATCAAAGAGTTGCATTGGGTGATAAAAATACCACAAATATGGGCTAATCACAAATCTGCATTCAGCCCTGATGGCTGCTTTCTAATATGAGCTGATGGAGTTTATTTACTCTCCCTTCTGTCTGCTCCCTTTGTCTTTTCCTTCTCACTCTCTGTCCTGCTATCTTAGTATTCACCTCCACAGTCACACACACATTAGTCCAATCTCCAGAGCTGCTTACTCATTGAGTGATGATTGCCTGTTTAAATATCTGCTCTCACCAGTGTACACAGCTTCACACACACACAAACACACACACAGTTCCACGTCTGATTGTATCCCAGACAGCCAGTTACATCAGTGTCTACCTGGCTTTAACATCTAGATAATATAATACTGGAGTTACATGTTTGATTTATTTATCGCAGGTTTTACATTTTTGTGTTAAACATATACTGTATGTCTTAATTTATTCTGAATCAAATGTGATGGGTTTTTTTTAGCTGTGGGCTGCCTTCAAATGGAACTTGTAATGTCGTATTTCCGACTAGATACTCAATTTCATCATGTTTAGCAAGTCAAGCGATTAAAGTCAAAGGAAAATTGATGCACGTCCACTAACAACAACCACCACAATTACCTACAGTGTCATTTTAGGAAAGTACAACAACAACAACAACAACAAAAACAGACCAAAAAAACAGACGACTACAACAAAAAAAGGATTTAAAGCTGCACTAATCTGTATTCAACCTGCCCAGCACCAAACAGTAGACAACAATTAGCGATTAGCTGGTGAACATAGTGAAGCATCTAGCTGCTAAAGAGCCAGATATTTTTCTTGGAAAACACTTTTAAAATTGTCAGTGTCTGTCACAATTTGCTAACTCTGAGCCATCACAGAATTTCCATTTAAGTCATGAACGCCACATCAGCGTGTTGTTCAGGCAAACTCTTCCTGTATGCGTGGTAAATACGACCCCACCTGAAAGCACCATTATGAACATTTCTCAGAGGCCCAAATTATGTCATTGGGTGAGCAAATCTATTGTTTACCGACGACTAGACATTGGAAAATAAAATCACTAAATTCACTCTGCTGTGCAACAGAGCCACAGTGGGACGGCAGTGTGAGTGTGTTTGTGAATGGATGAATGAGTGGCACATTGTAGTGGCACACAAGTGCTTTGGATAAAAGTGCTATAGAAATGCAGTCTATTTACCATTTCATTTAGCCTTGAGATTATGACTCACTGAAAATCAGCATCCAGATCTGCAGCTCATCAGTGTGAAATGGCAGAGAGCCAAAATATCGAACATCTAGCAACCCAAAGAGACACTGACCAAACCAGAACCAAAACCAGAGTAAGCACTGGATTTCAATCAAACTTAATCTGTAATTGGATGGGTATGTAGCTGTTTCCTTGTGGATGTGTAAGTCGGCCATTGTTTGGTAACATGTTAGCCATAAGAACATTATAAGCTGATATAGTATGACAGGCTTGTTGTTTTAGTGGTTTAAAATCACTTAATGCAGCTTTAATACTCACTTGTAGGGCTGCCCCCTAAAAGCTGATGATTTGTTGAGAAGCCTCTGAGTCGAATCACTGCACCTTTTTTCAGTCGCGTCACTGCACAACGAGCAACGCAGAATAACAGCACGGCAGACCGAATCTTGTCTCAAAATGACCTGACTATACAAACTGTGATGGAAACGGAGGAGTAAATGGAAACGGAGGGCAGCGTGACTTGTTTCTTTTTGCTACTTCGACGCTGAATGTTAGCAAAGTTACTTTCGAACCAGCTGCTGGTACAACCTCCTCGACTGCCGTCCAGTGTGACGGACTCTTCGGCTGACAACACTGTCAGCAGCCCGGCAGCAGGGACGCTCCGTGGTGCACTTGGATTTTATAAGTGAACTCGACCCCAGAAAGTCGACCCCAATGTCTTTTTATGAATAAAAATAACTTATTTGATAAATTCCACTCAGACAGCTCTCGACACCACTGAAACAGATCTCATTAAGGATTCAAATGATCTTCTGCTTCCAGCTGATGCAGGTGAACATTCGATTTTAATGCTACTAGACCGACACAAGTGACCTTGCAATGCTAATCAACTGTCTGGAAGAAATGGGTTGGCCTGACTTCTAGTGCAAACGTTCTTTTGATAAAGAGTCTGAGCTTTGGATATGCTGGCTTTTTTGATGCATTGTTTTAATTAATTTTAATTAATTCATGAGCATGATCACTTGTAAGCATAAGATGTTTTCGAATTGCTATGCAGACGACACCTCTTTGTGTCTAACTGAAACACCTCGCTCCTCGCACACACAATGGCTTTCTCAAATATTAAGTGTTGGGTGTCTCAGAACTTCCTCCAGCTCAGTGACATTAAAGATTGCTTAGTTTGTCACTTTTAACACTTTTATCACTAACAACATCCACAACACTCTCATTGGTTAAGAGTCTTGTCATTCTCGGCTTGGAGCTGTCATTTATTAGTCAGGTCGAGATGGTTGTTCAGTCTTCTTTTAGCTGTGGAACATTTAGGGGTTTCATTCTCAGGCTGCACTTCAGAAGGTTATCTAGCCTTTTATCTTTAATCATTGACTCTTCTTACTCTTCTAACTCTGTACTATCAAGACCATTTCATCCCTGCTAGGCTTTTATCTAACTCATAGATGGATCATGTTATCTGTATCATTGCCTGTCTTTACCGGTGGTCTGTCAGTTTGAGAGCTTCTGCTGTGTAAGGCCAAAGAGGGACCAGACTTTAGCAGTCAGGGTATTCTAGTAATTTAATTAGGTCAGTGTCTTCTTTAAAATTCTTAAAAAGCATATTTTTATTTAACCTTTAAAGACAATTTCTTCCTCATCTTTTAGATCTCTTGAGATGTTCTGTTTTAGTATTTTCTTTTACTTGTTTCTTCTTTTATTTTTGTTTTTGTCCTTTATTTCAGTGATGTTGTGTGATTAGTACCCATCAAAACACTTTGCGCCACTTCACTGGATTTATAGCTGCAATTTCTTACTTTGAAAAGCTGTGGTCCTTTAGCTCCCACGCTAATTTGTAAGGTTATTTCTGTCTGTTTATACACTGTTCAGTCATAACTGTTCAGTTATTGATATGAGACTACAGCACAGCATTATAGTTAACGATGGGCGTCTTGGCGCTGACCTCATCACTCCCTGCAGCATGGACGAAAGTCTACACAGAGAGAGATTGGGGAGTGATGGTAGCAGATAGATTCCCCCAGAAGACTAGAGTCAGAGCGCACAGGTGGGTGCTGGGTGGAGGTGGGGCTGATTAAAAGCTAAGTGGTAGATATACTTGCAGAGAGCAGTGAAGCATGGCAGAGCAGAATGAGAGCAGAGCATTTTGGAGACTGTCCTCCGAAGAAAAACAACAGCATCAGTTGATTGTTCAAATGCCTATTTTTGTTTGTATTTACCTGACGAGGACCTCTAGTGGAAGTAGAATTGTGACTGTCTGGAGCAAAGGTGGAAGTAAGTAGCGAGGAGTTGTTTAAGAGATGCAGAAGGTAGAGATGGGGGGTTGGGTCAACAAACCTGACAAGGTGTATGATTTTCTTTTAACCGTGAAAATGATCTTTCTGTAACCATTGCTAAGTCATTTAAAAAAAAACAACTAAACCTCACCTCTTTGCCTTACCTTAAGTAGTTTTGTGTCTAAACTACCATAACTCTGCCAGATTAGAAAAAGCTCATATGAATTATTTTTATTGGTTATTTGAAACAGTGTTTCAGATAACTGGCGGACTTTCTGGAGAAGACCTGGTCTGATTAGGAGAGATGGCATTCATCCCACTTTGGATGGAGCTGCTCTCATATCTAGAAATCTGGCCGAATTTATTAGTGGCCCAAAGCCATGACAGCTCAGAGTTCAGACCATAGACTTAATACAGTCTGTGGTCCAGACCAGGAGGCAGAGTTACAGTCCTACACGCTTCTCTGCGCTTCCTTTAGAGCAGTTACCCACCCTTAACTCCACAGAGAGGTTGTCTGCCCCCAGACCACTTAAATTATTTAAATCAAAAGTAAACAGAAGAGGAGTTACACATAAAAACCTAATAAAAAGTAAAACCTCCACTGCAACAGTACAACAAAATAGGAGAATTAAATGTGGACTCTTAAACATCAGATCTTTCTCATCTAAAGCTGTTCTAGTAAACGATCTAATATCAGATCATAATATTGATTTATTTTGTCTTACTGAAACCTGGCTGTGTCAAGGTGAATATGTTAGCCTAAATGAATCCACTCCCCAGTCACATTAATACTCAGATTCCTCGAGGCTCAGGCCGAGGAGGTGGAGTTGCAGCCATCTTCGACTCAAGCCTATTAATCAAACCTAAACCTAAATTAAATTATACCTCGTTCGAAAGCCTTGTTCTTAGCCTTTCACACCCAACCTGGAAAACACTACAGCCAATTCTATTTGTTATAGTGTACTGAGCTCCTGGACCGTATTCTGAATTTTTATCTGAATTCTCAGAGTTCTTATCAGGTTTAGTCCTTAAAACAGATAAAATAATTATTGTAGGTGATTTTAATATTCATGTGGATGTAGAAAATGATAGCCTTAGTGCTGCGTTTATCTCATTACTAGATTCGATTGGCTTCTGTCAGAGTGTACATAAACCCACTCAGTTTTAACCACACCCTCGACCTTGTTCTTGTTTATGGGATTGAAATTGAACATCTAATAGTCTTTCCACAGAATTCTTTTTTATCAGACCATTTTCTATTAACTTTGGAATTCCTATTACTGGACTACACGCCATTAGGCAAACATTCCTACACTAGATGTCTATCTGATAGTGCTGTAGCTAAATTTAAGGAAGTGATTCCATCGGCATTAAATTCAGTTCCATGTCTCAATGTAACAGATGACTCCTATGCTAACTTTAGTCCCTCCCAAATTGATCATCTTGTTGATAGTGCTGCAGGCTCACTACGAATAACACTCGACTCTATAGCCCCTCTAAAAAAGAAGATAATAAAACAGAGGAGGTTAGCTCCATGGTATAACCCCCGAAATTAAAACAAACATCGCGAAAACTTGAAAGGAATTGGCGTTCCACCAATCTGGAAGAATCACGTTTAGCCTGGCAAGATAGTCTTAAAATTTATAGGAAGGCCCTCCGTAATGCCAGAGCAGCTTACTACTCATCATTAATAGAGGAAAATAAGAACAACCCCAGGTTTCTGTTCAGCACTGTAGCCAGGCTGACAGAGAGTCACAGCTCTGTTGAGCCATGTATTCCTATAGACCTCAGTAGTAATGACTTCATGAGCTTCTTTAAAGATAAAATTCTAACTATTAGAGAAAAAATTCAGCACCTCCTGCCCTCAGTTGGTACTGACTTATCTTCAAACACAGGAACCTTAGAAACAACTGTAAAACCTGTACATTTAGACTGCTTTTCTCCCATCAACCGTAATCAACTAACTTCCATGATTTCCTCATCTAAGCCATCAGCGTGTCTCTTAGACCCCGTCCCAACTAGGCTGCTTAAAGAAATTTTACCCTTAGTTAGCACTTATGTACTAGATATGATCAATCTGTCCTTATTTAAATGTGCCACAGTCCTTTTAAAGTAGCTGTAATTAAGCCTCTTCTTAAAAAAAGCCCACTTGATCCATAGGATTTTGTCAAATTATAGACCTATATCTAACCCTCTCTTTTCTAAGGTCTGAGTAAGAAGTCGGCCAATCAGTTGTGTGACTTTCTACACAACAACAAAGCTGTTTGAGATTTTCAGGTCAGGATTTAGAGTGC